>OX375874.1:120882200-121459130 GCA_947359465.1 Metellina segmentata
ACTTCCTTGGTAATTTTTTTTGCCGCACTTCTAGAAGCGAGTTACGATAAATTAAGGCAACCCATCTGTATTTACGGTTGTTGTGGTTTTCATGGCAACCTCGGCAAACGGAAACTTTCAATTTTCATTTTGAATATTCCAAGAGAGTTCTTCAAAAATCCGTTAAAGTTTGATTTCATTGGTTCGTTCGAAAGTTTTCATTGCTCCCATTGGTTTGTTGCAATCAAAGGATATTTTAAAATCCATTGGTCCTTAAAAAAAATTTGTGATACCATTGGTTCATTTATTTGCATTTATACAGTTGTGGAATTTTTATTTTATTACAATATTTTTCACAAAACAATTGCGGGTTTTGTTTTTTTGCCATTTTTGTTTTGAATATTTTTCCCGCAAGAGTTCTGACGTTATCAGGTTGTATTATTTCTTGCTTATTTCCTTTTAAAAATCTTTCTCTTTTCAAACAGCCTACTGTATTTAGTGTAATTGATAAATTTCATGGTATATTCTTACCCAAGATTCGGAGCCTAGTTTTTCTGCTAGTTCGCATGTGTTTTGAAATGTGTTTAAACTCACTACTTTTCGCGAAAGTTTTTTAAAAATATACTTTTCAAAACCTTTTTCATGTGTGTTTTTAAGCTTTCATTTTCCGATGCGAAAAAAAAAAATTGTAAAAGAAAAAGAGTTTTGAAATAGTAATTCTTTCCTTGGCAGTAATTCTTTCCTTTGCCACCGCTCATAAACGAAGAGTGTAGCTTTACCCTGAAATGTTACAAAAATTAAATAGTAAATATTTAGATCAAAGGAATTTATAAAACTGAGAGCTTGCAAGCGATTCGAGAATTTAATTTCTATTGTGCGTTTGTAAACGACCAGAAAATTATTATATTTATTATGTAAATGCAAACGATAATTTTATGAACTGTAGCCATGATTGGAATGTGATTGGGAGGGTGGGGCACAGTGTTACACGTTTTATATTTTCAGCTGTGGCATCAAGATGTGCAAAGCCCTTAGAATGATCTGATCTCTTACATCTTATATATCATTAAAATTAAAACGAGTAACATTTATGTCCAGTATTTAATGTTTTTGGTAGTGATGTATATTGTACCACTGCCCCACTGTCGGGGTACAGTGTTACATTATAATAGCAACTGTAAATATAAGGAATGGGCTTTTATTAAAATACGTTTTAATTGAAATATACAAATATATAATGCTTACTTAAGCTGGCTTAAAAATAAAATGCCACTTTTCATTAGTTTACACATAATTATAAACGGCTTTAAATGTGAGGAAAACATTAGCAATGATTGTAGCCTACACTTACAAAGTAGATGATAAAATGAGATAAAAGAAATTGTCAACTTATTTTAGATTTTGATGAGAAGTTAAATCCACAAAGAAAATCAGTATTTCTGCTTTTCTCATTGTCTCTCCTGATGATATTGGGATTATTTTTGATATTTCAAATGAATAAACTTCATTTGTTCGTGAAAATTAATCAGATGGAAAAAGTCTTTTCACGTACACCACTTCAAAATCGACATTGTTCTAATTCACAACTTCCACAATAGAGTGAATTTTCTTTTCTTTAAGGTGTCCTTGAACTATAAGGTAATCATAATTGTTAATTGTCGTCTGCAGCAATGTCTGATTGCAATTCTGACCACCACCCTAAAGAGATGTTATCTATCTGCATAAGATGGTGAATCTTCATCTTCCGTTGATTATATATTGGTAGGCTTATGCCTCAGGTTCACTTTAGCTTGCTTCTTGGGAATTTCGTTCTTTTTAGGGTTTAGTGCATTTTTCATCTTCATTATTTTCTCTGTAGTCATATTTTTTTACTGGCGTATCATTCGAAATCCAACATTTTATAATATCTATTTTGTGCAGTTTTTCGGAGTGGGGCTTTAGGGAAAGACTTTTCTTCTTAAGGAGATAATTTTGTTAGTTTGTGAATTTTTCATATTTATAGTTAAAAATCTTAAAATGAAAAATGCAGAGGTTTAAGAGTAATAGAATTTGCATTGTGAAACATGCTTGTTTTTAATGTGTTGATTCGACAAATTATGTAGCAGTGTGCCCCATTTCATTGTGTAACACTGTACCTAACATAGCTTGTAACAAAAAAATTTTTGTAACTACATAATGTGAATTTAGGTAATCTATTATAACTCAACAGAACCCAAACACAATAAGCTTTACTAATGAAATATTATTCATCCTAAAATGAGCACCACTCATGAATAAAGATAATTTAATTACAAACACACAATTTTACTTTTAACATGCAAAAAGAGAGATTTGCTTACGGCAATGTAACTAATGATGCAAATTCCTTCAAAACACAAGGACTTCTCGAAAACAAGATGGCTAACAAGATTGTAAACAAATTGGAGCTAATTATGCTACCACTTTAAAATGAAATTCACTGTATTCACCCCATGTAAAACTATGTCCCACCTTCCCCTAAGACAAGGAATTTGGTATTCAGAAGAATTCGAGACGGAGTGAGAAAGAGTGGATTGATGTTCTTTATTGCTTGTAACGTCTTTAGTTTTCTTAAATGCTAATATTGCAATAATCTAAAAAGTGAATTGAGAGAGTTTACTTTTCCAAGGAAAATTAAACTTAAATCACAAAGCAACGTCCCATCGAACCAAATTTGTGGAATTGGTTTGTCTACTTATTTTTTAATATGATTTTAATGATGATTGATTGGAAGTAAATAATTATTTTTAATCAAAAAAAGAAATATATAAAAATGTATGAATTTTAGGGTTTTTAGGGTTGAAAAATATTCACATTCCTATAGTAAATATATTTTTTCACCAAACCGGTAAAACAAATATTTTAAGACTGGTTTTAATTTTTGTGAAATGATAAATAAAATATACTTATACAAAAGAAATATATTTATTAAATAAATACTTTTACTTTACTATGATTTTTTACTATATGGTTGGAATATATTTTATAAGCAAGCATAAATTGGCTACTTTTAGATTTGCAGACCTTCGGTCAACATAATGATAGATCATTTTTCAATTTAGAAATTTTCAACCGTTAACAAATTTCGAAATTACAATGGTTTATCCATCGGTCAATAAGTCATGTTATCTTAAGCTTCCAAGGTAAGCATTCATTTAATTACTCGGAAATTATATATTTCGTTTACATTTTTTTCATTGATTAATATTTTTCGTAGCTATTAACTATGTTGCTCTGAGTTCATCAATTATTTAAAATCGCCTTATTTTTTAATGACTGACCCGAAGTGAAGAATATCGTTCTATTAGATGAACAAAAATGTATGCTTGCGTCTCAAACTTTGGTTAAATTATTCCCACACTAGCAACAGTAAAAAATGTTCAATCAAACGGGGAAGAAACAAATACACTCTATAACAAAAAAATCGACGTACCAAGAATAAGTTGTGCGATGGAGAGAAAAATTGGTGGATAGGAAAATTATGTACATAATAGAAAATGTTAAAAATTTCAGAACAATTGAATGATTTATTTCAGAGTTACAGTAACGAGCTCAATAAGGTGTTGACCCGCCTCTAGCCTGGATGCAAGCTGCCTCACGGTGTGGCATAGACAGATAAAGCTCCCGGATGGTCTCCTGCGGTATTTCTTGCCAAATTTGCTCCAATTGTCGGACTACGTCATCAACATTCCCTATCGGATGCAGTCGCCTTCCCATCATATCCCAGACATGCTCGATGGGAGAGAGATCAGGTGACCAAGGAAGTGTTTGACAAGCTTGAAGACAGTTCATAGCAACACGTGCCGTATGTGGTCTGGCATTGTCTTGCTGAAAAATAGCCCAGGGTACTGCGAAAGTACGGTAGCAAAATAGGTCTCAGAATGTCGTCAACGTACCGCTGTGCAGTAAGTGTACCTCTAATGACGACCAAAGGGGTCCGGCTATCAAGGGAAATGGCACCGCAGACCATAACTCCTTGTTGAGGGCCCGTGTGGCGTTTAATAGTGAAAGCAGGATCGGCACGCTGCCCTGGGCGTCTCCATACACGTCTTCGATTGTCGTCAGGACACAGTTGGAAGCGGGATTAGTCGCTAAAGACTATACGTCCCCAGTCAGCATCATTCCAGCCTGATCGAGCCAAGCACCACTGTAATCTGGCTCGACAGTGTGCAGGCGTGAGTGGCAAGTGGCGTAACGGTCGGTACGAGCGTAGATTTCGTTCTCTCTGCCGTCTGTGAATGGTCGTGGTGGACATTCGTGTGTGGGTCGCACGACTGATGGTTGATAGCGATGAATCAGACGCTGTGACAGCTGATCTGACAATCACTCTGTCCTCGCGATCTGTTGAGGCCCTACGTCGACCGCTACCATCATGACGCTGAAATCTGCCATTGTCCACCCACTCTTGCCAGCATCTTCTAATCGCCGCATCGCTTCGACTCACATGACGAGCGATTCTCCGATTTGCCCAACCTGCCTCTTTCAAACTCTGAAAGTTGCTCGTAATGAGCTCGAATCCTGCGGCGAGGCATATTTTCAGTCGTTGAAAGGTATCCTAAATCGCAATGCAGCAGAACTTCTTAACAACAGTTCAAGAACAACTCCTTATATATCTGCTGGATACGCAGTTCCGATGCGCTGGAAACCGCACTATTCATTCATTGGACACAAAATTTTAATCATTTGCATATTTGGTCAAAATCTTTTTGCATACGAAATTTGAAAGCAATCGGATGATTCCTTCTTGGTGCGTCGATTTTTTTTGTTATAGAGTGTATTTTAGTACTTGTTTGACTTTTTTAAATGATACACAAGATCGAATACTAAGTGTAAAAAATAACATATTTAGTATTTTTTTTTTTTGCATTTACAATGGTGGTAAAAGTTTTTTTCTATGAGCAATTTAATTATTTTTTTTTAGATTCATTTATAAATGTGATGTTCATTAAAGAGTATTTTCAAATCGAATGTTTGTTTTCTAATATTTTGCTTTTAATAACGCTACATTGAATTACTCCATTTCAAGTTGTACAGCAACATTGACCCTTCCAAATCGATTATTCCAATATCGATTTTTATCGTTACTGAATGTTCCCCTTTCCTAAACCTGTATGCAAAAATTCAAGCTGTAGTTACATTATTTAGCAAATTATTCAAATTTTTCCATTGGATGTCGGAAGTAAAACTGACTACAAATATTAAGTCCGTTTTTTTTTCCAAGTTTCTGTTTTACATGACTATAAAATATATTAAAACCTCGAGGTTTTTATTGTAATTTATTTAGATTTGAAACTTTTTCGTGTTTTTTTGTTTGATGTATTTGATAATTTTGGTGCAGAAGACACAAGAGGATTTATAGATGATTACAAAAATGTTTCGCACAGTTATGCTTTCAGCATAATTGAGACCCGAGGTACACATATGTGTACCGAAAATGTTAAGCCCCCTATGATATCACCATCTAAAAGAGTAATTTACTTGAAAATTTTGAGGCATTTCATAGCATTTATCAGAAAAAACTGATTTTTTAACAATTTTCTTGAAGATAGTGAAGAGGTTAATACGTTTCATGAGTACCAAAATAACGTCCGCTAAAATATGTTTTGCTGCAAATGTAAAATCGCAAATAGTTGTTCAAAGTAGGGATGCGACATCGATAGCAAAACATCGATGTTTTGAAACATCGATGTTTTTAAAATTCAGTATATTTAAACTTGTTTCCCTATTTCTTAAAACTGACTTAGCAACTAGTGATGCGGCATCGGCTCCAATACATCGATGTTTTTTTCTAAAACGTTAATGTTTAGAAAACATCGATGTCGCATCCCTATTTTTCAGACCCTTCATCCTCGGTCACTTTGGTCTAAAAGTATGTTCAATTTGCTGATTATAAAAATTATGCTACTTGGTTATTTTTGAAATTTTTATAACTGTACTTTTTTCATTTAAAAATAAAACATCGACAAGTATAAACATCGATGTTACCAAAACATCGACCCCAATACATCGATGTTTTTTAAAAAACATCGATGTTGCATCCCTGGTTCAAAGGATGTTCCCTTTTCGGCTCTTTCCTCAGCAGCGTCTATTCAATTTATGATTGTATAGAAATTCAAAAACAAAACATGGACAGATTTATTTCTTACCTCACGATTGCGCTTCGATAAAAACTGTTATGAGTAATTCGATTATTTTATACCCTGAGGGTATTTTTAGTATTTATTAATTTTTTCTTTTCGAAAAATGAAGGATGTGCATTTCTCCGACGACATTAGATATGCTTGATTTACTTCGGGAGGCGGTCAGCCCACTTGGTCGGCTTTCTTATTTCCCTTTTTCGGTCCAGTGAGCCTTTTTTGGATTCTGCTTTGTATGTTTGCAATTAAATCCGTTGTTCTAAGAAATGTTACATTTTAAGAGAAATGCTTCAAGAATTCAGTATCAATCATCGAAAAATATTTTTGGAAAGAAATATGTGTCTTTTTTTCGTTGATTAAAATTCGGCGAATGTTCTTTTCTTTTCGATTTAACAGTAAATTCAAAAATCCACTGGTACACATTTAGAATATCCTTTCTAACGTTATGAATTATTAGGTAAACTTTGTGAATAAAAAGCAGTATATGGGTATAATAATACAAACGTTCACAAAATTCCGTGTGTACAATTTTTTTTAATTGATTGATTCAACCCTTCATTGAAGAGTTTTCAATGTATGTTGTTATTGAGATTTTAGAGAAATTGAATATATTTTTACGTATCATCTTTTATGGTTGGTTAGGCGTTGTATGGGAGCAAGGGCCATATTTGGTCAAGCTGCGTCAAACATACGACGGCAAGTACAATATGTCGTGAATAAAAATGGATATAATAATATGAATATTTTATTAAGGAGACACAGTACCTAAAATTGATAAAAACGTTGAACATTTTTTTATCATTTATTAATTATACAACTTTAAAGAATATATGTGCAAAGTTTTATAGCTGTGGCTACATTATTTAGCGTAAGTATTCAAGTTTTTGTATAGAATATAAGGACCGAAACCAAAAGTATTTAAAATTTCAAATCGCTTTTTGTCGGCTTTTTGTTTTTCATGGCTACAGTGCGTTTAAAATACTAAGGCTTTTATTATAATTGAAGTAGAGATCTTAAACTTTTTTCTGTTGATTTTATTATGGTTATATTTGATAACTTTGTAAATGAAATAAGAATTTGGAATTTTTTTCAAAACAGGCTAAAATTAATTGACTGTTTTTTTTCCCGTTTTTCACAGCATTTGTGTCACAAAAATATTTGTTAAAAAATAAAGAACTGGTACATGTAATCCCATGCACAAAATTGTGAGGAACACTTCAAGGTAAATACAAAAAAAATATTTGGATAAAGTTAAAATTTGCAGATGGAGAAGGAATTTGAAAATATTGAAATATAATTAAGTAATTCAATTTTTATAAAATATAAGTCAAGAAAAAATGTTTTTTGTAATGTATTATAATATTTATCGTGTATTTGAATAAGGTACACTAAAATATTTTGTTGTGTACATGAAAACAAAAAAAAATGTTCGAATGTTACCGTGTCACCTTAAACAAATGCCATCTCTGCTATTTCAAAAAATGTATAGTAAATTCTGCAATTAAGGAGGGAATTAATGTGTGCACTGTTTTAGGTAGGTATGGTATCTTTAATTAACGTCGCACATAAGCGACATAACAGGCTATTTGACGACGGTCCCGTATCAACACTGAAGGGAAAATCCGAGAAGAGCAGCACGGGATATAGAATCACGGTCAGATGACAAATTTTATACTGTAGAGAAATTGAATATATTTTAGGTATCTTGTTTTTTGTTTGGTTTGCTTGGCGTTTTATGGCGTAGAGGCCATATTTGGTCAAGCTGTGCCAACACAAGACGTCGAGTAAAATATGTCGTGATAGGGAAAGAAGAGGGATGGGTTAACTGTATTGCGATGATGCCTTTATTGAGTCAACGTATGTTTTATGGACACCTAATCATAAACAACGTTCATCACGTCCATTCCTTGTGTGTGTCTATTAAAGGATATTGTATGTCTTGTGTCTGGTGCAACATGGCCTTTTATGGCCATTCAGCCATAAAACTCACGCTCATTTGAAGAGAACTATCCTAGAAATGAAGTATCTATTGATGCCATAATCACTTTAATATTAATTAATTAACTAACTTATAAGGCCAGGACATCGTTGCCCGTGTCAGTTCTTTTCATGGGGTCAGGTATGACCACTTTCTCCAACCCCCGGTGATTGCTACGTATTCCCATATGGTTTGCTTCGAAAACGAACTCTACGGGCAACGTCGTAATGGTCTGGAAGCATCAACAACGTAAATAAAAACACGCAAGAATCGGAAAACTTGGCGTGGTTCCAAACGCATTCGGATTGAAAACGCTTGTGATGTCAGCGGTCGAAAATCGCAAAATCCGCTCGCCTCTTCCGTGACGTCACATTCCGGAAAGGACGACGGAAAATGGGGAGGGGGGAACAATATATTGATTAAAAATGTTCTAGAAGAATAAGTTTAAAAATTCGGCTCTACAAAAAAATTGCAAAAATTTATGACTATTTGTGTGCCAAATTTCGCACAGAGAAAGAGAGACACAGACAAATACTTCCTTTTATAATTGAAGAAAAGAGTATATTTAATAGAGATTGATTGGGAAATCATGGGTAGGTCCCAAGTGAAATTAGTTGGTTGATTGTTTTAATTTTGAAAATTCTTATTCCTACGAGAATGCTTAATAAGCTCTCAGAAGATTGAAATTCGTCATCAATACTTCAGAATTCGAAAAGAGGATATATAAGACTGAAGTTCAGCATGTTAACGATGAATGAGATTAATGAGTAACCTTAAATAATCGGTAATTATTCACAGAAAGAAACGAGAATTCCCTCCATTTGCGTTAAAATAAATATCGTTAAATCTATTGATATTTATTTTTAATGAATGTGTTGCCTTAAAACTAATAACATTGCAATTGCTGTGCTTTAAGGTCAGGCTATGAAGTAAGACGCTTAACAAAGCCTTCAGCTGTGTGAGAGAGTTCACAAGACGAAACAGAATCACGGTCTGTGAACAATTTAAATAATAAATAAAACATCTTGGCCTTAATTAGGCTTCTATTTGTTTCTACCATTTAAACACATAACAAAATGTTTCGGAATTATTTTTGTAAGATAAATCAAAAACACAAACTCTTGTGTCCGTTGCATCATTCTCAATAAACTCAATTTCTTCCGTTGAATCTCTGAAACGCTGGAAATATACTCTAAGGTAAAGCTAGGAGAGTCTGCGCACAATTGAACAGAATAATAAAAAACAATCTATTTATCAATTTTTTACAAAACTATTCATGAATAATTGTGACTTCATTTGTTTTTTATGCATTTTCATTGCTATTTTGTTATGCATTTTCATTGCTATTTTGTTATGCTTTAGTCTAATACAACAGTTGTAATAAAACCAAGAAAGCTATTTTACGCAATCTGTCCTTATAGGGTCGGAGAGATTGTTCTTAATAAAAACTACAATAAATTGTTAACAATAATAATTACACTTAAATGACATTGTGAGGTTTTTGTAAACAAATATTATTTTATTAGGAGTGAATATTTCAACCTAATGATTTAAGGATCAGAAAAATGAA
Organism: Metellina segmentata; assembly: GCA_947359465.1. Lineage (NCBI taxonomy): Eukaryota > Metazoa > Arthropoda > Arachnida > Araneae > Tetragnathidae > Metellina > Metellina segmentata. Next base: position 120,891,883 of record OX375874.1, read on the forward strand.
CGAGTTTTAAGAAAGAAAACATTTTAATTAAATAAAATAATTAAAGAAACAGAAAAAGGAAGCCCAGATACGATTACAAAATTACATTAAGTTATATATATACTTGATAGCACGTTTAACTTAAAATTAGTCCATTTTCAGTTTCAATGTGTTCTTGTTTGCTGACTGAAACTGTCGTCTACATTTATTGTTGTAAATTGTGCAGCTTTCGTGCAACCATCTGCCACAAGTAACACATTGAATCCAGTCATTGGTCGAAGTTGTCTCCTGGTACAGTTCCAGACATTCAATGCACTCCTCCTCATTGCTCTTCGTTTTGTTTCCTTGAATTTTTTTAGATCCCACTTTTTCTGGAATATAGGCACTCTTCTTTCTCATCTTAATTTAAGTTCCTGGTGGTGGATCTCTGGCGTGTTGAGATTTAGTGTAGACCCCTTTAAAATGCAGAAAGGTGTCAAAACTGCCCTTCTGCCTTGCAAAAAGAAAAAAATAGTTACCATCTCACCCTTTTCGGCACTAGTGACAACATGAACATCTTTACTACCTTTTGCAGCAACCACTTTACCAGGGTCATTGTTTAGCGAGATTTTTTTCTTGGATTTTTTCCAATCGTCTCCAGGAACGGCTTTTCTTCTGATTCTCCGAGCCCCCATACCTAATTGCTTAACTTGAGCGTTAGGGCCGTGAGTGGCATTTACGACTGACACTTTCCTTTCATAGTATCCTTTGGCGTGAGAAGAGATATCACCTGACGACCTTCTGCTTCCCCAAAAGCGTTCACTCCTCACTGTTAGCAGGGTAGGCAACCAACGAACAAAAGAAGGGGTCCTCTAGATGGTCAGTCGCTGACAGCTCGTAAATGGTGATCGATGCCAGGGGTCATTTATAGGGGGATAACATCCACCATGGCGCGCTGGTGTAAGCGATATTTTAGTGGTAACAAAAGTTAAAGTAATAAATGTTAATAACAACTTTATCATTTTTTACAAAATTATTTTTCAGCAAATTAGTTTATTACCAAAATTATTTCAAAAATTATGTTTGTTTTTTTTCAAAATTAATTAATTCTTGTTTTACATATAATTTGCAATTTATGCAAAATTTCCAATATGCTGCGTAATCTCTCCTAGCATGAAAACGAATGGGAACAATGCGCCATCTCTCCTAAGTAGCAGATGCGCAAACTCTCCCATTTCGGTAGGAGAGATAGCGCGGCCTTTTATTAAAACATGGCCGCTTCTAGAAAGAACCGTTGGTGTTCGCAATGTTCGTCTAGGTTAGTAGCCTCATGAGAAACCGTTTAATTAAGAAATATTTCGAATCTTACCATTCTATAAAATTCCGAGAAATTCAAGCTCTTATCTTGGGAAAACAATCCAAAATAGCGATGTTTTATCACAAACGCTCAGAATAAACAACCTGCACTTTCAAGTACGCACTCCACTACTGCTGTTGTACAACTATATGGAGTCGCTGCGCGCGCACTCAACTCCCCCCCCCCCGACCGTCTTGTGCGCAATCTCTCCTCGCTTTACCTATAACAACAAAAATCGACGTACCAAGGAGTTGTCTAAGAGTTGTGCCGTGCTCGATCGAATTGGAACGGCGTTGACAGAGGATGTATAGTCTTTAGTGACGAGTCCAGTTTCCAACTGTTTCCTGACGACCACCGCAGACTTATCTGGAGACGTCCAGGGCAGCGTGGGGATCGTGCCCTTGCTATCGCATGCCACCCATGTCCATAACAGGGCGTTAGGATCTGGGGTGTCATCTCCTTTTTTAGTAATTTCTGGCACACTTACAGTACAGCTTTCGCATATGACATTCTATGACCGATTGTGTTACCGTTCCTTTTGCGACACCCTAGACTTATTTCTCAATAAGATAATGCCCGGACGCACACGGCACGTGTTGCTATGAATTGTCTTCAAGCTTTCCCAACACTTCCTTGGTCAGCTAGGTCTCCTGATCTCTCACCCATAGAGCAGATTTGGGACGTTATGGGAAGGCGATTGCAACCATCCTGGAATGTTGACCATTTAGCCCGATAGCTGGAAATAATTTGGTAAAATATTCCGCAGGACATCATCCGGGAACGTTTTGAGTCTATGCCACGCCGGGTGACTCATCCCGACCAGAGGTGTACCAACGCCTTATTGACTTTCTCCCTTTGTAACGGTCAAACCCTGAAGTAAATCATTTAATTGTTCTGAAATGTTAATCGTTTGTTTTTCTATGTATATTTTTCACATCCACCTTTTTTTTATCGCTAGCGGACAACTCCTTGGTGCCTCGATTTTTTTTGTTTTAGAGTATAAATACGGTACTCGTTATCCTTAAAAATAACGTATCCAAAAATAACGAATTTAAACTTTATTTCAATGTGACTCCTGATTTTCTTAGTGACTCAAGGCTTAATTTTTAATAAAATGCTAGACTCGCGCATAGTTCTTATTATCCTTTACTGTCGTGGTCATTTTGACGAGGTATCTCATTACTAGTAAAGCTCACTATATCTTGATGGACGAGGCATCTCATTTGAAGAAAACTGATTAGACCCTGATCTAGTCATAAAAAATAGGCAATATCTGGATGACGAGATATCTCGTCAATAACAAAATTTGTCAGATTTTGATGGACGAGAATACTTTGTCGAATCACTTGGAGGGTTAGCATTATAGTCTGGATTGGTTGATTGGTACTTTTTAACGCAGGGTCCAAAACAGGACAAGCCTCGCCAAATGCAAAACAAAATACAACCGAATGAAACATTAAAGATGTTAAAAGTGGTATCCAGACCAACAATAAAATTTTAATTTAAAGTAATTTGATAGGGATTTGTTGTATAAACAAACAAATCAGACGGTCTGTGGAAATTCTACTTCTGCTGCCCAAATGCTCTCGTATGATACATATCGAGGTTACCTTAAAATGTTTGTTTATCGCTGTTTCGGCAATGTTTAATATATAATCTAACTGGTGTTGAACAATCCTTTATCACTATCAATTCCGAATTTATTCTTTAATTAATGTTGCACTTTAGCAATACATGGGCTACTGGTCCGGATGAAATCCAGAAGAGAAAGATACGCGAACAAGATCACGTAATTTTGAACTTCGGTCAAATGACGAGATGACACCTGAACTGGCACCCTACTATCCAAACTTCCACAACACGCCAACGTGAGGATATTTGAGGCCACCACAGATTTAATGTGCCATGTATATCACGGTCTTTGGTCGGATTCGAACTCGCAACTCTCCGGTTGCTAATTCGTTACTCTTCCAACCGGGCTACCACCGGCACATTCTTTGAAATTTTTATTGGCGAAGTTCTGAAATCGTATTTGAAAAACAGGCCAAATGATGCCAAGTTCAGATTACGTATAGAAAACTCGTATCACTGATGAAATACTAGCGCCACCTATATTTAGCTTGTCAGAAATTGATACTTCATAAAAGTAAAAGAAATCCGAATACCATTCCACAAAGTTGAAGCAGTAAATTTATGTTGAGATATAAAATATGTTATGCCATCAAATTATGCATCTACATTAAAATTTGAACCGAAAAACGCAAAATATGTGCATGCCAATTTGCTGTTCCACAAATATGCCCTGTGTAATTTCTAACGGCTCATTCCACCAACCTCAAAACTTCAAGGCATCCTCTAATCGGGCAAGTGCAAAGACCCTTGTGGGAATTCCCTCATTAAATCATCTGGTGGTTGCTCCCTTCGAAAATAACGTCGAATGTGCAACAGACGCACTGACCCGTTTTGGAAAGAAGTGAAAACATCCAACTGCAATACCCTTATCATCCAATCCAACGCTCCAACCCTTTTTAAAAACGAAGACGTCGAAAAAAACTGTAATTATTCCAAAACCCAACAGCCGTGTTCCAGTTTTCGGGAAGTCAAGAAACCGATTCCTCAGAGATAGTTGCTCGTAAAAATGCTACTCTGAATATTCTGCGCAGGGTGTGTTCAGTGATGCGTTCGAATAACAAGGATGGGAAAAAGTGACATTAACGGATGTCCAACTCTTGTCCCCTGACGCAGAGTATAGGCTCGAAAAGAGATTGGGACAATTGGCCCACATAACTGTTGTCCGATTCTTCTGCTAAGACACTTTGCGGAGATCTGTCAACCATGTAAGTACTGTTTTTAGAGCCATTCCTTTGGCTTTTACTTTCACTTGTTGGTCGCTTTTACTAGACCCAAAGAAATCTTTGATATCCTCGATACCATATTGAACTAACAAATGTGGAAAAATCCTTGCTATTACATATTACGAGACGATGATAAATCGTCAAATTTGTAGCCGGCTTTCGAAGTCCTCAAATAGATAAAGCATTTCAACTGTGCGCGCATTTTTCCAAATCTTAATTAAACCTCTCTTTTTAATATCCTAAAAGTTGCTATTTTCACATACTTTAGTTTCAAATTGTATAGATGAAATGTTCATAGATTAAAAATTTGTTTTGATACCAGGCTTTGGAATTTTCTTTTCTCCTTACAATTTGTAAATCTATGATTGCCTTTTATAAAATTTGTAATGAAATTGAGATCGGTCAACTATGCAAGTGTGTAGAAACATTCCGTTAGCTTTAACTTTCGCTTGTTGGTTGCATTTGCTAGTCCCAAGGCAATCTTAGGTATCATCGATACAATTTTGAAGTATCGACTATGGAATAATACGTTCTTGATTCTTCTCTCTTGTTGTTGCATTGGACAAGACGGTGGTGAATCGTCGAATTTGTAGTCGCCTTTAAAGTCCGGAAATGGCTATGGTGGTTTCGAATGTGCACTTTTTTAAATTCCAAATTAAAAGTTCCTTTTGTGTATGAAAAGTTTATGTTTACACATTGTATAGTTTGAAATTATATTGATGGAATATGCGTTCATTTAAAATTAGTTTTGATACTAGGCTTTTTAAAATATTTTACTTTTTCCTACTTTTTATAAATCGCTTCTAATGTTCCTTATGATTGCCATTTTCGAAATTTGAAAAAAAATTGAGGTGTCGTTAATATTATGTCAAATAATAGAGTGTGGGAAAAATGCTTTCTTGACATTAGCTTCCTTGCTGTTGCATTGGACAAGACTGTTAGAATTAGTCCAATTCGTAGTTTTTTTACATGGCCGGAAATGGCTATGGCAAAGTTTTAAATGAGTGCACTCTTCGATGCCCAGTTAAATTTTTTTGTACATAAAAAGTAAATTTTACATTACATAGTTTAAAATGGTATCTATGGCACATATAAGCATTTAAAATTAGTTTTGATGTTAGTCTTTAGAAGTTTACTTTCTCCTACCGTATGCAAATTGCTCCTTATGTTCCATATGATTGCCATTTTTGAAATTTGTGATACAATTGAAATCTGTCAACCCTATACGTATACTGTTTTTAAAGCCGTACTTTGGCGTTTTTTACATTCGTTTCCTGCTAACTTTTCCTAGAACCAAAGTAATCTTAGACATCGTCGATACCCTGTTGAATTATCGGATGTGGAAAAATACTCTCTGGACATTCGCTGTCTTACTGTTGAACAAAATGGTGGGAAGTCGACGAATTTATAACTGGCTTAGAATCCAGAAAATGGCTATGGCAAAATTCCGAATGAGCTCACCTTTCAATACCAAAATATAACTTTTTAAGTCCTGCAAAGTTTCTATTTGCACATTATATAGTTTAAATGATTTCGATGAAATGGTCAATGATTTAAATTAAGTTTTGATACTAGGCCTTAGAATTGTTTTGTCTTCTACAACATGTAAATTTCTCCTTACGTTCCCAATGGTTGCCTTTTTCGAAAAATGTACTAAAATCGAGATCAACCATCTATATAAGTACTGTTCTTAGAGTTATTCTTTTGGCTTTCACTTTCGCTTGTTGGTCGCTTTTACTTATCCCCAAAACAATCTTAGATAGCCTCGATAAATTAAACTATAGAATATGGAAAAGCTTTCTTAGTATTCGTTGCCTTGTTGTTGCATCGGACAAGACGGTGGCAAATCATTGAATTTGTCGCCGGCTTAGAAGTAGAGAAAATGGCTGTGGTACAGTTTCCAATGTGTGCACTTTCCAATTCATAATTTAAGAAGGTCTTTTTAATTTCATGAAAAGTTGATATCTTTACATTCAATAATCTATATATATATAATTCTCTTACGTGGCTCACGAAAAAGACGTTATTTGTAATCGCGTTTTAACAACACTGTACGATTGTTTGTTTATCGCGAAGTCTCGCGCATCGATTGAATTTATAGCGTTATCGGATGAAATTTTATTGAAAAAAAAAAAGGAAATTTTAATGAGCTGTTGCAGTTAGTTTATAATAGAAATCAAAGAAAGCGGAGGATCTTTTCAGGGCCATTTAAAAAACGGTCCTTTTCAGGGCCAACAATCATAGTTCAACAAGACGCTTGCACTACAACTTTCGGCAACAAACTCAATGAAAAAGTGTGGGTCGTTTGAGTGCTGGGAAAATGTACACACAAACAACATGCTGGGTATTCAATTTCCAAAGCAACGCTCACATTTTGAGTCAAAATTTGCACAAAGTTTTCATTTGAATTCTGATTTTAGAGATACTGTATATATTTTTTCTGTAATACAGCAAATTTAGAATTGAAAAACATTTTTTTGGTAACATATTTTGTAAACAATCCCTTCTGCTAGGACACATGTCTTCATTAAGGCGAACGAAGCGAGCATAGGTTCGCGCAGCGAACCAATGAGGATTGCGAAGCAATCCTCCGGGGTTTGGCGAGCGTCAGCGAGCAGGGGGCAGGCTCCCTAGTTTTAAATGATTTCGATAAAATGTTCACGGATTTAAAGTTAGTTTCGATACTAGAATTTAACTTTCTATACAAAACATAGAAATCGCTCTTTATGTTCCTTGATTACTATTTTTGCAAATAGTAATAATCTGTGTGGTGGTTAAAAGGGTTTATTCGGCAAAATTGAGTTTAGGCTTTGTAATGTAATTTCACTACTTATTCTTTTAAGAAAATCGAACATCTTAACGATAGTGTCAGTTCTTTAGTTAGAAACCTCAGAACATCTATGAGCACGGGAATAATGAAACAACATAAAGATTTAGAAATATCATAGAACAGAACGACACATACTACATTGATTAAATGTAAATTTTTGTAAATAAAATAATTTTCTAATAAAATAATCTCTCTATATTAAAAAAAAGTTACCGCCGCCGCCGCAGAATTGAAATTTTTGTTGTTTAGCTCCATTCTTAGAAGGTTTTCCGAGAAAGTACTGATCGGAAAAATATGAAATTAACATGCTTTGTTCTTCATCGTATTCCCTGGATAATTATTAAGATTTTTTTCCGATGCGGCTATTAGTTTAGGTTTTATTAAGTGTTAAAGTTGAAGAAGTGAAATTTCTTCCGCGAGTGAGCAAAACACATTCAAAATTTCAGTCTTTAGTCGTGAGTTTTTTTTTAAGAGTACCTCTCAACGTAAATTTTTGCAGCTCGTCGAGTTTTTTTTGAAATTTAAATGTGGTTCTTGATAATATTTTTTTGAAATTCGGGAAAAATCGGGACATTTTTGTTACTTTTTTTTAAAACTGCCGTATCTATATCTAATTACTATTAGTTTTTAATTTTTAAAATATCGCAGTATTCCTCAGAATATACTCTTTCTTACGGTACTATTATTTTTGAAATCGGTTAATAATTAAATTGGATGCGATCAAAAGTTCGTGATACAAAATTCGGAATCTTCGGATATTTTCGCTACGTTTTGTTAAAACCGTTATGTCTACGGCAAAAACCATTATTTTTTAAATTTGAGAACATCACTGAATACACTACATTACACTCTTTCTTATGGTACAATTATTTTTCAAATTGGTTAATAAACAAAATCGATGCAATTAAAAGTAGGTCATACAATTTTCGGAACTTTCAGATCGTAACTTCCGATACAAAACTAAAATGGTCATATCTATATAGTATTACTGTTAGTTTTTAATTTTAAAAATATTGCAGTATACCTCACAATGTACTCTTTCTTACGGTACAATTATTTTTAAAATTGGTTCATAAATAAATTCGATGCAATCAAAAGTTGGTGACACAAATTTCGTATTTTTCAGTTCGCATAGCTGGTTCCGCAAACAGCAGTGGGTTGCATTTTCTACTATCGGGTTTGCCAGATATCAAATTTATCGTAGCAACGATTGCCATAAAAACGATTTCTTTTTATTTGGCGAGGAAAAAGGCTCGCTTTTTTCCCTCTGTTCTCAAGACAGTTTACCGACAAAGTACAATCGTAAAGTTTTGATATTAACACTGTTTACTTAAAATTGTACAGGGAACAAGATACAGAAGATTTTTACTGATGCGGCTATTAGTTTAGGGTGCATTAAGTGTTAAAGCAAAAAAAAGTGAAATCAATTGCGAAAGAAGTATTGGTTTGAGAAAGCAAACCAAACGGGATTGCGTAGCAATCCCCGGGGTCGGCGAGCGTAAGCGAGCAGGGCGCGATGCCCTCGCTGTGACGTCATGTACCGGAAAGTGAAATCAGCATAATACGAATTATTCAGATAGTTTCACTCTGTGAAAGGAATGTTGGTTTGCGAAGCAAACCAAATGACATCTGTGAAAGGAGTGTTGGTTTGCGAAGCAAACCAAATGGGATTGCGCAGCAATCCCCGGGGGTTGGCGAGCGTAAGCGAGCAGGGGGCGGAGCCCCCTAGTATTTAAAAAAAATGGAATGAACTTTTGCATCAATCCAATATAAAACACTTTCTGCTGAAAAATAATAAGAAACCTTCTATTTTATTGTTTTGAATTGTTTCCTTCGAATTGTCACACTTCGAATCGATGTCAGATTTATTTTAACATCTATGCAATAACTTCACAAATTCCGTCAGTTTCAAATAGATAAACAAATTCCCCATTTTGAAGGCAGCTAGCGTGTTAGGCTTATTACTTTCTGAAGGGGGAAAGTAACTCCAATTACTTTCCGTCGGTACAAAATCCTTTAAACCTTAAATACACGCCTATTGAAATACATTAAAGTAATGGATTTCTTCCAGTTCCAAAGCCTGAGAGCGAATAAAGAGCATTTCAAAGAAATATAATATATTGACGCCTCTGCAAGTCCTGTGATGCCATTTCTTAAAACTCTATTTTCGTCGCATGTACTTAGTATTAGCAGATTAGTTCGTTACATGTTCCTAGAAAATGGATGATACTTAATTTTTCGATCGAATATGTCCATTAGTGTCACGATGCTGGAGATTTAAAAGCCTTTTCTTCTTTCGCCGTGTTTTGAGACTAGAAGGAATTTGTGAACGTTTACTTAAATTTAAAAAAAATATACTATTTTCGATATTATCTATTTTAGAATTTATGCGCTAATGGTGCTACAAAAGGTAGTGAAACTACACATACATTCTGTAACAAACAAAATCGACGCACAACGAAAGAGTTGTTGGACTGCGATAAACTGGTGGATGTGAAAAACATATATAGAAAAACAAAAGATTAAAATTTCAGAACAATTGAATGATTTATTTCAGAGTTTGACCGTTGCAGAGGAAGGAAATCAATAAGGCGTTGGTCCACCTCTGGCCTGCATGCAAGCTGTCACCCGGCGTGGCATAGACTGAAAGAGTTCCCGGATGGTTACAATTTCTTGCCAAATTGTCTCCAGCTGTCGGGTTAAATGGTCAACATTCCGGAATGGTTGCAATCGTCATCCCATAACGTCCCAAATCCGCTCTATGGGAGAGAGATGAGGAGATTTAGTTGCCCAAGGAGGTGTTGGGAAAGCTTGAAGACAATTCATAGCCACACGTACCGCGTGCAGTCGGGCATTATCTTGTTGAAAAAGTAAGACCGTTGTGTCGCAAAAAGAACGGTAACACAACCGGTCGTAGAATGTCGTCTACGTACCGCTGTGTTGAAAGTGTGCCAAAATGACTGCCAAAAGATGAAAGGAGATGGCACCCCAGACCCTAACGCCCTGTTGTGGGCATATGTGGCGTTCGATAGTAAGGGCACAATCCCCACGCTGCCTTGGACGTCTCCAGACTCATCTGCGTTTGTCGTCAGGACACAGTTGGAAACGGAACTCGTCACTAAAGACTATACGTCCCCAGCCAGCGCCGTTTCAATTTGATTGAGCCCGGCAGAACTCCTGGTTAGCTCCTTCGTGCGTCGATTTTTATGTTATAGAGTATTTATGCCCCAGAGACGCATAGTGAAGGCATTTAGGACAACTATTGGTTGGTTTTGGGGTTTCATGGCGTAAGGGCCATATTTTACCATGCTACGCCGTATACAAGACACATTATCTAGTAATAGAAACACACAAGAGAGAAATACACCAGGGAGAAATGAATCCAAACCTCCACATCACGCCAACGTGAGGACATTTGAGGGTATGACAGTTTTAAGTGCACCAGTTCGCACATATATGACGGTTTTTTGTTGGTGAGGTAATTTTAATTAACGTCATACTGGAGCAAAACAAAGGGCTATTGACGACTGTCCGGGATCAATCCCCCAAGGGAAAGATCCTAGGACGACACCACGTAATTTTGAACCTTGGTCAGATGACGAGGCAACATCCGAGCTGGCACTCCACTCTCAAAACTTCCTCAACATCCCATAGATCGGAAGGTTCCTGGTTCGAATCCGGGCCCGGGCATGGATGTTTGTAAACGTATGGTGTAGAGGCGGCTGGTGCACCTTAAATCTGTCGTGGCCGAAAGTCCTCACGTTGGGTTGGCGTGGAAGTTTGGAGAGTGGGGTGCCAGCTCAGGTGTTGCCTCGTCATCTGACCGTGGTTCAAAATTACGGGGTGTTGTCCTCGAATCTTTCCCTTAAGGGACTGATTCCGGACCGTCGTCAATAGCCCGTTGTGTTGCTCTAGTACGACGTTAACTAAAAAAAATTACAAAATTACCTCAACATCCCAACGTGAGGACTTTCTACAAAGGCAGATTTAAAGGCGCACCAGCCGCCTCTGCACTTTACGCTTACAAACATCCATGCACTGATCCGGATTCGAACCAGGAACCTTCCGATCTAGAAGCTAACACCTTAACCACCAGACCAGTTGGTCGGCAACGTCGCACTGGAGTAACACAAAGTGCTATTGATGACGGTACGGGATCAATCCCCTAAAGAAAAGATCCGAGGACAGCACCACTTAATTTTTAACTACGGTCATATGACGAGGCAACACCTGAGTTCGCAACTCACTCTCTAAACTTTCACATCACTCCAACGTGAAGACTTTCAACCACGATAGATTTAAGGATAACCAGATGCCTCTACACCCTACACTTACACCTTTGACATGCCGACCAACCGGCATAGTGGTTAAGGTGTTAGCCTCTAGATAGGAAGGTTCCTGGTTCGAATCCGGGTCCGTACATGGATGTTTGTAAGCGCATGGTGTAGAAGCGGCTGGTGCACCTTAAATTTTTCGTGGCCGAAAGTCCTCACGTTGGGTTGATGTGGAAGTTTGGAGAGTGGGGTGCCAGCACAGGTGTTGCTTCGTCATCTGACCGTGGTTCAAAATGACGCGGTGTTGTCCTAGGATCTTTCCCTTGGGGATTGATCTTATACCGTCGTCAACAGCCAGTTGTGTTGCTCTAATACGTCGTTAATTAAACACATTACCATACGTTTAAAAATATTCATTTACTGACCAGGATTCGAACCAGGAACCCGGTTTCGGGTTGGATTCGAACTCTCAACCTGCCAGTTAGTGGTCTGTTATACTTCCATCCGGGCTACAGCAGTTCTCGCCGAAGGGTTGGACATGACGAGTTAAGCAATTATGTTTACTTGCTTAACCATAATTGTTAGCCCTTTATAAGCTTTACGTATTCGATTAACCCTCCTAGTGGTCGTGTCATAGAGGTACCAAGCAAAACTTACCAGATCTTGATGGACGAGATATCGTCACTGGAAAAAAATTGGCCAGATCTTGATTTCGTCATCATAAAAAAAAGCAGTGATATCTTACTGACGAGTTATCTCGTAATAAGATGGTGTACCGGATGAGATGGACTGATGACAGTAAAGAACAAGATCGTTAGGTTTCACGACTACAACATTTATTCCAACAACCTGCTGCTTTACAGATATGTCGAGAAAATTTAGAGATAATTTGGGACAAAAACGGTTCGGCTGAGTATAGAGAGCGTGTCCTAGGTCTCAATGGTCTCTGGCAATTTTCAACGTCTTTCAGGCCCCTTTCGGCTGAAAACAACCTGTCGATGGACTTTTGAGTTATCTCAAGGGGCTTGAGATTTACGAGATCGTGATGTCTGTGTAATGTCTGATTAAGAGGGTTTATGTCAATTGTAGACAAACTTTATGACCGATGTAATGTCAAATGGAGTGTGTGCTGTAATAGTAGTTCTAGCGTTAGTTATGAGCAGTTGATCACTTGTAAAGAGCTTTATGATCAGGAATTCTTGAATATGTCTGCTTGATCAGAGAAGCCGCTTTTAGAGTGTTACAATGGACATATCCTGATGGACGAGATATCCGGTCAAAACCATTTAGAGGGTGAAACACCAAACATCGACAATCCCGTTATATTTATTTGTTTGCATTGAAAATGCCTCTCACATAAAAAGCCGCTCATTGAGACAAAGGTTAATGCATCTGAAAATAATAAAATTCGGAGATGAAAACTGATCAGAACTCATTAGCTCTGATTGGCTGAGTCTCTTTGGCATCAGAAATCGATCAGTTTGAGTAAGACTATTAATTTCAAGAAACAGTTTTCGTTCAACGACAAGCAACAAATGGAGTCATAAATATGGTTGATAACAATTTCCACACCAATCTAACTTGAGGACTTTCTGCCACGACTGATTCAAGGTGCATTAACCGCTTCTACTCCATACGCTTATGAACATCCATGCACTGACTCGGATTCTAACCAAGAAGCTTTCGATTTAGACGCTAACACCTTAGCTACCAGACCCGTAGGTCGGCATCGGATGTCAGAATCGGACACTTTCAAATTTCATTAGTTTCATATTGGTATCTTGCATAGCACCGTCCGATATTATCGGATCAGCGAAAAAAAGCAATCCGACATTTTTAATTGCTTCGAATTCCAGAATCTCAGTTAACATATTCATCTGCATTTTAGTCACAGTAATCTGCTTCCCTCGTTTTAAATTATTTATACTATACAAAAATGAGTGTTAAAAAGCTTAAATTACTTACGGAGCTTATAAAACATTGCATATAAAACGCACCTTCCACATATCGTTCGGCTATTAGTGGATGAATCCAAAAGCGTCTACAATTTCGTCAAGAACATCCAGTACAAACTTAAGAACTTGTTTTCTTTTTTTTTTAAATACACGCATATTCATTTTAACTACTACCTTAACTCAGCTGCTAAAAAATTCGAATAAATCGTTTAATACAATTGGATCACCTTCAAACGAAAATGACGCTGATCTCCGATAAAAATCGGACGCAATGTACGAGTTGATAAAAAAAATGCGTCTCGTATTTTGACAAAACATTGAACATAAATTATTTTATTTGCTAAAATTCACATTGAGTCAATATAGCATGTGCCAGTTTTGTTCGATGACCTTTCTCCATCTCTCCGGTAGCTGCATCAGCCCGTGCTCGTAGGAGTTCTGAGGTTTCTTGCTAAAGAACGGATCCAGTTGGTGAAAACTTTCTGAGCCACTGGTGGTTCATGAAATCGTTAACTTCAACCTCACCCAACACAATAATATATATATTTTTTACGTCTCCGAAGCATTCTTTCTTTTTTTATGAAAAACCATACTATGAAGAAAATGCTCCTTATTTTCTGCCGTTTTAATGCTTAACAAAATTTAAAAAACACAACCCAAAAACCCAATTTTTCCTCAAGCAATCGCTGAAATTCCTTCTGTCAAACAACATCAAAATTTCACAGGCGTGAAGTAGCTAACAATTTGATTTCGCGATGTAATGCTATCTAGTGCCAAGAACGGGACGAGCTTTTACATCAACCCATTACTTTCGGTCCTGTTTTATATTTATAAATAAACAAGATTAAGAAATAAAGAATTAGACATACACTACCCTACAATTATGGACCGGACAGCAAGATATGATGGTGTAAGGGAAACAATACAAGGTTTAATAGAGGGATGGTCCCCCATGTGACACTAACAACCCTTCTGAGCATACTTTCAACAAGGTTTCAATACATGGCTATGGATATTTGTGTCCATTCCTGCTAAAGAATGTCGCCAGCGAAGCTGTAGATTTCGGACGGGGTTACCTGGTCCGTAAACGTCGCTCTAACGCGTCCCACAAATGTTCTATGGGGTTTGGGTAGGGACTCTGAGCGGGCCCGGAAGACGTTTTATATCCATACCACTGCTTGACATAGGCCGAAACGTGACATGGAGCGTTGTCGTGCTGGAAGTAACATTCGTCCATTTTATAAAATTGCCAGAGCGTAGTTTAGGTTGGGACTGAGCGGGCCAGGTAAGTTTTACATCCATATCTTGATACCACTGTTTGACAGAGGCGACATGGAGCGTTGTCGTCCTGGAAATAACATTCGTCCATTCCATAAAATTTCCAGAGCGTAGGAAGAACCTGATTGTCCAAAATGTTCATGTAGGCGTCGGCGTTCAATTGACCAGAAACAACATGCAAAGGTCCCAGGCTATATCACGAAAAACACCCCTAAACAAGTACAAGTAAGTTATGCAAATCCACTGGCGTTCGGTCCATTATTGTAGGGTAATGTAGTTTTTCTCCGCATAAATATAATATATTTTAATCTAAACCTAAAACCCGTGGTCTATGTAGACTGTAGAAAACATTAATTATATGTTACAGTACTGGTCTAGAATTCATAGTAAAAAATTAATTTGGTCTTTTTCAAGCAACCGAAAACATTGAGCAAATAACCAGCTTTGACGGAGACAAATTAGGGGCAAAAAGATCCTCGGGTCTAACTACGAATGCAAACAGAAAATGTAAATACAGGGCTCCCACGCAGAAAGTAAAGCTAACTCATTTAATTTATCTTGCGTCCCTTTCTTATGTTGCTATTCCTAAGAGGAACGGACCGTTATTAAACAGAAAGAGTGAAAACAACAGTCTTCTAAGTTTGTCCTCCTAAAAAAATGCATGAATTAATGCAATCAGACAACAGTACACTTTTAAAAATGAAAAGGTTAAACTCAATGACATTACAGGTCTGCATAAACATTCCAGAAAGTAATAAATACATTTCAAGGGGTGAAAAGCAGAATTATTCATTCTCGTATCAATTACTTAGAGGGGCCATCGTGGCTCAGTGGATATGACCACTGCGCCAGCAACCTTCGAGTTGTATTCGGCGCAGGTTCGATTCCTGTAACAGGTGCATTCCTTCCTGGGTGTACTTCTATCTTTGTGTCAGTAAAACGTCCACTGTGTGTGTGTCTCTTACTTGATATTGAATGTCCTGTGTTTGATGCAGCATGGTCAAATGTAACCCTCGTGCAATACCCCCCCCCCCAAAAAAAAAAAAAAAAAAAAAAAAAAATTAAGTATTCCGGTCCTGTTTGCACGTGGTGTTCATGACAAGGATAATGAGAAAGTTCACGGTAACGTCACAATGTCTCTTGCAAAAATATAAAAGATGTATTCAATTTAAAAATTATTTATTTAAAGAAAATCATATTTTTAGGTATTGTTCTTAAGTGAAATTTTCCGCAGATTTCAAATCCGTTGAAATTTTTACTCTATCTTTAACGATCTAGGAGATAGAAAAAAGACTTAAATGACTCCAGTTGAAAGATTATTTGTTTTTATTGTCTGGCTGCAAAATCCTTCCTCCGCGCAAAATTAAAACGGAAACAAAAAAAAATAAATTTAGAATTTGTGATCTCTTTTATCAAAACCTCCTATATCAGGTGTTGCTTCTATGATGTTGAATGCAATAATGATTAAATTTCATTAAATTTATTTAAAAATGTTCTAGATTAAATTTTAAAATTCGCTTTGACTCTAAAATTAAAAAAAATTCGAACTACCTGTGTGCCAAATCCCATCACTGTAAGTGCCATAGATTCGACAGGACTTTGATCAAAAGAAACGAACAAACAAACACTTCCTTTTATAACATTAGAGATTAGTCACTATAGCCGAATTACCCGGCAGATCAAGTTGAATTGTTAAAACGGTGATTGAAACTTATTCCGAAATCACTTTTCCCATTCATAGAAAAATGCATATGTCATAGGAAATGAAATTATATTGAAAAAATGAGCGGGAAACAGTTTTTGTGAACTACTTTTTGAAATTTTTATGCTTTCTACAATTTTACAGACATTATAGTCTTATTTTAAGCTTGTTTATATTACGTTTGATTTATTTTTCTACAAATCATTGGGTATTGAATTAATGGCTTTTATGTTAGTGATTCTCCATGTCACGGCGTCCATAGGATGATCCTTCACAAGTACCCGTCCTTTCTCTCCTTGTAGTTTCGCAGGCCATGTGGTCCGTGGCTGGGCTTGAAAATTCTTTCCAAGATAGTTTTCTCAGTGAATTGTTTGATTCTATTGCTTTCTATTCAAATCTACACAGTTTGACTAATCCCCACCTAATTTACACTTATACATTTGAACACCACGGAACACATAGACTCTTTCTTTCCTGTCTTCAGACCCAAATGTAGGACTTACTATGATGAAAACTGGCACACAGGTAGTTCTAAAACTGCCTTTCGAAGCCTCAATTTTAAAATCTAAAGTTTGTTTTCTAACAATAAAAGAATATTGACTAGGAAACAAGTTCTACAGGGTTTGTGTATTTGCGTTAATACAGGGAACTGTCGCGGTCATATTTTAGCTTTACTAAATTTCATTTATCGTCTTTATCAATATTTTTCTGTCTTTTTCGAATTGTTCTGTTTCAGCTCAAGAAGTCAAAATTCGACACTTTGCACATATTTCGTTTTTTTTAATTCTGCCTTTTTTTCATCGGAATTTCGTTTCTGTTTGTACATATCTTAATCTTTTGCGTATTGCAATACATTACTCAAGAATTAAATACATACATTTGAATCCGAAGTAAATTGTAGAAGCTATAAAAAAAAGTTAAAAAGTATTTATTTCTGTACAACTTAAAGGATTGGATTTTTCTATGTACGAAAAGTGATTATTACAAATCAATTTTCAACATTTAACCATTTCAACACGAACAACGCCAGGTTATTTAGCTAGTTGTAAGTAAAAAAAAATGAAAACAATTTCCAAATCCTTAGAATTTTTTAATCTTCACTTAACCACCGTAACGAAAGACGGGTTTAAGTGCTGAAGATAGATATTGGGTCACCAATTTTGTTGTGGTTTTCAGTGAGTGAAAATGGACGGATAAAAGCTCTATTCTTTTTATCATTTCAGTTTTTCTTTAAAACGTGCTTAAGTGGTGAAAACGTGGTACTTTAACTCATTGGTATTAAGAAAACTATCGATTAATTATAATCACGCACGAAGTGTCGGAAGTAGTTGTACGAACCGCCAGGGATATTAGGAGACTAAAAGCTTTCGTGAAATAATCGATTTTATTAACCCTAATGGTGGTTATCTTTACGGGGTATCTCCATTAGGAAAACTGACCAGATCCTCGAGATACCTCAACCAGCAAGGATAAGTGCTCGTCTGAAGCAGTTTTAGGAGACCATTTTGTTAGCATCGCTTTATTGCCTACACTTTCTCCTCAATGTCCCCTGGGTCCACCATTGCCCTTCTGAGATTCCTTCAGTAGCCATAGTGGCCCACCTTTCATATCCTATACTTAGTGATGACTGTAAGAAATGGTAGCGTAAAAGAACAAGGTCTTTGGGTTTAGCCACTACAACATTTATTCTAACACTCTACAGTTTTATAGATATGTACAGCAAAATTACAGATATTTTAGGACAAGAAGGGTTCTGCAGAGGTTAGAGGTTATTCTAGCCATCCAGCCGCCTTTCAACTGAAAACCTCGATGGAATTTTTGAGAGTTCTCAAGGGGCATAAGATTTATGAGATCGTAATGTCAGTGTAACATCAGATGAAGAGGGTTTATGTCAAGTACCCACAAACTTTATGACTGATGTAATGTCAAATGGAGTGCTGTAATAGTACTTCTAGGGCTAGTTATGGACAGTTGATCACTTAAAAAGAGTTTTATGAATTCCGATTAAGGAATTATTGAATATGTCGGCTTGATCAGACAAGCCGCTTTTAGTGTTACAATGGTCGCACCTTGATGCATGATATACCAGTTCAAAACCATTTGGGGTGTGAAACACCAAACATCGACAAAACGGCGATCCCGTTTTATTTATTTGTTTGCACTGATAATGCCTCTCATAAAAAGCCGCTCATTGAGATAGAGGTTTATGCATCTAAAAATTATAAATTCGGAGATAAAAGCTGATCAGAGCTTTTTTAATTTATTGTTAGCTTTGATTGGCTGAGTCTCTTTGGCATCAGAAATCGATTCGTTTGAGTAAGATTATTAATTTCAAGAAACAGTTTTTCGTTTAACGACTTAAAAGAAACAAATGGTGTCATAATTTTGGGTTGATAATAAACTTCCACACCAACCCATCTCAATTTAAAAAATCGACAGTATTTGGATGATTTGATATTTCATAATTTGCAAAATTGGTCAGATCTGAATCATTGTAGTCAATAAAATCGAGTATAGGGATGAGTTGATATCTCATCAATAGCAAAATTAGTCAGATCTTGATTTAGTCATATTTAAAAAATCGTCCTTACCTTGACGGACTAGATTTCTCATCATTAGCAAAATTGACCATATCTTGATCTAGTCATTTAAAAAAATCGACAGTATCTGGATTGTTAGATATTTTATCATTTTTGTAAAATTGATCAGATTTTAATCGTTGTTTGTAGTCAACAAAATCGGGAGTATATGGATGCATCTCAAATGGGAGTATATGGTCGATATCTCATTAGCAAAATTGGTCAGATCCTGATATAGTTCATAATTAAAACATGGGCAGTATCTTGATGGACGAGATATCTCATCAATTGCAAAATTGACCAGATCTTGATCAAGTCATAATTTTAAAAAATCGACAGTATCTTGATGACTAGATATTTCATCATTTTCAAAATTGGTTGTATCTGAATCGTTGTAGTCAACAAAATCGTGAGTATATGAATGAGTTGATATCTCATCATTAGCAAAATTGGTTCACTTCTTGTTCGAGTCATTATTACAAAATCGGCAGTATCTGGATGACTAGATACTTCATATTTAGCAAAATTGGTCAGATCTTGTTGGACGGGATACCTCATCGAAACAACCTGAAGAGTTAAAATACAACAACCAATCGTTTAAAAATATTTGAAACGTTCATTTAATTTCAGTCTGCATTAATGAGCCGATAAGAGAAATACTAACATATGGTAGAGTAAAAGCTTAAAGCTTGGCTAAACAATTAGCCAATAGTCTGAAAGCTTCAAATAAGTGATGATAAAGCTAGTAAAAACTAAACTGCAGTAGAGGAATAACTAGTAATTTTCACAACCATAACCAAAATAAACGAATGTATTTCCTTGAAAAATAATGTGGTACTGTAGAGAGCTAAGATAGGAAATTTCAGTGTAAAAAACAAATTAGATGGACTACGAATATTTTACTCCTGCTCTCTCCCGGACCACGATAGTCCGGTTAAAAGAGTAACGGGATGTTGCAGCTCGGGTGTGACATCACCATCTGACCTTAAAATTACATGCTGTTGTAATAGGAACGTTTTCTTCGGGAATTGATCCCGGACCGTCGCCAATAGCCCCTGTGTTACTCCAGTGCTACGTTAATTAAATACCTACCATTCAATATAATTAAAACAACTATATTTCAAATTTAACTGAAACTTTGCTTCAAAGCTCATAAAAAAATCCCAAATATCGTTCCACCATCCCATTAAACACAATAATTTTTATCACGCTTTCATTTCGTCGCATTTGTTTTAAGAAGTGCTAACCAAAAAAATTTCATTAGAAGTGTTATTCAATTAAGATCTGACATGACTTGTGCTCTAGCAACAGTGAGTTTCAAAAATTGTTTCTCCCGCCATTTTTTGTGTATGGTATTCGAAAAAAAAATATTTTTCGCAACAAGGAACAGATTTAGTTTTTTGTCAACTAATTAGGAATTTTGAGAATTCCACTGATCCTCCTTAAAAATCGAGTTTTCGAAATGTTTGATCAAAAGCTGTTTTGACATAGAATTCCCTTAATACCAGCATACGTGAACGTAGAATAAAAAGATCTTTAGGGAGTAATTGGTTTATTTAACGGTAAGGGTTTTTTGTGCGCATCTACATTGAAATTTTTATTTTTTATCCACATGTCTGAATTTTTAAAAACCTTTCTATTTAGCTTTTCTTTAAATGTGTAATCCAACAATTTAGGTTTGAAACAAAAAATTAGATGACGGGAGTTTAATTAGTATCACATATCATTAAATATCTTTATACTTCCAAACGTACAGTGTAACATGATTGAGAAAACCTTGGTTAAAATTTGTTTAAGTATTTTTTTAAAAAAACATACAATTTTAAAGAAACAGTTCGTAACCTTTGTAAAATGAGATTTTTTCTTTGATTTGTTTTTATCCCAAACCTAAATTAGTACTTAAAAAACACAAAATTTCATTTGGATATAGTTAAGAATAGTTTGTATCTGCAAAAATAGTTTAAACTATTTGGTTTTGATTTTTACAATTTTTTATATCTACAATTCATTTTAACCACTTGAAAGTGTCAGGTCCGTGTAATATCAAGATATTTGGCTATTTCTTGTACGTAAAAATAGTAAACGTCAAAAAACTAAACACAAACGCATAATACAACACGTCTACTGTATTTTAAAATGAAACTAGATTATTATTCTTTACTAGAAACTGACTTTCCAGTTATACAGAAATGGAAAAATCTTTTATCCTGTGTTTAAAACCAAGACACAAAGCACGTGCACAGCTAACAAACTACAAACAAATTTCTCATTACATACAAAGGGGGTGATGCACGTTAAATCTGTTGTGTCTGTTAAGGGTGACAGCTCAGGTGTTGACCTCACCATCTGACCGCGATTTAAAATTTCGTGGTGCGCTCGTATCTTGACCTTTATGATTAATACCGAACTGTCACCAATAGACCGTTCTGTTGATTTCAGTGTGACATAAATTCAACTACTTACGTACCAAAATTATAGTCGGGTATTTTAATTGACGTCGTACTGGAGCCAAAGCAATGGTCTATTGGCGACGATCTGGAGTCAATCTCCAAGGGCACGATATGACAACAACGGCAGCTAATTTGGGACCATGGGTCAGATGACGATGTCAACCACCTGACCTTGGTAACCCACCCTCTATCTTCTACACAACACCGACATGACATTTGAGACCACGACAAAATTAACGTGTGCCAGTCCCATCTACGCGACGGTCTTTGGTTGGATCGAGTTTCGAACTCGCAAACTTCTCTGTTACTCTTCCAACTGGGCTAACGTGTCCCAAGTACAGGTTTTATGGTAACATAAGGTCAGAGACTTTTTTCACAGTAAGATACTATAACAACAAAAAAATCGACCCACCAAGAAGGAGTATTCCAGGAGTTGTACCGGGCTCGATTAACTTCGAACGATGCTGACTAGGGACGTATAGTCTTTACTAACGAGTCCCGTTTCCAACTGTGTCCTGACGACAACCGCGTCTGAAGACGTCCAAGGCGGACAGGGTGATAACAAAACCGGAAAATCAAGGAACTTTTTAACTCTAGAAATACGAAGGAAAATGTTCACATTTCACAAAAAATCGGGGAATTTTTAAAATTTAGATACTTAAAACGGCAGTTATTATAGTTTGACCTATTTAGGTAATGATACTTTTAGTTAACGTCGTACTAGAGCAACACAACGGGCTATTGACGACGGTCTGGGATCAATCCCTTAAGGAAAAGATCCGAGGACAACACCTCGTAATTTTCAACCACGGTCAGATGACGAAGCAACACCTGAGCTGGCACCCCACTCTCCAAACTTCCACGCCAACCCAACGTGAGGACTTTCGGCCACGACAGATTTAAGGTGCGCCAGCCGCCTCTACACGCTTACAAACATGCATGCCCAGACCGGATTCGTACCAGGAACCTTCCGATCTAGAGGCTAACACCTTAACCACTATACCGGTTGTGTCCTATTTAGAGATATGCGATTACGAGTACTTTTGAGAATCGAATAAATCGTATTCGCTTAAATTGTAATTGAAATGACGAACACTTGCGTCGTAATTTTCGAGCACCATGAAAACCGCCGCCGTGACAACTTGTGGTGTACACTTTGAAATTTGAGTAACTAATGATGTCTTGTGCATTAAATTAACATTTTTTTACTTGCACTAACATTTTTGTAGAATGTTTAGGTACAGTTTCAGTCTATGTTTATAGGGGGGGTAACGGCCTTAGCGTTTTTTTGGCACACTTCTAAAGTCGCCAAGGAAAGAATAATTTCAAATGAAACAATGAAATCAAACGCCAGTTTAACGTATTTTTAAAGAACTCACAAGAATTTTCAAAATTAAAATTTAAACTTTCCGCTTGCCCAGGTTACCTTAAAAACCGTAGTACAGATGGGTTGCCTTAACATGCCATAACTCGCTACTAGAAGTACGCCAAAAAAAAAAAAAACGTCAAGACCGTTACCACCGCTATAAACGTAGACTGAAGCTGTACCAATTTTTTATGTATATGTGTATTTGATTTAGATGTATCATAGAAGGTAGGGTCAGATGTAAAACGTTCATAATCAAAATATTTTGTATTTTTTCTCCATTTTTTTTCATTTGCTATTGTAAGAGTTCCTTTAAGGGTTTCAACCCTTACAATAACAATTAAATATTTGAAGAGGAAAAAATACAAAATATTTGTGGAAAATGATCCTTTTAACCACATTTCACCCTAATTATTAATAAATATTATCGTTGGATACCGTATATCGATACCAATTAGAGATCACGACATTTTTTAAAGGAACTGTAAAATCGGAAAAATTTTTGTGACACTATCAGAGAAATATCAGGGAACTTTTTTTTTGAGGATTTTGTTGTCCCTCTGGTGGGGATCCTGCCTTTACTATCGTACACAACGCATGCCCACTACAGGGCGTTATGGTTTGGGGTGAGACCCTTTGGTAGTCATTTGTGGAACACATACAGCACAGCGGTAAGTAGACGACATTCTACTACCGGTTATGTTACTGTTCCTCTTGCGACACCCCGGATTTACTTTTCAATAAGATAATGCCCGGCCGCACACAGCACGTGTTGCTATGCATTGTCTTCATGCTTTCCTAATACTTCCTTGGCACACTAGGTCTCCTGATCTCTCTCCCATAGAGCACATTTGGGACGTTATGGGAAGACGATTGCAACCATCCCGGAATATTGACCATTTAGCCCGACAATTGGAGACGTGCAAAAATTTCCTCAGGACACCTCCCACGAACTTTTTCAGCCTGTGCCATGCCGGATAACGCAACGAGGCCAGAGGTGGACCAACTCCTTATTGACTTTCTCCCTTTGTAACGGTCAAACTTTGAAATGAATCATTCAATTGTTCTGGAATTTTAATTGTTTGTTTTTCTATATATGTTCTTCACATTCATCCATTTTTATCGCAATCGAACAACTTGGTGCGTCGATTTTTATGTTATAGAGTATACATCTATCATTGGAAAGATGGGAGTCTTGTCGAAACAAATATAGATATTTCACTTTCGATTAATAATAAACTCAAAACGTACGAATACAACGTACACAATAATCCTTACAGGACATATGTAATCTTCGTTCACAAAATCTTTTCGTGTGTGGTAATCATAAACCTACCTATTTGTCTGCATACTAAAGGATAGTTGGTTAGTTTGTTATTGAGTGCAGGGGTCAAGTTTGACCATGCTGCGAAAGACACGAGATATGTAATACCGGGTTATAGACATGCACAATGAAAGTTTTACTAACACAAAGGTAAGGTAAGGTAATTTTATTTAACGCCGTGTTATTGATGACGGTACAGAATCAATCCTCGAAAGGAAAGATCCAGGTGACAACACCTCGTCATATTAAACCCTGGTCAGATGAGGCAATACCTGAGCTGGCATCATACTCTCCAAACTTCCACACCAACCCAACGTGGGGAATTTCGGTAACAGATTGAGGCCATAGTTAATGCTAAAGGAATTCAAACTATCGAAACTTATTTGGGGCGTGACCTTGTGCTGATATACAGGGTGGTCCCGAATTCATGGTACAAACTTTAATGGTAGGTACAGGACATTGTAACAATGATTTATTGTATAGGAATGTATAGTCGCAAGTGACGCGGTGAGGCGTAAACAGGGGAAATAAAAGGAAAGAGAAATGGAGTGATCGGTTGGTATCATTGCCGGTAGAGGGCAGTAGATGTCTAGCCGCTGTTGAACATGATGCATCGCAGTAGGGAAAAGCGCCATTCACAATTGTGCTGCCGTAGACGATGGGTGACTTTACGTATGCAGAAAAAGCAGACATGCATTACATGTACGGCCGTGCAAATGGTAACGGCAGAGCTGCGTTACGAATGTATCGCGCGGAGTATCCTGATCGACGAATGCCGGATCATAGAATTTTTCAACGGTTACATCGTCAACTTTGTGAAACAGGTGCGTTCGACGTCAACAGACATGGCGCTGGTCGAGTAAGAGCTGTACGCACTCCAAGGCTGGAAGAAAGCATCTTGAACATTGTGGCTGATAGACCCGAGTCAAGCACAAGAACTGTTGCGCGTGACGTAGGTGTGAGTCATCAGACTGTATGCAGAGTGTTAAACGAAAATCGCTTACACCCCTTCCATTTTCAGAAAGTACAAGCATTGAATCCGGCAGATTATCCTCGCCGCGTGAACTTCTGCCTGTGGGTGATGCAGCAATGTGCGTTGCAGCCGGATTTCGTAGATTATGTGCTATTTACAGATGAAGCGACATTTTCACGCGAGGGTGTCTTTAATGCGCACAATTCCCATGTGTGGGCAACCGATAATCCACATGCAACGCGTCGACTTGCGTTTCAACAACGTTTCAGTATTAATGTGTGGGCTGGTATTGTGAACGACTTTTTGATTGGCCCATACTTACTACCCACGCGGCTCACTGGCGGAAGCTATCTTATTTTTCTGAAAGAAGTGTTACCACAACTGCTGCATGATGTAACCGCATGTGGTTTCAGCACGATGGGGCGCCAGCACACTTCAGCATTGATGTACGGAATTACCTGAATGCCACGTTTGGTACTCGATGGATTGGGCGTGGTGGACCAGTCCCTTGGCCACCCCGATCTCCCGATTTATCGAGCCTCGATTACTTTTTATGGGGACATCTAAAGCATCTTGTTTATGAGACTCCAGTTGACTCAGATGAGGATCTCGTCGCTCGCTTATCTGTAGCTGCTGCAGGTGTGCGTGAAATACCAGGCATCTTTGAACGTGTACGCCAATCGCTCCACCGACGCTGTCAAGCATGTATCGATACTGGTGGACGCAATTTTGAACAATTACTGTAAACATGACACTTGTCAACAACGCTTTCAATAAAATCTTTGTTTTTCCTTTCGGCCGTTATTTCCCCTGTTTTCGCCTCACCGCGTCACTTGCGACTATACATTCCTATACAATAAATCATTGTTACAATGTCCTGTACCTACCATTAAAGTTTGTACCATGAATTCGGGACCACCCTGTATACTGATGGATCCTCGGATGAGACAATATTAAACGGTGGAGCAGGCATATCTATCACACTGACAAATGACACGAAAATGCAAAAAAGCATTGGAGCAGGAAACATCGCTTCTAATTTCCCTTGCGAGCTAACGGCAATTCTAGAGGCCCTACGAATGTATATTTCTCTGGGTAATACTCATAAAGGTTGTGGGCTCGTCATTTTCAGTGATTCTAGGGCTGCCTTGGAAGCGATTGGGAATGGAGACTCCAGGCTCGCTCAAGATATCCATCATTCCTTAGAGGAAATTCGTCACCTGGGGAAAAGCTGCACTTTTCAGTAGACGCCGGCGCATGTTAGCATTGAAGAGAATGAAGAGGCAGACAGGCTGGCAAAACAGGCGAGAAACCTAAACTCAGACATTCCCAGCACCGTAACTCTAGGAGACGCTAATGCAATTGCTAGATACTGACTGAGAGGAAAACACATAAAAAAGGAACATCAGCTATGTGTTATCAATGCAGACAGGAATACTACCAAGACTTTTTCCAGACTTAGAACCCAACACTTTTGTGGAATTACTATAAATACAGACGGGACCAGAACTTACAAACTATGTAGAAACTGCCTGGGAAATGAGGAAAGTAACCAAGAACTCAGCCCAGAACACATTTTCAACTGCCCGGCCATCTTGAGAAGCTTACAGGCCACTGACGAAGTTCCCTTTCAGGGAAATCTTTATAGCAACAAAATTGTGGACATTGCAAGGGCCGTGATTTCGGCACATGGAGTAATTTGACTCGACTTCGATTGGACACGACACCAACCAACCATTTTAGGTGTACCAGGAGCCTCTACACCATACGCTTACAAACATCCATGCACTTATCCGGATTCGAAGCAGGAACCTTTCGATCTAGAGGCTAACACCTTAACCACCAGACCGCTTGGTCGGCTGACACAAAAGAGAGAAGTACGCCCAGTGTGGAATGCACCTGACAGGAATAAAACCTGCTCCGCCCACAGCTCGAAGGTTGCTAAAGCAGTTAGCTTGGTTACCGAGCCACGACCGCTTTCTCTGTATTTAAGGTGTGTGTGTGAGAGATACCTATTATACACTATCCGTTCATAAATGTCTGGTGGTTAAGGTGTTAGACTCTAGATCTGCATCTTCCTGGTTCGAATGTGAATTGAGAGCATGGATGTTTGTAAAGCGTATGGTGTAGAGTCGGCTGGAGCACCTTAAATCTGTTGTTTCCGACAGTCCTCACGTTGAGTTGGTGTGGACGGTTTGAGAATGGGTGCCAGCTCAAGTGTTGCCTCGTCAAAATTGGTTCAACATTACGTGGTGTCTTCAAATCATTTCCTTTTGGCGATTGCTCCCGCACCGTCGCCAAAAGCCCGTTGTGTTGCTCTAGTACGACGCTAATTAAAAATTATCAAATTACTACCATAATTTGGCAACCTAGTTGATTGCTGTTCGACGACCTAAAACAGGCACTTTTAGTCCAAACTTTTCAAAATATTTCTAGATTCAGTAACCATGATAACCCAGAAATTAACCACGTTGTTTCTCGACTTAGGAACTGCGCATTTTTCCTCTGCATAGTGCTAGCGGTGTTGCTACTGTGGTCTACCGTGACTGAGGGTGGAATTCTGAAGGGTCGCAGGAAAGGGCACGACGACGATGCCGTGGAGACTCTTCTGGCGGTGGGACTGATCGCCAAGGCGCTGTCGGACAACGACAAAGGAAACCAGTGCCCACCCCCTGTCACCAAAATCATACACGTTCCAGTGCATACCGAGAGAATTTACGTGGTCAAAGAAAATTCCAAGGACGAAGCGCGTAAGTATGGAATTTGGTCTTGCTTAATCCTCCTTTACTAGAAAATTTCTTACATGCGTGCGAAAGTTTCAACATTAGCAAACTATCGGAAAAAAAGACAATGATTTTATTTCAAACGTTGCCCCGTGATCCATATCAGGGTCACCTTAAGACGTTTGCTGCCAAAGCTGATATGGTGCTTTGATAGTTATTGCCCCGACGTAGAAATGGATTTTCCCAGAAGCAAATACCAGAATAGACTGCCGAAAGCTCAGCTAACAAATTTGCAATGACATCTTCTGATAGTGGCTTATTAGATTGTATTCTTTTTTTGGGGCGTGAAGGCCCTGCAGAACTAACGTCTCTACAACTCATATTACAAGATTTGTTTGAAAACTAATAAAGCTATAAATTCGAAACCACATACCTTTACAACTAGCTTCTAACCTTTATTCCACGTTAAACACCTACAATATAATGCCGATTGAAGCGGATAATAAATGTTGAGGCACAGCGCATACGCGTGACTGGCTACTGATACAATCAAACAATACCACGCGCTGGTGCGTGATTGGCTAGTTATGGTTGCCGTCACGCCACGCGCCGGCGCGAGATCATCAGCGAAAGTGTTAAACTGCAGTTTATCGCCGTTTTGGTGCTTGAAAGTAGTTTAACGCACGACATGAGATGTAAGCAGACTGAGCTTTGCCATTGAGAGGAGCTTCGAAAGATGTGACCAACATGTCGGCTAGTAATCACGTGACTGCTTTGAAAATTTGACGGTTGACTGATTTGGCATATTATTGCCTCGTGTGGCGATATAACGTATAATGAGAAGGTAGGTGTTTGGCGATTTCACCAATTTTGTCGCTACTCTATCCAACTACGCATTCAAAGTCTACCTCTATATTACGTGGGCCATTCCGATGATGAATCAATGGATGAGCGTCTTCTTTCGTCCTATGAACCAATCAGATTCCACCCAACTGACAGAAGTAGTCTAAGGGTCCCGTTACTACTAGTTTTGGTCACGTGATATTGGGCACATTAGAAAGTCATTCTGTTTTCATAATTCCTCTAATTAATGTGGTACTAGAATCATCTTGTTGGCAACAATTTTATAGGTATGAAAAGGATTTTCAGTGAAAAACAAACCCGGAGAATGAGTATTTTACTTCGAGCTATTCAATGGTGTACCCAATGACT
The DNA here is from genome assembly GCA_947359465.1 of Metellina segmentata. Taxonomy (NCBI): domain Eukaryota; kingdom Metazoa; phylum Arthropoda; class Arachnida; order Araneae; family Tetragnathidae; genus Metellina; species Metellina segmentata. Next base: position 120,920,719 of record OX375874.1, read on the forward strand.
ACATCTAAATATACCTTAACATTTTGGCTGCCGATTTCGCGCCTGCGCGTTATGTGGCGTCAACGCTAAAAAGCCAAGCACACGTCACCGCGTGATGTTAAATGATGTCTCAGTATCCAGCCACGCTTTCGTGCGGGAAGAGCTGAGCCTCAACTTTTATTCTTCGCTTCATTCGGCATTATATGTTAGATGTGTCTTCTGGTATTGGCGTGTAATAGAAGTTAGCTGTAAAGGTATATGTTTTCGAATTTAAAGCTTTATTAGTTATTAAAAAAAAAAATCTTGTAATATGAATTGTAGAGACGATAGATCTGCAGGGCCTTCACGCACCAAAAAATAAATGAATCTAATAAGACTCTTCCAGATGATAAAATTTCAAATTTGTTGGCTGAGCTGTCGCCTATTTATTCTGGTATTAGCGTGGTTCTGGTTTTGGCTTCTGGGAAAACCCATTTCTACGGCGGGGCAATACCTATCAACACATTCTCACGTCATTGGCAGCTAAAGTGTTAAAATGCAATACATAACCGTTTTATCATTCAAAAGTGTAGTTTATCTCTAACGAGGTGTTTATAATAGTACTTGTACCATCATATTGGAAACATTAATAGATCGTATGAGTATTCAGTACAAAAAAGAACATAGGGAGACGAGGATATCTATTTTGGCTCCGATGTTCTCGCAGGATGCATACAGAGGTTACTTAAAATATAAATTATCGCCATTTTGGCAACGTTTGGTGTTTAATTTAACTGTTGTTGATCGATTGATTACATCAAGTTTTTTTTTATTTCCAATGGCAAGTCAGTACAATTGCGAAGACAAATACAATACAGTACAATACGAAGTACAGAGTTGACCGAGGTCATTTTAGCCTTATACAAGGCCAGAAGTGATGGTCACTTGTGAAGGGTCATCCAGTGGGTGCACCATAATTGTCCCTAACAAAGGACAGCACAATTTACATCCATGCCCTAACCCGGATTCGAACCAGGAACCTTCCTATCCAGAGGCCAACACCTTGACCACTAGACCGGTTGGTCGGCTGATTATATCAAGTTGACTCAAGCATATCTCTAAATTCGTTGTGGTAAATCGTAGACAGCAAAAAATAATAAACTGAAGATTATTTACACACAAATACGATTTTAATTTAGTTACATAATAGTATTTAATTCTGCTGAAATATAAATTGTAACAGTTTAAGCTATCTTCGCATTTTGAAATATCTATTCTGACTAACTAGGGAAAACCTCTGGTTCGTGAAGCGTTAATTAAAAATTTTCAAGTAGTAAATTTAATTAGTTAATTTCTAGAAAGATTAAGCCAATTATATCTCTTTGAATTCCGTTTCGAAATCCTTTCACAAAGTTCCTCAAAACCAAAACCAATTTTTTACAACACGAATCTAAAAGCTTTACCGTTCTTTTGTTAATCTGATAAATCCATACCAAGATAATGCGAACACAAACAAAAATAGTTGTACATGGCAGAACAATTTACGTATCTCTCCTGTGTACAGTTCCCAAATCCCTCCAAATCACGCTTCAAGTTTTAAAAAAAAATCTCGCATTCACAATTTATACGCATAATTTGGTAAAAACAATTCGGGTCGAATCGTATATGCAGAGACCTTCTCTATAGGATTTTTTCTACGCCAAAAAATTAATTAAAAACGCATTAGAGATTATAGGACCTTTCTAGACTCTCGCCCTTATTTGATGTGAGAACAATTAGTGGTAATTAAATAAGGGATAAATGCATCACATCCTCTCGGGAGAAAGTATCCTTTGTTAGAGTTGTTTTTCCTAATTCTTTTCCTATTGTTGGCGATATCGCTTTTAAACAATTAAGGATCGCCTCAGAGACCCTAATTCGATTACGGCTTTCAAGAGCTCTAAACAAGATTCAATTCTAAAAGGGGGTGTTTTTCTGTGGAGCAGATCACGAATCAGTGAGCTGAGCTGATTCATTATGGAATTTTGAAGGATTCTATTAACAAGTTTAAGTAACGCATTCAGCCCTTGAGAACATTCCGGGAATCATTAATATTGCTATCGCAGAGGCGCTAATTAGTTTGCAGATACTTGCGATAACTTTGCCCGAGTGGAACGAATTGAGCATTCTTTAAAAATAAAGAAGGATTGACGGTTCAATTTTTGAAGACATCATACGATTACAGGAAGGTAAACTTCTTTTTTTTTTTATCCTACGCCCAGCTCAAGGCCTTTCGGCCATACGCTGTCTTGCCGTCCAATATAGCGAATAAAGTCCTTGGGGAGAAGTATCCCTGGTGTCAATGTCCTGTAAACTAGAGCACTCCGCAAGGTGTTGTCTGTTCATAAAACCATCGCTACAAAGCGGACAGATCGGGGAGGTAGCCACCCCAATCTTATGTAGGTGTTGTTGGAGATAGTCATGTCCGGTTAATAAGCGGAAACAGGCCACTCCAATCCCTCTTGGTAGATCAGTAGGGATTCTTCCCTTGTTACTCAATAGGCAATCCCAACTCCTTCCCTGTATATCCCTCTGATACTGCAGAAAGGTAAACCACCTGCATAACTTATTATTTTTTCTAGGTAGTTTGATTGGACTTCATAGACAATTGAGATATACGTTTAACATTTTTGCTGCCGATCTTTCGGCAGGGCATGATGTGGCGTCAACGCTAAAGAGCCAATCACGCTACCGCACGTGGTGTGGAGTGATGTCTCAGTAGCCAGTCACGCGTTCGCGTGAGAAGATCTGCGCCTCAATATTTATTCTCAGCTTCAATCGGCATTACACTATCCTACAATACCGAACAAGACGCCAGCGGATTTGCATAAATTCCGACTACTTGTATGGGGGTGTTTTTTTCGTGGTATGGCCTGGGACCTTTGCATGCTGTTCCAGGTCTATTGAACGGCGACGTCTACATGAACATTTTGAACAATCGTGATCTTCCTACGATCTGACAATTTTATGGAATGGACGAATGTTACATCAAGAGTGACAACGCTCCGTGTCATATTGCAGCCTCTGTCAAGCAGTTGTATCAAGATATGGATGTAAAACGTCTTCCCTGACCTGCTCAAAGTCCCGGCCTAAACCCCATAGAACATTTGTGGGACGCGTTAGAGCGACGTTTACGGACCAGGGAACGCCGTCCGAAATCTACAGCTTCGCTGGCGACATTCTTTAGCAGGAATGAACATAAATACTCCTAACTGTGTATCGCCGACCAACCGGTATAGTGGTTAAGGTGTTAGCCTCTAGATCGGAAGGTTCCTGGTTCGAATCCGGGTCCGGGCATGGATGTTTGCAAGCGTATGGTGTAGAGGCGGCTGGTGCACCTTAAATCTGTCGTGGCCGAAAGTCCTCACGTTGGGTTGGCGTGGAAGTTTGGAGAGTGGGGTGCCAGCTCAGGTGTTGCTTCGGCATCTGACTGTGGTTCAAAATGACGAGGTGTTGTCCTCGGATCTTTCCCTTAAGGGACTGATCCCGGACCGTCGTCAATAGCCCGTTGTGTTGCTCTAGTACGACGTTAACTAAAATTACCTAACTGTGTATCAAAACCTTGTTGAAAGTATGCACAGATGGGTTGGTAGTATCATTGCAGCACGTGGAGAACCATCCCCCTATTAAAGCATGCATTCTTTCCCATATGCCCTCACATCCTGCTGTCCGGTCCCTTATTGTAGGTTCCCGGTTCAATGTGATCAGACCCCCTGAATCTTTACTCCGGACCCCAGTCATAGAGGAAATATAAAAGTAGAGTTAGAGATGTGCCCAAGACTGAACAAGTTGTAACGTGACCCTTAGATTAATTACGTCCGCGGGTGGAAATGGACATCTACCATATGATTGGTCCACGGTACGGGCGAACACGCCCATCCAGTGATTCATCATCTGATTGGTTCATGGTACGGGAGAACACGCCTATCCAGTGATTCATCATCTGATTGGTTCATGGTACGGGAGAACACGCCTATTCATCATCTGACTGGTCCACGCGGCATAGTGGAGTTTGTCAATTTCACCATTTTTGTCTCCACTATAGAAATGCACCTTCACACACATACCCTGTAATGAGGTTTTCTGTCGCCAAACGTAGCGTTAAGAAGCTAAATTGGCGCAACAAAGCTATTTTTAAGAGTAGTCACGTGCCTGCTAGTCGACACGTTGATCGCACTTTTTTCAACTCCTCTCAATTGCAATGTTTCGACTAGTTATATTTTATTTCTATGGCTCCTATTTCTATGGTTATATTTATTTCTATTATTTGACTAGCCGTGTCGAAGTTAGGGCACCTTTGTCAACCCAAAGGGACTTTATGGTGTATATTGGCTACATTGCTATATATACTACTATCTTGTAGAAACCTGTTTGTAATGGTGACTAATTTCACCATAATACTACCCGTTCAGAATTTAGCAGTGCTAAATTTGATTGATTCGACCACTAGTTTATGCATTGCCAATTACGTAATACTTGTATTTAGATCGCGAGTGTGTGTTATGTAATGCGTGACTGCAACTGTAGACTCTCCTGGTATTTTCTTTAGCAGACGAATGGGGAAGCCGTGTGATGAGAAGGCTAGGTTATAACGAAGAGTGAAGCCCTGGTAAGCAGTGTCTGTAACAATGGGGATTCACAGAGTTGTTGTATGTGATTGGCATATTTCATTGGCAATTCAACAATTCGTCGTGGTCCATCCATCCGAGTGTGTGGTCTTATTGTCTCGAGTGGCATCGGTTATTTGTCAGAAGCGTGTTTTTAAAGTGCGCGTGTTAAGTCCACCCCATGCAATGATTCTAAGGGATGCTTCACCAGCTGCAATCCACTATTACATAAAATTCCCAACATTCTGATCAGCTTCCACAAAGAATTCAGCCGACCAACCGGTATAGTGGTTAAGGTGTTAGCCTCTAGATCGGAAGGTTCCTGGTTCGAATTCGGGTTCAAGAATGGATGTTTGTCAGCGTATGGTGTAGAGGTGGCTGGTGCACCAAAGTTCTCACGTTGGGTTGGTGTGGAAGTTTGGAGAGTGGGGTGCCAGTTTAGGCGTTGCTTCGTCATCTGACCATGGTTCAAAATTACGAGGCGTTGTCTTCGGATCTTTCCCTTAAGGGATTGATCCCGGACCGTCGTCAATAACCCGTTGTGTTGCTCTAGTACGAAGTTAACTAAAACTACCATTACCATTCACAAAGAATTCAACATTATTTTTCAATTGATATCTTCCCATGCTGGAATCTCAGGGAACGAAACAGCTGACGGTTTGGCAAAATCGGGTGAGGGGATGGGGGCAAATGATCTATCTGGAACCAGAAAATATGACTGTCCTCTAAGAGGAAGACCATATGTCCAGCTTAAAGTCCAACTTTCATAGAAAATTATTACATTCCCATTTGTTGATTGTTGTGGGTGATTATTGTATGGAAGTAAATACCTGAACCTACTGTCACAACCATTATACTATACTATTCAAATCTTAAAACTAATATTTTCTTTCTTCTAGTGTGGTCAGAGAGCAACAAAAATATATGGAAAGATAAGGTAAATTCTCAGTTTTGAAGGAACTAATACTTCGAAAGTCGCCAAGAAACGCACACTATGATGGAGTAGTCATGGAGGATTGAAGTATATATATGGAATACGAATATGGACTGATTTATTGAATACATACTGAGGCACTTGCCACGTAGTTTATGTATCAATTCAAGTTTACGAATTCCAAACAAAAAGCAGCGAGCTGCTTGCGTTGTATTATGCTGTGCATGTATTGTGATTTTTATATTAAAAATGTACAATAAAAATTTATATTGATGTCAGTTTCGCAGGTTATCAATCATATTTTTGCCAGGAAATGAAAAGTAATTCTTCATTTTTTGCAAATAAATTTTTAAATAGAGTGATCAAGATGGATTGCCGTCGAAAACTTTTTATGAGGAATTTTTTCGCTGATCTCTTTTAAAATTGTCTGCTGGTTTTATTTTAATCTTTTTACTTGATCCTTCGCCCTATTTTTTATTTAGGATTCTTTATAATAAATAGGACGCGTCGAGGTTGATCGAAACGAAAATTAATCTTTACGAAAACAGATTGGGATGAAGGAAGTCTTATTCAATTATCTTACAGAAAAATGAGATTGAAAACTACAAATACATAAACTTCATTTCCTTTTAATAGATGCTCATCGTTTGCCTCATTTTCAATGTCTCAATATATTTTTCAACGATGCAATTCTCTTTCTATCGATCTTATTTAATCACATTGTATGTACTACGATAAAATTTTCAAAAGCAAATCACATCAATTCGCATCAGAACCAAAAAATGTGATTGCGGTTCCTTTTTCTAAAATTTAATTTGAGGTTTTGAATTTTCTCTATAACAAAGGGTAGACCGGTTGGAAGAGTAGTTGATTAGCAACAGGAGCGTTGCGAGTTCGAATCTACATCTAACCGTCGTGTACAGGGGAGCTGGTACACGTTAAATATATCGTTGCCTCAAATGTCCTCATCTTGGAGTGGTGTGGAAGTTTAGAGAGTGGCTTTGACAATTCAGGTATTGACCTCATCATCTGGATTGTTTAAAATTACGAGATGTTGCCTCGGGATTAGGATCCAGGTTGTTTGGGATCAATCCCTTTAGGGTTGATGCCAGACCCTCGCCAATAACATGTGTTGCTCCAGTGCGACTTAAATTCAACTACCTTCGTCTGGTACGAGAAAATTACGAGGGCTGTTCAATAAAGAATGATCATACTTTATTTAAAGTTGATTAAAAAGTCAAGAAAATAAAATTCATATTGAATGTGTAGCGGAATAAGTGGAGATTAGATAGCGCACGTTTCACGGTCATGACGTCACTGCTGAGGCCTTGGCAGCCGGCCAAGAACGCCTAGGTTTACTTTCGCCTACGTCAAAAATGAATGTGACCCGCGATGAGCAATGCACTGTATAGAAATTTTGTTTTCTCTCTATATTAAAAAAATGTTCCCGCCGCCACCGCAGGATTGAAAACTCTGTTGTTTAGCTCGATTCTTAGACGGTTTCCCGAGAAAGTACTGACCGGAAAAAAACAAACTTAACATGGTTTGTTCTTCATCGTATTCCCTGGACAATTATTAAGATTTTTTTCCGATGCAGCTATTAGTTTAGGGTTTATTAAGTGTCAAAATTGAATTCAGTCGTGAGTTTTTTTTAAGAGTACCTCTCAACGTAAATTTTTGCAGCTCGTATAGTTTTTTTTTTGAAATTTCAATTTGGTTCTTGATAATATTTTTCTGAAAATCGGGACATTTTTGTTATTTTCTTTAAAACTGCCGTATCTATATGTTATTACTATTAGTTTTTAATTTTAAAAATATCGCAGTATACCTCAGAATGTACTCTTTCTTACGGTACAATTATTTTTGAAATCGGTTAATAATTAAATTGGATGCGATCAAAAGTTGGTCATACAGAATTCGGAATCTTTGGATATTTTCGCTATTTTTTGTTACAACCGTTAACTAAAACTGTCATATCTATATCGTATTACTATTAGTTTTTTATTTTGAAAATAGCGCAGTATACCTCAGACTATACTCTTTCTTACGGTACCATTATTTTTAAAATTGGTTCATAAATAAAATCGATGCCATCAAAAGAAAGTTGGTGACACAAATTTCGTATTTTTTATTTCCCGGAGCAAATTCGCGGAGGGTTGTATTTTTGACTATCGGGTTTGCCAGATATCAAATTTATCGTAGCAACAATTGCCATAAAAACGATTTCTTTTTATTTGGCGAGGAAAAAGGCTCGCTTTTTTCCCTCTGTTCTCAGACGAATTACCGAGAAAGTACAAAGTACACATCGTAAAGTTTGGAGATTAACAGGGTTTACTTAAAATTGTACAGGGAACAAGATGCAGAAGATTTTTTACTCATGCGGCTATTAGTTTAGGGTGCATTAAGTGTTAAAGTAAAAAAGAGTGAAATCACTAGCGTAAGAGGTATTCGCTTGCGAAGCAAACCAAACGGGATTGCGTAGCAATCCCCGGGGGTAGGCGAGCGTAAGCGAGCAGGGGGCGAAGCCCTCGCTGTGACGTCATGGACCGTAAAATGAAATCAGGATAATACAAATTATTCAGATAGTTTCACTCTGCGAATGGAATGTTGGTTTGCGAAGCAAACCAAATGCCATATGTAAAAGGAGTGTTGGTTTGCGAATCAAACCAAATGGGATTGCATAGCAATCCCCGGGTGTTGGCGAGCGTAAGCGAGCAGGGGGCGGAGCCCCCTAGTCGCCTTAAAAAATCGTCAGCTGAAGTCTGATGCTATAGGCAGATTATGGGGATAGTCCTGTGTGTTCCTCATCCTCTATATTGTCCTGATGTAGCCCATACGATGTTTTTCTTTTACCGAATTTGAAGAATCACCTCCGGGAAAAGCGTATTTCATCATCACAGGCAATGGTAAAAGTTGCGTAGGCGATTTTGAAGGACCTGTCAAAAAATGGCTTTCATAATGTGTTTGAAGACTGGAAAAGAGGTGGGATAAGTGAATTGCATGTAATGGGGAGTATTTTGAGAAAGAATTTAAAAATTTGGAGTATTAGTACAGAAAGTTATTTTTTATTAATTTGTGACCATTCTTTATTCAACAGCCCTCGTAATATGTGTATTAGCTGGCTGACACACACAGTGGATATAATAATACTAAGAGAGTCACAGCAGAGTACGAAGATTGGTAAGCGATGCTCATTTGATTCACAGTTTGAGACATGCTTGCATCTGTTCCTCACAATGCACCTCTGTATAACGGTGTGACGTTCACCTTCCTTCCTTCCTTCGAATTGAAGCAGACCCCTCCGTACCGAGTTACTGAAAACCCACAGCGGATTAGCCGAAGCTAGGGAAAGCCTCTAATGAGAAATTTTAGAAGTGGGCCTAGTGACACGTCGTCAACCCTTATCTGCCCAGGATGAACACGATAGGGCGTGGACGTGGTCGACCCCGGAATGTGTGCGCTGAAGATATGTGGTCCGGCTCAATGATATCAGTCAACCTTAGGTCCGTTTTGAGCCGGAAAAGTTTTCTTCATAGATTCGTGCCGAGGGGTGATCAGAGGCGCACACCCAGGCATCTCCTAGGAACCTATCGGCATTCCTGAGTAGCCCAATGGAACAGCAGGCTGCCCCGACATCCCTGTTTATCCGGTACCGTGGGCAACCGATACCATCATCTATGGAGTCTTGCAGACCCTTGCCGTCCGCCAGATAGCCTTCTTTCGTTAGCGTACAGGTATTGGCCTAGGGCAGCCGGGGAGTGGTCCCGACACCGCTAGTTTCCGTGTGGCACCTAAGGAGGTTCCTGTCGCTACTTGATCGCAGGAACAGCGGCATCGCCCTGTGCCAGTTCCTACGACCCAAACCGATAGCCTGCTGGCTAGAGCGGCTTCGCCACGTTAGAGACTGACATATTCCTCCTACACGGATAGACCCATGATCTGCGGAGTTATGGAGTCCCCTTGCAACTCCAGAAAGAGCCGCGGTCCGAGTGGTGGGGGCCATCACTCTTCATTCCTTGGAACCAACACGCGTCCACTTAGGGACCCCAAGCATTGTCTACGTAAACTGATAACAAGTTACTAACTGTTTATCAATTACTTGGTTCAGGATGCACACCGCCCCAAGTGCGCAGAGCCCTCCCCCGATCCTTTTGCCCGGATCTCGGGTCCTCGGGCCCTTCATCTTGCTATCATCTCTACGGACAGTCTTCCCGGACATTAAAAACCACCACCAGCTTTCCGTCTGGGTTGACCCACGACTACTTCCCCAACGGACAGTAGCGTGTACACCTCGGATGGGTGTATAATGCCTAAGCGGCATTGAAGAGAGCCTCCGGGCATCTACTAGGAGAGTGCCCCCTCCTCAGTAGCCCAGCAGGACAGCAGACTGTTCTCTCACCCTAATGTCCGGCCCGGGGGCGGTAGTACCGGGACCATCATCCACGCTGATATGTAGTCTTCTGCCGCCTACCAGATAGCCTAAATTCGTAAGCGTGCAGGTATTTGACTAGGGTAGGTCCGGAGAGCAATCTAACTCCCGATAAGACAGTCTCCAGCCATCCTAGTAACCGGGTGGCACCTCTAGGAGGTTCCTGCCGCTACTTGACCGGAAGGATAGCGGCCTGCCCCTACCCGCCGGGTCACTACTCCCGACGAGCCTACAGCCTTTCCCTTACCGGCCCGAACCGATAACCAGCCGTCGGAAAGTAATCCGAATCGCCAGCCGCCTACCGGAAGCCCGCCAGCCCCGGCCAGGTACCTCCGAATAAAATCAATCAGCTCTCGGCCCCACGACGAGAGAAGCACCCACCGCCCACCATCGGCTATTCCGGTTACACGGAACCCGAGAGTACCGGTGAAAATAGCCTCGGCTCCAACCGGCATTCCGCTTGATCAAGTGACCTCACGGTCCAAGCGGCGGGTGTCTGCCGATATCAATTCCGGACCACGTTTGCTAGACACAGAAGCCTGAGCACCTGGCCGACTTTCGACGTCCCCAGCCACAAGACGCCTTAGCGATCTCTGGTTAGAGCGGTTCAGCCTTTTTCGTCCGTACCAAGGGGTTTACCTCGAGCCCACGGTTCTACCCCGCGCCTCTTATAAGGGGCGACTCCTCCAACAACACCACAACGACAGCCTTCTGCCCTGGTTACCAACCAGTGTCCTTACGGACAACTCCGGCAACCCTGGTGGGTTTAACCGGGTCTCCCTTCTCGCTCCATCGAAGCGGAAGGGGCGTACCAAGGTACAAGGTTTAGGCATTCTTCCCTTCTTCGAACAGAGTTCTCAGTTATGAAGCCTCGGTTCATCTGTGAGTTTCAGTTATCTTAGGTCAGGGCGGCTTGGCAAGCGTTCCTTCTACCCTCAAGTATACCGATTTAAACCACAAAGTCGCCTAAAGGAGCCATACGTAAACGAACAGGAGTTAGCTTGACTGACGTTAATCAGTCAATTACCAGACCGCACCACGGGGAGGTCCCTGCCGTTACTTGAGCGGGTGTGCAAATGTGCCTCGGTGTATAATATGATTCCAAAAATTTCCCGAGGGTCGAATTTTTTCAAAGTCAAGAAAATTTCTCGTGTCAGTATATCCGCACTTCCATGAATCCCCCACTCCGAAAGCCTTTTTTGGTCTTTGTCAAAATTTTCGAAATTTGGAATTTTCCGAATATATCAAATATTATGTCTTTTGCCATAGTTCCGAACACGGACTCTACCGAAATATCAAAAGATTTTTGACTCATCCGAAATTTTCGAAATTTGGACTTAGCCGAATTTTTAGGTGTGACGTTCACCGGCCAATACACTGAGAAATGTTAATTGGAAAGAACCGTTGAATACCGAAGGGACTTTAGCGGGGGTTTCCTTGGATAGTCATCCGGGTAACGATGACGGGAGGGGCTGGACGTGTGAGGGCTGTTTTCGCTGCGAGATTGACGCCCTTTTTCAGGGGAGTTGAAAGACTATACATTCAATAATAAAAGAATCGACGCACCAAGAAGTTGTCAGATTGTGATAAAAATTGGTGGGTGGTGAAGAACATACATAAAAAAAAGCGATTCAAATTTCAGAACAATTAAATGATTTGTATCAGAGTTTGACCGTTACAAAGGGAGGAAGTCAATAACGTGTTGGTCCACCTATGACCTGGATGCAAGCTGTCACCCGGTGCGGCATAGACTGATAAAGTTCCCGGATGGTGTCCTGCGTAATTTCTAGCCAAATTGTCTTCAACTGTCGGGCTTAAAGGTCAACATTCCGTAGTGGTTGCAATCGCCTTTACATAACATCCCAAATTTGCTCTATGGGAGAGAGACCAGGAGATCTAGCTAGCAAAGGAAGTGTTGGGAAAGCTTGAAGACAATTCATAGCAACACGCGCCGTGTGCGGCATTATCTTGTTGAAAAGTAAGTCCGGGCTGTAGCAAAAGGAAAGGTAACAGAACCGGTCGTAGAATGTCATCTAAGTACCGCTGTGCTGTAAGTGTGCCAGAAATGGCTATCAAAGGTGGTGGCACCTCAGACCATAACGCTATGTTGCATGCGATAGTAAGGGCAGGATCCCCACGCTGCCCTGGACGTCTCCAGAAACGTCTGCGGTTGTCCTTAAGACACAGTTAGAAACGGGACTCGTCACTAAGGTCAGCGCCGTTCCAGGTGGATCGAGCCCGGCAGCACTGTAATTCAGCACCTTCTTGGTGCGTTTAATTTTTTTTTGTTATAGAGTATTCGTGAATCCATGTAAAGGTCTAAATCTTATGGAATATCGCAGTGAAAACAGAACTCCTGTCTCTGCTCGTCCAGTCCTCATTTTCAGCACTCCAGTCCTCATTAACCGGATGACTTTCCAAGAACCTCCCCTCGCTAACGTCCTAAGAGATCCAAATCGTTCTTTTCGACCCACATTTCTCGGTGTTGGTCGGAAAACCTCACAGGAGTGTTCGATTTTTTTTTTGTTAAACAGGTGTTTACATTGTTGTCTGCAACCGGTATAGTGGTTAAAATGTTAGCCACTAGATCGAAAGGTTCCTGGTTCGAATTCGGGCCCGGGCATGGATATTTGTAAGCTTATGGTGTAGAGGCGGCTGGTGCACCTTAAATCTGTCGTGGCCAAAAGTCCTCACGTTGGGTTGGCGTGGAAGTTTGGGGAGTGGGGTGCCAGCTCAGGTGTTGCTTCGTCATCTGACCGTGGTTCAAAATGACGAGGTGTTGTCCTCGGATCTTTCCCTTAAGAGACTGATCCCGGACCGTCGTCAATAGCCCGTTGTGTTGCTCTAGTATGACGTTAACTAAAAAAATTACCAAATTATTACCATTGTCGTCTGCAACCGGTATAGTGGTTAAAATGTTAGACACTAGATCGGAAGGTTCCTGGTTCGAATCCGGGTCCGGGCATGTACGTTTGTAAGCGTATGGTGTAGAGGCGGCTGGTGCACCTTAAATATGTCGTAACAGTAAATCCACACGTTGGGTTGGTGTGGAAGTTTGGAGAGTGGGGTGCCAGCTCAGGTGTTGCTTCGTCATCAGACCGTGGTTCAAAATTACGAGGTGTGGTCCTCGGATCTTTCCCTTAAGGGACTGATCCCGGACCATCGTCAATAGCCCTTTGCGTTGCTCTAGTACGACGTTAACTAAAAGTACCATCACCATTACCTTGTCGTCTACCCGTGGTTAGAAATTACGAGATTGTGTCATTAGATCTTCCCCTTCGGGATTGATCTCGGACCGTCGCCGATATACCGTTATATTCCTGCAGGGTGACGGTTAATTAAAATACCTATATGCCTATTTCATACTGAAGGAAATGTTATACTTTAAAGTAAAGATTCGAGGACAACTCCTCATAAATTATAACCATGGTCAGGTGACAAGGCGCACGCCTGAGCTTGGCACTCCGCCGTCCAAGCTTCAAACTACACCTAAGTAAAAGCAATGAATTAACCAGAGGGTTGCGAGTTCTAAACTCGGTCCATCCATAGACCGTCCTTAAAAAGGGAGCTGGTCACGTGAGATCTGTCATGACCTCAATGTCATAACGTTTGAGGGAGTGGGGGGGGGGCAAGCTCAGTTGACCTCGCTATCGTACCGTGGTTCAAAATTTCGTTGTCCTTGGATCTTTCTTTCATGGATTGATCAAGGATCATTGCCAATATCCCGGAATGTTGCTTAAGTGAGACGTTACTTAACTACCTACAGGAACACTACCTTCAAAATTTATCTCTTTCCGTTCTTTCGTCGAGGAACCCCTTTGCAAGTTGATTATTGTATCATTTGCGTCATGAACACTCGTACTCCATTATTGTAGGGTAGTCTACTCGACATAGACTACCCTACAATAATGGACCAGACGCCAGCGGATTTGCATAAAATACGACAAGTTGTTTGTGGGTGTTTTTCGTGGTATGGCCTGGTACCTGTGCTTGTTGTTACCGGTCAATTGAACGCCGACGTCTACGTGAACATTTTGGATAATCAGGTTCTTCCTACGCTCTGGGAAATTTATGGAATGGACGAATATTACTTCCAGGTTGACAACGCTCCATATCATGTTGCAGCTTCTGTCAAGGAGTGGTATCAAGATATGGATGTTAGCCCTATAGAACATTTGTGGAACGAGTTAGAGCGACGATTACGGACCAGTGAACTCCGTCCGAAATCAACAGCTGAGCTGGCGATATTCTTGCATCAGCAATGGACACAAATACCCATAGCTGTGTATCAAAACCTTGTTGAAAGTATGCTCAGAAGGGTTGCTAGTGTAATTGCAGCACGTGGGGACCATCCCCCTATTAACGCATATATTATTTCCCTTATACCATCGCATCTTTCGGTCCGGTCCATTATTGTAAGGTAGTGTACATGACTATACGTATACTTGACAGCACGACTTCAATTCATTTTAATACCAATTAAAAATCACTCAATCATCTCAAATATGCTCTGAACTATTACTTTTCTTCTGCAGGTTTGATATGCTAATGTGTGGTGGTTAATCTAGTCGTTGTCAAACAACAAATACAAATTCTGCTCTGCATGAAAATCAGACATGACACCATTCCTGCTGATTCTTATTGAAAATGACCTCCTGAATTCGAATATGACCCCCGTTTTCCCCCATCACGTCCCGTTTTCTGGGGACGCTCCCTCCATTGTTTATCACTTTTCGATGTAATTTTATGGACATAAATTAGGTTTGGAATGGGGTAAAGCTTATTTAACCATTAAATTTCATCTGAGGGGCTAGGGAGGTGAAAAGCTCTAAAACGTGAACATTTGTAGCAAGTAGGGATATTTGGGGGGATTTGTTCCCTTAAATTGTAAAAAAATCATTAAAAATGATCGTTTTTTCTGGGGTTTTTTTCGCAATTGTTTCATTTGTTTTCTATCTATTTCTGCTTTTAGTCCCCTTTTCATCCCCAAACACCCCCAACTAATAAAAATATATAGCAACAATTTTGGCTAATAGCGGGTGAGAGGGGAGAGGTCCCGAATCCCTCGGAAGAAAGTTTAGAAGATTCGCAGTACGACGGTTTGGCGCTCTCAATAACTCGCGCGCTTCGTGGTCTCCTCAGACAAGTTTAAACGTGCATTGCTTTTATGACTATAGTTTGTGAACTGTAATCGTTATCTTCGATTGTAGAGTCAACATTTCGGTATTCTAGGCGGGGATTCTGTGTTTCCAAGTTGTTTAGATTGTAAAACAATCCAGATTTTTTTGCTTCGGCTTTTTCAAAATGAATTACAGTATGTGAGTGTAAGTTGTGATGAATACCGAGCATTGAATTACTGTTTAATTGTGCCACGCGAGTGTAAAAATCTTCCCGATAGCTTCTGCTATGTTTGCGATGAATTGACTTTAAAAGCGCAACGAAAACCCTTTTCTCCGCTTCTTAAAACTGCTTATCCATTTTACTTTGACTGCTAAGTTGGCGATCAGGACAAGGATTGGGCTCTAAAGTTTTGTTGCACTACTTGTTGCAGTAGCTTGACCAAATGGCTCAAAGGTACCCGTAAATCAATGCCATTTACGATGCCCATGGTCCTACTGTGAATCTTCAAAACTTTCTTGCGAGGGATTCGAGACCTCTTCCCCCCTCACCCGCTTTTATCCAAAAGTGTTGCTATATATTTGTATTATTTGGGGAGGAAAAGGGGGACTAAAAGCTAGAATAGGTAGAAAATAAATTAAACAATTGCGGGAAAAAAACAGAAAAAAAACGATCGTTTTTAATGATTTTTTTTTTTTACAATTTAAGGGAACAAAACCCCCTTAAATCTCCCTCCGTGTTACAAATATTCATGTTTTAGAGCTTTTCACCTCTCTAGCCCCTCAGATGAAATATAATGGTTAAAATAAACCTTTCCCTACTCCAAAATGAAATTTATGTCCATAAAATTATATCGAAAAGTGATAAACATAAGGGGGTGCGTCCTCAGAAAACGGTACGTGATGGGGGAAAACGGGGGTCATATTCGAATTCAGTAGGTCATTTTCCATAAAAATCAACAGGAATAGTGTCAGGGCTCGAAATTTTTTTTTTTTTTTTGCAGAGCAGTGTTATTAATGTTATTTGTATTTCGTATTAAAACAGGAATATAAATATTGTATTAAAACAAGATGGAATTAAGTTGTAATTAACATGTACCCCTTTTTGTTTTGATTTTCGATTATCTTCCGTAAAGTGATGATGTGATGGAAGGAACTATCTTATTTGTAACGCATTCTTTTTTTTTTCCGTTGAAGGACATGGGTGAAACAACGTATCCAAAATCATCTATTACTTAGTTTAAAGAAAACCATTAAGGGAATGTTGATTGTTTCTCATGAGAAGCGAAGCGTTACTTATGAGTTTTTCTTTTGAGCTAAATGGGGAAGAAAAGTAGCATTTGTGTTTATACGTGCTTACTGTTTCATACCATAAGTGCCGAAACTTGGCAATGTAATTTACTTTTGTCGTTTATTCAGAGTGCTTGAATACTTCCTGTACAAACTTTAAGGAGACAGTGGACTTCTAAAACAAAATTTTGCAATAATTATTCGGTTGCTATAAAATACGCGAAAACTGTTTTCTAAAAAGAAAGTAAAAAGAGTAAAGTTTAAAACACTAAATTGTGCAGAAGATATTACATATGACGGGGTCAGATATTTTGATAAATTAGCAAACATAACAGGTTCCACGTGCATACATTTTCAATGTATTATCAAAACTTTAATTCGCATGATAGTTTATATACATGTAAATCAAATGCATTCTATTTTCTAAATGTACCACTCAATTGTGATGCAAAAAAACATTTATAGTAACACGCCTAAAATTTTGAAAAAAAAAAAAAAAAAACACAAGCTGAGCAATATTTTCAACAAAAATTTGGTATGATATTGGTCATACGACCGTTGTTCAAAATTACGTGTTCTCGGATCCTTCCCTTCATCGTTTGATTCCAGACCGTCGTCCATGGCATGTGCGACGTACATTACATACCACATACCTCAGGATGATGTTGTCATCTGAGCTTACATATATACGACAGATTACACGCAAGGAGTATCTAAAAAATATATGCTTTCAAGTTAGTTAAAATTGTTAATTTCGTTAAATTTCTTTCGGCCGGTGACAAATTTAAAACCATGAAAGTATCTCTGAAAGTATGATCTGAAAGTAATCCATACTTTTAGAAATTCAACAAAATTATGTATTTAAAAAAATTTATTAAATTTTTTTGAAATTCCAATTATTAATTTTCAAAGTTTAATTTACTAGTGATTAGTACATAAATTTATAAATTGCCATTCAAAAGTTTTTAAAACCATGCTTTTGTTAAGTTTATTTTTTCGAAGATCAAAACTGATTTGTTGAAAAAATTACTTTTCTCGCTACTTAACTTATTTAATTTCTTAAATTTGATTTTAAATCTATTTTTATTCCGAAATTCGAATCGTCGAAAAATTTCAGTCTAAAAATTTTTACTGATTGTAGGGGAAGACGGGGTACAACGAAACATTACTTCTGAAATCAGTAAAATTTGTCACAGAAAGTTGCAATTTATATATATATATATACTAGCAAAATACCCGACCTTACTCGGTTTGAATTGGTTTACTCTAGATTGAAGAGATAATCAAAATATATAATGACTTCGTTTTTTGTAGAGTAAAAATTTATTTTAACACCTTTCGCCATCTTTATATTTTCTACAACTTACTTTGGACACAAATCCTACACATGAATATCCATTCATGTAATACATTTCACATACATCGCACAATTGCTGTATGACAAAGCTACAAAATGACGAAAGGTGATACTAAGGTTACTACTATAAAAGACGATTTTGAGAGAGATTTGGAATTCCCTTTCTTAAGTTCTTTTCATGTTCAACTCAATTAATTAAAATTACGATTTAATTTACTCATAGTCAACAAAACAATATTTTTTTACCTGTGGCACTCTTGCCTCCGGTATGCGACATTGTGAAATTTTGCAATCTTCTCCTGTCATTACTACAACGAATTTTTTAATGTTGGAAAAAGTTCTAGTTTGGATTTTTAAACATTATTATTATTTCAATAACGACATTATTCTTTAAATAACGGCATTATTCTTTAAATAACGGCATTATTCTTTAAATAACGGCATAACTACACTTAAAATGTACTGAAAATTTATACTGACTTACCTAACATTTTCAAGTCTAATACTTTGTGGTGCTGTTGGGTGTGATGAGAAGGAAAACACATTTATTAAAATAATAAATATTTAAAACAGGAAACAGGGAAGTAAAACAAAATAAAAGATGTCGTAAAAAATTGTTCCAAAGATATTAATTTGTGATTCAATTGTATCTCTTGATCTCGCACAGTTGCCACAACTTACAACTAAAAGTGTACAAAATTTAGAAATGTGAAATTAATTCAGAGCGAAAGAACCAGAAAAAATATCACTGCTCGCGCGATCGTGTTCATTCTCGTTTCATTGAAAAATATCGTCTGTCCCAAATTTTCGGAAATCGTTTTCATTGCGCAAAGAATAAAAATAAGACTCGAAATAAATGACGTATCAGAAATGAAATTCCATAAAAAAATAATTTTTTGAAGAATAATTACTTTTTCAGCAGTACTGGTAAAGCAATCGAATTAATCGTAATATTCAATAGACATTCCAATTTTTCCAAAACTACCAAATTATGGTTGATTTAAGTATACTTACTCAGGTGTTTTAGCATGAAACTCAACTAAATATAACAATAAAGAAATGTTTAATATTGCGTTCACTAAACTAATAGATAATGTATAAAATAAAATACAATGCAATCAAATATCTGGAATACAATTCATGTGATGCCTACACAAACACACAAACACAAAATCGAGCATAGAACAGAAAGACGGACAGACAGACTTTTGCAACCAATTCCACTCACTAAATCAAGATAAGTACTCTCTGTATGCAAATTTCCATGAAAATATCTTAAACCGCGTGGACGTGTATAGGGCACAACATACAGACAGACAGACAGACACCAAACGAGAAAAAGGCGGATTCGGCATCAGAAGGGTCCAAAACGGATAGAAAACTTGAAATGCGTCGAAAATATTGAATGTACAAACAAACACTCCATTCTTATTTATATAGATATGTTATGCAACTATATGTTCTAATTACTGATGTGATATGGATACATTCGCACTTCTACAACATTAGCAATAGAAGATTATTGGTTTTTCACCATTGAAAGTAACTTTCTTTACTAAAAGTAATTTTGTTTCGTTTTCCTCGTTGTTATATGTAATTATTATTTTTTCTATACATTGTTATCTTTGTACCTCCATAACCAAAATTTAAAAAAAGTAATAAATATTAGATGTTTGAAATTTTTTTTTTACTTTGTAACCTCAATGAAACATGTTTCATTGTGCCCTGGGTGAATGCATTTACTTGAAGTAATATATCACTGGTAAATATAATATCATTGATATAAAATAACAAATTACTGGTTGTCACTAATACAAATAAAACACTTTTACTAAGGAAATGGCAACACTTAACATTAATAGAAAAAAGCAACACCAAATCAAAACAGCAATATTAAAAGCATGCAAAATTAAACTGTTTTTTTTCCCTTAAAAAAAGTTCAGATTTCAATAGTAAGTTAGTTTTATAGATTCAAGAACATTTAAGAATAGTTTATTTATTTCATAGGCCTAAACTGCACTTGCTACAGTTCACAATCCTCTTAAAGTTCTCAGTCAAAGGGGCCAAAAACAAATAGGTCAATTAACTTCTGTTGAAAGTGGTGTTCTTGTTACTATGTGTGGATTTATTAAAGCTTCTAGAAATTATATACCCCATTATTTAGTATTTCCTAGAGTAAATTTCAAGTTTTGCATGTTGAATGGAGCTCCACCTGGAACTGCGGGTGATGCAACAAAATCGGGAAGGATGAATGGAGATATTTTTGTTAATATTCTAACACATTTCCAGGCACATACACGCTGTTCGAAAGAAAATCCAGCTGTTCTAATAATGGACAATCATGAATCACATATAACGATTTCCAGTCTAAATTTTACGAAAGATAACGGAATTGTTGTTGTAACCCTGCCCCCACATACCAATAACAAATTGCAGCCTTTAGACAAAACTGTGTTCAAGTCATTTAAAAATTTCTTCAATCTAGCTGCAAATGATTGGATGCTGTGTAATCCAGGTCGTACTATCTCTATCTATGAGATATCTTGGCACTGCTTATTGTAAGTCTTTCACTCCACAGAATATTACAAAAGGTTTTTCAGCGACTGGAATATGACCTTTCCATAGAGAAAAGTTTTGTGAAAAAGATTATTTATATTCGTACGTGTCAGATAGGCCTTGTCCTACTGAAAATTATTTCCATGGTCAGATCAATGAAACTGAAGAACTGACTAATGAAACTGAAGACGACCAGACAGACAAAGCACAAGAATCAGAAGTGGTGGATCTTGCCATTAGTAGATCAGAATCACCGACTGCAGGTTGTTCAGCAACTGTTCATACACCATGCACCTGTGAGGAAATACATTTCTCCTCAAGAGATAAAGCATTACCCCAAGGCTGGTCCAAGAAAAGTATTAAGAGTAAGTAAACAGAAAAAAAAAGTTTTGTTCTAACCACGCCAGTAAAAAATGCTCTTGTTAAGCAATTAGGAAGCACAAAGAGGGGAAAAAACTAAGAAGGTATTGTTTTCAAAACAAACTACCTCCTACAGACTCTGAAGATGACGATGATCCAGATTATTTTCCAGCTCCAGCTGATCACTCTGAAGTGCTAAGAAGGAGATATCCATACAAAACATATGTGACACAAGCAGTATCTGTATGAATGATTATGTTTCTTATATAATCAAGGAGGGTGAACTGAAACATAAGGAAATATATTCTCTTGAAGAAATCATAAATTTAAATGAAGTCGAATGTGACTAAAATAAACTTTTTCGGGTGAAAATTGCTTGCATCATTTGGAGTGTTTCATTGTACCCTAGTATGTGTTTCATTGTACCCCAGCATACGGGGTACAGTGAAACACTGTGAGACATTTACTTTTTGTTATTGTTCAAGCATAAAGATATTGCTTAGAACCTAATAAAAATTTATTTAGATGGGAAAAATACAAGATTAAAATTATACATTAATTATATTTTTTTGCATGCAGAATTGTGGATAGGAAAAAATAATTAGTAAATTTTGTTTTATTGTACCCCGTATTTCCCTAACTATTTTTCTACATTCTACAAGAGAATACAGTTTATAAGTCGTCTCAAATTTAATACCGGAGATTAAGGCCCCTTCAAGACCATGTGCTCCATAACTCAACACATCAGGTACAGATTATAACTGTATTCATACACTCTACAATGCAGATTACAATTGCATTCATATATAAAGTGTACGAACTTTAATCTTTAGATAAAGTTATTGAATTTATTACTTTTCGAAAGCTAGAACATGTTATTTGTCAGTGTCAGTTTTGCATCAAAAACAAAGCACATCCTGCACAACAACTGACAAAATTTTCACACTCTTTATAAACTCTACATATAAAGGGTCATTCCACGCAAAATAAGTAAATAGGCTGTGGCTGACACATCACCTATTTTGATGAAAATTAGTTTCTAAATAGATCGCATATAGTAAGGAGGAACTGCCAAATATTAAATGACAGAAATGGATATTTTATTTTTTATTGAATTTTAAAATTCAAGGTCACACAAATGTAGATTTTTGTAGCACTAATAGTAGCCTGTTTGAGACCCAATATTTAAAAATGTTATTGACACAAATTATAAATTTTTATATTGTTACATTCTTCAGTAAAAGTTCTTTCAGGAAATGTCAGAATTTTGTTTAATATCCGGCACTTCTCGTTCTGAAGGATCGGCGAAAATAGAGATTTGTCCAATATGATACCAATTTCAAATTGCTCTAGTACCTCTAAAAATAGAAAGACAATATCAAAAATAATTCTTAACAAAGCCCTTCTTCTATATAAAAGGTAGGTATAATTTAGTGATTGTAGTCCTATTCCTTATTAAAGAAAAAAAAATAATAAAAAAGGAAAATAATTGAAAACTGCGATTTTTCTGTATTTTTAAATACAAATTTTATTGTGAAGGACAGCTCCGAGAAACTCACAAATTTTCAGTATTATGTCCAGATGTATATTATCTGTCCTGAAATTTTCATCATTGTAATTTGCTTATTTTCGTCCCAGGAGCATTTTTAACTAGATGAAAACTATAGTTTTATTTTATCGCATGATGAAACAAAACAGGCGAAAACACGCCATTAAGCCATCCATTTCCTCATTGAAAGAGATGCTATTACATTCAATGACAGATAATAGATTAAATAAACACTATTAAATGAATTATGGTTATAAATGTGCTTGGGTTGCTGTAAACTGATAATTTTTTGCTGAACCGAAAGCTTTCGAACACCGGCGAATGTTCAAGTGGCAATCCATAAGTGTTCCATCCATTGAAATGATCATTAGTCGGTTAGAGAAGTCTTTTGGATTTTCTTGTAGTTTTTAGGAAATATTATTAATATGTTTGATTTTGATAGTAAAAGAGATTTTAAAATTCCTGAACTTTCGAACTGTGACGTGGGAGAAATGGTGTAAGAAAACTGCCATAAAATCCATTTTGTAAAAGAAACCGGATTAAAAGAACTTTCCGAACTTACAGATTAAGCCAGAGAATTGTTGTATTTGAAATTAGGTAGGAAGTTTGAAAACATTTGTCTTCACCATGAGAAAGTGTATTTACTGAAGTATACTTACTTATTCCGACGAACTTGTTGTAATCCTTTTAAAAGTCACAAACGTGCCGTGAAATAGTCCCTGCGAATAATAACACTAGATATTGCCAAGAAATCAGCTGGATTGCTCTCCCCAGGTAAAAAGATCTGTCTCACATGTGAAATTGGTGTTAAAAATTTTATTACAGAATAGGATGCAACAGATTTTGATTTTTAACGGAAGCTTTAGCGAAACAGTACGAGAAACTCAATAACAGCCTACAGAACATGGGAAATTCGCCTGTTGAAAAGGTTCGTAAACTCAGCATGACTCAAAAAAAACATTATGGCAGAAGAAAATTACAGAAATTTGTTTCAACTGCTAAAATAAATTTGGAAACTGTTTTGAAAGTAAACCTCAATAAAATTAATAGTACACATGCGACTGAAAGTAAGGAAGATTTTTTATTGTTTAATAGAACAGCTGAAAGCAAAGTTTGCTGAAACAACATCCCCCGCAGAAAAAATTCTAATTCTAACTCTTGTTCCAAAGAGCTGGAGTCTGGAAAAAATAAGAACAGAATTTTCTATCACATTGTATTTAGCAAGGAAAACCTGCTAAGAGACAAGGCAAAAAAATTAATGACAATATTATTGCAATAGTTATAAACTTTTACGAGTCTGATGACATAAGTCGGCTATGTCCAGGAAAAAAAGACTATGTTAATGTAAACACAGATGAAGGTAAAGTCCCAAAACAAAAAAGGTTGATTCTTTGTAACTTAAAAGAAGGATACCAGCAGTTTAAGGAACAGCATGAGAGTACAAAGATTGGTTTCAGTAAATTCGCTGAATTAAGACCGAAACATTGTGTACTAGCTGGAAGTAATGGTACACATTCCGTGTGTGTGTGTGTGCACCATACATCAAAATATGAAACTGATGTTACACGCTATTAAACCTCATTATTCTTTGCTAGAGCTAATGAAATTATACGTTTGTAACAATGAAAAGGGAAAATTTATGTTCGTAGAATGTGATGTGTCCAAAAGATCAATTTCGTGCTCAAATAGAAAAATTTGAGGTTTTCCAAAATTTAGAAGAAATTATTTACAAGCGTTGGATTTCGACCGACAGATCTACTCTAATCACCCAAGTCCAGTCAACAGAAGAATTTATTGACTCACTTGTTGAGAGTATGTCTGGTTTGACAAAACATCATTTCATTGCTAAATCGCAGTCCAAATTTTTGGAGGAAAAGAAATTGACTGTTTCCCAGGAGAAGTGCATTGTACTCCTCGATTTTTCAGAAAATTATTCATTTATTGTTCAGGATGCAATTCAAGGATTCTATTGGGAAACTACTCAAGCTACACTGCACCTATTTGTACTTTATGGGAAGGATAACGAAAACAGGTTTCAAATCCTTTCAATGTGTGTTATTAGTGACCATACTAGACATAATACATTGAGTGTATTTGCATTTCAGACTGCCGTAATCCCTTTTATAAAAGAAAGGTTTCTTTCTGTGAAGAAACTTATCTATTTCAGCGATAAGTGTTCAGCACAGTATAAAAACCTGAAAAACTTTTCCAACATTTGCCATCATGAATCCGATTTTGAATTGAAGGCAGAATGGCACTTTTTCGCTACAAGTCTTGGCAAAAGCCCATGCGATGGAATCGGTGGAACTATCAAACGGTTAGCCGCAAGAACAAGTTTACAGAGACCATACAACAATCAGATTTTAAATGCAACACAACTATTTTCCTTCTGTACTTCAACCATTTCAAACATCAAATTCTTTTATGTGCCTTCAACTGATGTTTTTCAAATTGAGTCTTATCTTCAACAAAGGTTTAATGAAGTGACCGCAACCATTACGGGAACTCGTAACTGTCATTGCTACATTCCTATTCCAAATTGTACGACACTAATTCGAGTGTCATATTTATCGCAATCGCTAGGAAAAGAAGTAAAGAGTTTAAAAAGAATTCAGCAGCACAAAAAAAAATCACGTTTCAATAATAGAAGAAGCAAAGTTTAACTTGTGAGCTTTACCACATCGTGAATCTGAAAAGGTAATTAGTTAAAATTCATAATTTCTGTGACACTACGTTGAAATTTTTAAGATTGTTTTGACACACTCATTTTTTCTGCTTTTATAATTCACCCTTAAAGTTAAACATGATTTGGTATTTCTTTGTTGAATTAGGGTTTTATTATCTATATTTTATTTCACTGTTATCATTGAAGTTCTCGTAACATGCATAGAGTGGGAAGCAAATGTTGTGATTTTGTTTTTATTATTGTTGCTTTAGGACTCAGATTACAATCCTGATTTTTTTTTACAAGTAATATACATATGAAAATGTATTCCTGTGAAATGTCGGTTTTGTAAAAGCTGTCCTTCATTTGATTTCTTATGCCTATTTAGAGTAGAAAATTATCATTTTGTACTTTTCGTTAGCTATTTTGAAGATGAAAGAATTAAAATACGACTTCCAAACTCTATCAGTAATATTATCATATCTAGCATTGTAACTGGCATGAATTTAAAGTATGTCGTAAAATTTCTTTAGCCCATAGAAATGTTTTTAATTCCGTCAAAAATGACAATTTTCCATTTTTTGCAACTAAATTTTGGATTAAATATGATGCTTAAAAAGGTTGTTGCCACAGTGAAAAAAATAACATTTTGTACAGATTATAAAAATGTAAAACATGTTTGTCTACGTTAAGTAGTTTTTGAGAAACAGAACTTCAAACATGCAACATTAAGCGATCTCGCAAATGTTCTTCAAAGTTGGAAATCCTAAAAATGCCTCCAATTTCGAAAATATTTAATTTTGAACCTAATTCTTTTGGATATCGTTATTTATGTATAAACTAAACCCCTGTACCAAATTTCATGAAAATCCATTACCATACGGCCACGGGTTTTTCCTGATTTTTGCTCATTTCACGTGGAATGACCCATAAATGTTTGTCAAATAAAGATGGAGGTTTAAAAATTTCAATATAACTTTAATTTAATAATTTAACTATTCAAATTTCAATTAAAGATACGTAAAATCGTAAGTGCTTTAAATTGCTGGAGTTAGTGTAATTTTTTTAATTAACGTCGTACTAAAGCAACGCAACGGGCTATTGACGACGGTCCAGAACTAATCTGCTAAGAGAAACATCAGAGGACAACATCACGTAATTTTGAACCACGGTCAGATGACGAGGCAACACCTGAGCTGGCACCCCACTCTCTAAACTTCCACACTAACCCAACGTGAGGGATTTCGACCACGACAGATTTAAGGTGCACCAGCAGCCCCTACACCATACGCTTACAAACATCCAAGCACTGACCCGATTGGAACCAGGAACCTTCCTATCTAGAGTCTAACACTTTAACCGCCAGGCCGGTTGGTCGGCTGGAGGAGTTAGAGATGTGTGCCTCAGATCACCTAATTCAAATCACCTTTATTCTTTTGTATTCATTTTGAGGTTATTTGTAACATGCCAACTCAAGTCCACAAATAAAGTGCTTATCAAAAGTATTTGTGCATAACCAGCTTTTCACAATTTGTCGAAAAAATAAACATACTTTCATTGAATTAAAAAAAATTATTACATAAACTATATAAAGTGTAAAGTGAATCTACTAAGCATAAAAGTAACTAAAAATAATATGCAATCATGAAATTTTTTACTCCCTCAGTGTGTCCAAAAGTGTTACATTTACATACATTTGTTTTGAGTATGAATAGTGCTTCCTCTATTTTGAAGTGTGATGTACCAGCGAGGGCATTTGTTAATGGTATAATGCAACCTAAGGAAGTCACATTATTGTTTCTTTTTATTGTAATCAAAGGGTGGTAAAAATAAAAATACGCCCGGTAGAAAACATACAAAGTAAGAAAGAATTCTTAACATGATATGAAAAGCGTGACAATGTCATCTGGAAGTAATGCTTACATAACTTCACAAATTAAGACGTGAAATCGCCTTCCAATAGTTGTCAACCTGAAGCTATTTCAGAATCCCAAACCAGTCTTAACATGTAATATTTAACCACGTTAAACAATTAAATTAACGAGTAAATCTGTTTTACAACTGTGACAACCATTTCTACACAAAATTAAAGTCTTGTATGGTAGTAAATTTTGGAACAGGGAAAGTTGGAATTATTCCAAAAAACATTAATTTGTAAAGAAACTTAATAAGATTTTGTATTTGAAAGAAATAAATGTTTATAACTTTTTTAATGATAAAGAGACTTATGGACCTATTGACTTAGATGATATAAACTACACTGTAGTAACACATCTAACAACTAACATCTTATTGGAATCACTCTTTATGTAACACAAAAAATAATAGTTTATGATGATGAAAGCATTTTCCAATAAAATAATTCGTTATGAAATAATTCGCCATTTCACTTTAACCTGAACAATTACCAGCGCAAAAAACACTTCTAAAGCAATATTCCTTCAGAGTGTTTATATTTCAACAATTGCTTCTTTGAAGTGTAATCCTCCATTTCGTTCAGAAATACTTGCAATTCCGAATAAATAGCTCGAAAACCGCGTGTATATTCACCATCTTAAATTAAAATCATTCGTCCACTGTTTGCAAACAATGAACGATGAAGTGGCTTATGAATCACACTGTAGTAACACATCCAACAAACTTTTGAAATTACTCTTTATAGAACACAAAAAAATAACACTTTCATTAAAATAAAGCATTTTGCAACAAAATAATTCATCATGAAACTTGGGCCATTTCACTTTTGGTATGAAAAATTAACAGCGTAAAAACACTTCTAAAGCAAAATTCCATTAGAGTTTTTATTTTTAAACGATTACTTCTTACAGGCGTAATCCGCCATTTTTTTCTTCCGAAATGCTTGCAGTTCCAAAATAAATTGCTCGAAAACGCGTGTAATCCGCCATCTTAAAAATAAAATCATTCGTCCACCATGAGCTATCAATGAATTTGTTGTTCTGGAGGAAGGAAGTAATTATTTACAGAAGGGTTTTAATGTCCGGAAGAAACAAGACATGCTCTTTTGCTCTAAACCTCTTGAAACACAAGAGGAAAAACATAACGAGGATTAAATGCTCTTAAAAAAAGGAAATCCTCAGGTAATAGAGAACGGGGTTATGTGAGAAGGAAAGAAAAAATGTAATTCACTTAAAAGCACGAATATTGCGTTTAAGACTAGCCGTCGATTCTAGTATAAAAGCTTTATCAATTCATGAAGACAGCAGCATTCAGCTTCTCTCAACTGAGCAAGCAAGATTCTTTTCTTTCCATAATCCTAAAGTAAGTTCAGATTTCTTCTTTAGTTACATTTCTTTTGCATGTTGTATTTGGTGATGGAAGTAGTACTTTTCTCCCTTTAAGCTTATAAAAGCGGTAACTATTTTTAAAAAAAAGTTCAATTTCATCTATCTGAAAAAATGGTGAAGGTGAAACAAACTGATGGGATTGCGTGTGATCAATATGACGTAATTCTCTCTTCCGCACAAAAGTACTAACACCATTTTTCAAAGTAAATTATTTTTACTAAGCCTAATCATAATTTGTGGAATAGCTTCACTCTATACTTGCTTTTCAAAGTATCGTATATTCGATTCCTGTTGCTTACACTAGATGTATTTGTCTCTTCTGTGTCCGTTGGGGGTGCCAGCTCAGGTGTTGCCTCGTCATCTGACCGTGGTTCAAAATGACGTGATGTTGTCCTCTGATGTTTCTCTTACCTGACGTTGTCTGCCTTGCGTTTAGTTATTTGGGTTTTATGGATCAAGGGCCCAATTTGGACAAGCAGTACCATTCTCTCTTTTGTATCAGTAAAACTACTCCGTGTGTATGGCCATTTACTTGACAGAAAACCCATTTCTATGCGTAGTTTGCCCATATTTGGGCCTTGAGATCATATAATCTAGCCATACCTAATTGGACGGGAAAACGTACACGTGGTACATAAATTGTAGATAAACGAGCCTTCATCAGTCTCATTTCAAGAAAGTTGACCTATATAATGTCGCTAAACGGATCAATTACCTGACGTTAATGGCCCTGTGTTTGGCGCTGTTTGGCTCTCTCTCTCTCTCTCTCTAATTTAGGCTCTTGCACTATTAAACACTACCAACTTTCTCTATCTATCTTTGTCTCTATCTATCTCTCTATCTATCTTTTCTCTATATGTCTCTCTATCTATCTTTGTCTCTATATGTCTCTCTATCTATCTTTGTCTCTATCTGTCTCTCTATCTATCTTTGCCTCTATCTGTCTCTCTATCTATCTTTGCCTCTATCTGTCTCTCTATCTATCTATCTTCTTTGCCTCTATCTGTCTCTCTATCTATCGTTGTCTCTATCTGTTTCTCTCATATATATATATATATATATATATATCTGTGTGTGTGTCAGAAAAAATACTCTGCGTGTATGGATGCGCCCAGATTCGCTTGACCAAGGAAATCTTTCTTTCGATTCTTTCTACCAATAGATGTGTTTATTCAGTCAAGTGTGTTGTGGGTAAAATGAATACGTCTCTATTCGGAAATGTCGATACGTTAAGAGGATTAACATAAATTATCAACCCAAAAATTGCCCATTTAAACACTTTTTAATCTGTATGTTACCACGACATACTCATAAAAAAAACAGTCATCTTCACCTTTCTCCTGAATCAACATTTTAACGAATATATAGTATATGAAAATAAACTGCGACAAAATACCCAACTGACAAATACGACAACACACCCCACTCTCCAAACTTCACACCTCGCCAACGTGATGACATTTGAGGCGACGACAGATTTTACGTGCACCATCCACTCCTTTGCATAGGACAGTCTTAGGTCGGATTCGAACTCGCAGCCCTCCCGCTTCTAATTCGTTACTCTTCCAACCGGCCTTTGACGTGAAGACAATCCAGAAAAGTGACACCGCATCAAAAAGTAACGCACTTCATAAAACAATAGCCGTGACAGTAAGTACCCCGCAGCAATACGACTCAATGCCAATAAAAACCGTGAAATCCCCAAGAAACCAAATCCTAGTCCCAGATCCCGTGTCGTTAAGACCAAAGTCGGCGCTAATCGATTGCGACAAAAGGTCGATCGATGAAGATATTTTATCGATCAGGGATATTTAGCGGAGACAAGGGGTTGAGGCGGTGACTTGAATACCGAATTAATTGGACGCCCAGATGACTTTGCGCTGGAATGTCGCAGACAGGTCGTCCGAATGTATTTTTAGCATCCAATTGCGCGGAACTAACGCGATTAGTAGGCGTCGGAACCTGGTCATTAAGGGGACACGGTAGCCTATCAACAATTTTTTTTGTTTTCGTACTCACAACAAAATGTTTTAGTGTACCTTATTCCATTATCCCCACTTTAAATATACATTACAAAATAAATTTATAATATTTTCATTCCCGATAATTAAATAATTCAATGTTTATAAAAACATTTCAGTGTTTTCAAATTCCTACTCCATCTGCAAATTCTAATTTTTTCCAAATATTTTTTACATTCTATGAAGTGTTCCTCACAGTTTTGTGCACGGGATTAAATGTATTACAGTTATTTAGTTTTTTACAAATATATTTATAGAAAATACTGTGAAAAACATCCAAAAACAAATCATTTGATTTCAGCAATTTTTGAAAAAATAACTATATTTCCAAATCCTTATTGCATGCACAAAAAGTTATGAAAAACACTACACTACAATAATAAGCTGGACAGCAAGATGTGTTGGTATAAGGGAAATAATACATGCTTTAATGTGGTGCAATTGCTGCAATGACACTAGCAACCCTAATGGGTATACTTTCAACAAGGTTTTGGTACACTGCGATGGGTATGTGTGTCCATTTCTGCCGTAAGAATGTCGCCCGCTCAGCTGTAGACTTCGGACGTCGTTCCTTGGTCCGGAATCGTCGCTCTAATGCCTCTCACAAATGGTCGGGATTCTGACAGGCCAGGGAAGACGTTTTACATGCATATCTTGATACCACTGCTTGACAGAGGCTACAGCATGACATGCAGCGTTGCCTTCCTGGAATTAACATTCGTCCATTTCATAAAATTGACAGTGCGTAGGAAGAACCTCACTGTCAAAAATGTTCATTTTGTCGTCGGCGTTCCATTGACAAGAAACAACTTGCTAAGGTCCCAGACCACACTACGAAAAACACCCCAAAACAAGCAGTCGGATTTTATGCAAATCCACTGGCGTCCGGTCCATTATTGTAGGGTAGTGCATAACATAATAAACAACAGAAAAAGTTTAAAATCTCTAGATTTGTTACAAAAAAGGCTTAGCATTTTAAACGAACTACAGTCCGTGAAAAATAAAAAGCCGAGAAAAAGCACTTTGAAGTTTTAAATGCTTTCGGTTTCGATCCTGGTAGTCGATAGAAAAAATTGAATAACTCGTAGGCACAGCTAAAACATTTTGTGCACAGATTCTTTAAAGTTTTGTAATTAATCTCTACTATTATAAAAGGAAGTGTTTGTCTGTTAATGTTAGATAATTTTTAATCTGAGTACTTAAAAATTAAAATGTATTATTTGTACACATTTTCCAATCACAAGAATACTAAGTTTAAGCAAAAGTAATGCAGTTTGATGAAGAAAAAAAACACGTTATTTTTCACAAACGTCAGAAATAAAATTGGAAGAATTTGTAGTTCAGTTATGAAATGTGAAAATTATCAATGGGAGAGGAGCACTGTTATTTGAAAAAATACCGAAACAACGACTCTTTCATCTATCAGGAATAATTGTAATTCGTTAAATTACATTTCAACCCCCTGGTATAATACGTGCAGGACATAATAATATAAAAAAAAACTAAGGTTAAACCTGACAAAAATCACCTAAAACACAAATACAAAATTGATACACAAATACTTTTTGTAAGTTCTCTAAAATTTCATTTAGCTCCAAGCTATTTAAATTCATACGTTTAGAACTGTTTACAAATTTTGTAAAGAATCTTTATTGTCTATTTGAAAACCCCAGTAAATATTAAAGAAAAGTAATTTTTCAGATAAAATGCATTTTAACGCGTCAACAATCATCTCAGCTTTCTTTGAAAAACATTCATTCAAATTCTCTATGAAAAAGCTTAAATTTCTGGAAGGACAACACTAAATTTCCGATTGAATTAACTACTTATTCTAAATCTTTGTGTTTAACTTGTTATTGTAGACGGATAGTATAATTGTTGCGCTGAAATATTCTGTGAGTGGGAAGTCTTTCTATGCACAATTTTATCCGGGGATTAATATTTTAAAATGCCGCAGAGTGTAAATTTGTTTTTTAAATGATCGATTCTACTTAATTTTCAATACAAATAAAACATTTTAATACTTGACTGCGTTTTCGAAGAATGTTTACATTCCGAAATATATTAATAATACTACAGTACAAAGTTCCAAATCCCGACGTCCGAAATCCGGAAATTGACCAAATTCTGGACGTTTTGCTAACAGGCATTTTGTTCTTTGTTTTTCTCACCTTTTTACATCTTTACGAGAATTTTTAACGCACAAGGAGTTAAACCTGGACCTAATTGATGAAACAACGCAAAATAACGGACATGTTCAGAGAAGATACCACACAGAAAAAAGAGAACATTTAAAGTAAAATTTGTTGTATTGTAAAAGAAAGTTTTTTTTTCCCTTTTTTCAAAATCTGTTTCATTTTTAAATCTGTGCTCAGTTGGCAAAATGTTTTAGTCACTTTTTTAATTTTTCCGGAATTATCCAAAATCCGGACGTTTTGCTAACCGGCATTTTTTTCTTTGTTTTCCTCACCATTGGTGAAATCGCATTCGTTTGACAAAAAATGTCTCTTGTAACTTGTCCTTGAATCTTTCCCTTCTGTCCTGATCTCGTACAGCTTCCAATAGCCAATTCTGATGCTTCAGTGCAACGTTAGATAACTGACTAACATTCTTGTAATTTTGAAGGTAAGTATTTAATTAACGTTGCACTGGAGGAACGCAACGGGCTATTCGCGACGGTGCGGGGTCGATCCACCAGGGGAATGCCCCGAGGACAACGCCGCGTCATTTTGTTGCCGATGGCGCGATAACACCTGAGCTGGCACCCCACTTTCCAAACCTCCACACCACGTCAACGAGAGGGTATTTGAGAGCACGACATAACTACCCTACAATAATGGACCGGACACCAGGGGATTTGTATGCAATCCGACTACTTGTTTGAGGGTGTTTTTCGTGGTATGGCCTGGGACCTTTGCATCTTGTTCCTGGTCAATTGAACGCCGACACTTAGATGAATATTTAGGATCATCAAGCTCTTCCTACGATCTGGCAATTTTATGTAATGGACGAATGTTAATTCCAGGACGACAAGGCTCCATGTCACGTTGTCACCTCTGTCAAACAGTGGTATCAAGATATGGATGTTGATGGATCAACATCGATGTTTATACTTGTCGATGTTTTTACGTTGTCCATGTTTTATTTTTAAATGAAAAAAGTATCTCTATAAAAATTTTAAAATTAACAAAGTAGCATAATTTTTATAATCAGCAAATTGAACATACTTATAGACCAAAGTGGCCAAGAGTGAAGGACCTGAAAAGTAGGGATGCGACATCGATGTCGATGTTTTATAAAAACCTCGATGCATTGCAGCCGATGTCGCATCACTAGTTGCTAAACCAGTTTTAAGAAATAGGGTAAAAAGTTTAAATTCACTGAATTTTAAAAACATCGATGGTTTTGGTGCGATGTATTATTAACATCGATATTTTAATTTTGAACATCGAAGTTTTAACAACATCGATGTTTTGCTGTCGATGTTGCATGACTAGTTGCTAAACCAGTTTTAAGAAATGGGAGGACAAAGTTTAAATACATTGAATTTTAAAAACATCGATGTTTTGCTGTCGTTGTTGCATGACTAGTTGCTAAACCAGTTTTAAGAAATGGGGGGAAAAAGTTTAAATTCACTGAATTTTAAAAACATCGATGTTTTGCTGTCGATGATGCATGACTAGTTGCTAAACCAATTTTAAGAAATGGGGTAAAAAGTTTAAATTCACTGAATTTAAAAAAAAACATCGATGTTTTGCTGTCGATGTTGCATGACTAGTTGCTAAACCAGTTTTAAGAAATGGGGGGGAAAAGTTTAAATACATTGAATTTTAATACATCGATGTTTTGCTGTCGATGTTGTATGACTAGCTGCTAAACCAGTTTTAAGAAATGGGAGGGAAAAGTTTAAATACACTGAATTTAAAAAACATCGATGTTTTTGGGTCGATGTATTATCACCATCAATGTTTTAATTTTGAACATCGATGTTTTGCTGTCGATGTCGCATCCCTATTACGGACCAGAGAACCCCGTCCGAAATCTACAGCTGAGCTGGCGACATTCTTGCAGCAGGAATGTATACAAATACCCATAGCTGTGTATCAAAACCTTGTTGAAAGTATGACCAGAAGGGTGGCTAGTGTCATTGCAGCACGTGGAGGACCCTTCCCCTATTAAAGCATGTATTATTTTCAATATACAATCACATCTTGCTGTCAGGTGCATTATTGTAGCGTAGTGTATTTAACTTGTTGCGGCGCCTTTTGTACACAACGGTCATAACTAATTTTGACAGTAACAATAATTTTGAAAAACAAGATACAATATTATAGATGGATAGTATTTAAGTATTTTAATTTGTGTCGCATTGGATGAAAATAATGTGCTACTGTCGATAGTCCGGGATCAAACCCTATGGAAAAAATCCAAGGACACCACGTAATTTTGAACAGTGGTCAGATGACGAGGTCACCCCTGAGCTTGCACTCCACTCTCCAATTTTACACTTCCCGAAATTGTGAAACTATTATGAAGAAAAAAGGAATAGATAATTATTTAATTCCATCTTTTTAATTCCGATTTTGGCCTTTAATTTCCGTTTGAATTGAATTTACGGTCGGTCAACTTTTATCCACCCAATTTTCAACTTGCGAGAAGATAAAAGCTCTTAATTAAGTCCTATCTGACTTTAAAGATTTATTCTCCTCGTTAGAGCTCTCACTCCAATTAATTTACTGTGCAAACAGTCAGACCACCTGATCTTCGAATTAAAATTGTAACTTTGTTGCATTGGTGAAAAGGGATTGAATTAACTAGCCAAATTTGACCATCCACCAATCAACATTTTTAATGAATCTGCCTCAGTACATTTGTTGAATGATATTTAATTCCGAAAGATCAAAGCAATGCAGCAGTTATGAAACAGCAAACTTCAGAATTTTTTCAGATTCAATTCGAATTCAAATGAATGAATCCGTGACATTTAAAAGCATTTAAGGAATGTAAAAGGAATCTTTACGAGAGGTATTTCGAATGTAAATGTACCGCTAAATAAAACTGTCTAAGGTTAAGGTAGGTAGTTAATTAAGGTCGCTCTGGAGCAACACAACGGCTATTGGAGACGGTCCAGGATAATATCTGATGGGAAAGATCCAAGGACAATGCCTCTTAGATTCGAACTCCGGTCTTATTGATGAGACTAACTCAGTGCGAGGGGTTAAAAATAGCCAAAGAGCTTTAAAAAGATAATCAGATTCTATTTTTTAAATTATATTCCTGCTAAAACCAAAATAGTGTTTTGTCTTAGAAATTATTCCTTCGCGACATAAAAAAAACACACCAAAAGTGTTGCCACAAAGAAGTCTTTGTATCAAAGCTGTACCAGAAAGCGTAATATTTTGTATAATTCGCAATTTTTCCTCGTACATCTTCCTTGTCAGGGCAAAAGCGTTTCTGTAATAGTGAAATATTCAAGTTATGATTCCGAAAAGAAGTCATGTTGACTAAACGATAATAATATAACTTTTTCTTATTCTTGGAGTCGCTCATTTTTCTTGCCTCTGGTAGCACTATCTAGTATATCTATACCTGCAGTGCTATAATGTCGATCGCTTTTTTACTTTCAATGTTGGTGTACATCAGGGATGCACAGACCGTGTCCCTCATACGACCCTCGGTACAGCTTCAGTCTACGTTTATCGTTTATCGCTGTGGTAACGGTCTTGGCGCTTTTTTTTTGGCGCACTTCTAATATCGTCAAGGAAAGAAGTCTTTCAAAAATCTTTTTCATTTTCACAACGGAAAGTAATACGCTTCAGAAACACATTTGTAAACTTTTGAAAAATATATTTAATGCGTAAATAATATAAATATACGTAAATAAAATACATGAAATACAACGTGAGACAAAAGCACTGTACCATGACATAAATTAGAATGAGAGAAAATTCCACAACCTGGCGAAAAACCATTAAAAGAACCAATAAAATCAAAGAAAAATTTTTTTAAAGAACCAATGAAATGAAAGAAAAATTTTTTTAAAGAACCAATAAAATCAAAGGATAGTTAAAAATTAAACTAACCAATGGATTCAAAGAACAAAAATTTCAAACAAACCGGATTTAGAATATTCTTTCCAGAATATTTAAAATGAAAATTTAAAATTTTCACTCTTTCCGAGGCTGTTTTCAAAAAATCGTCATACATATATATGGGTTGCCTTAACCTGCCATAACTCGCTACTAAAAGTGCACCAAAAAAGCGCAAAGGCCGTTGCCACAGCGATTAACGTAGACTGAAGCTGTATCCGGCCCTCAGTTGATTCGCTTTTAGCTTTAACAAGTCAGAAAAGACAGGTAATAAATTACCTGTATACTAACCTGTGTGAGAGTAACCAAACTTCGCTATTCTTCGTAAATAAACTTCTTTGAGTCAACATACGGAAAAAGTTACAGTGGTGTAAGTCACTTTTACAAAAAAAAAAAAAAATTAGACACAGAAACCAGATATAATATAATCAAATTTAACTAAAGATAATTAGTTAGA
Source organism: Metellina segmentata (assembly GCA_947359465.1). NCBI lineage: Eukaryota > Metazoa > Arthropoda > Arachnida > Araneae > Tetragnathidae > Metellina > Metellina segmentata. The sequence continues at coordinate 120,957,452 of OX375874.1, forward strand.
CACAGAAACCAGATCTAGATAAGTCAATTTGTTGACTGAGAACGTGAAGTAAGTTATATCTTTATTCAACGGCCAACTGATGGCAGTGGAAGTTCTGTCTTTTTTTTCGAAAAAGTAACTTACACCATTGTGAACCAACATTTATCATTCACGAATATCAACAAAGCGAAAGATTGGAACCTCTCGACTAATAAAAATTTCAAATCAAAAATCGATCCAAATTTAAAGCAACTGTAAAACTAATGCAACGTCACGTATGAAATGAAATTATTAATTTCAAAATTCATTGCCTTTCTTTTTTGTATAACAGTATGAAATCTAAATATAAGTACTATATGATAGCAGACTCCAGCTGTTAAGGAAATTTCCGTAGTTGCTACGGAAATTAGGTGAAAACTACGTAGCTACGGATGTAGAGTGAAAAACTACGGATCTCGTCATCTGAAATTTTGGAATCTGATAGAGCTGATGTAGCTTGGTATATAATTTCCCAAATCAAGCATAGCAATGGCAACTCAAAATATGTGGCATTGTCTAAAATAATTTCAGTTTTGTCAGTTCCTCACAGCAATGCAAGCCGTGAGAATTTTCAGCATGGTTCGAAAAACCAAACCTAATCTCGTTCCAGAATTAACACTAAAACACGAGTCACTCATAACAAAAATGAATATGGAAGTTTGTTACGATGTCAAACTAAGCAATGAATCTCTCTATATTAAAAAAATGTTACCGCCGCCGCCGCCGCCGAAGAATTGAAAACTGTGTTGTTTAGCTCGATTCTTAGCCGGTTTCCCGAGAAAGTACTGATCGGAAAAAAATGAAATTAACATGCTTTGTTCTTCATCGTATTCCCTGGATAATTATTAAGATTTTTTTCCGATGCGGCTATTAGTTTAGGTTTTATTAAGTGTTAAAGTTGAAGAAGCGAAATTTCTTCCGCGAGTGAGCAAAACACATTCAAATTTTCAGTCTTCAGTCGTGAGTTTTTTTTAAGAGTACCTCTCAACGTAAATTTTTGCAGCTCGTCGAGTTTTTTTTGAAATTTAAATTTGGTTCTTGATAATATTTTTTTGAAATTCAGGAAAAATCGGGACATTTTTGTTACTTTTTTTTTAAACTGCCGTATCTATATCTAATTACTATTAATTTTTAATTTTTAAAATATCGCAGTATACCTCAGAATATACTCTTTCTTACAGTACTATTATTTTTGAAATCGGTTAATAATTAAATTGGATGCGATCAAAAGTTCGTCATACAAAATTCGGAATCTTTGGATATTTTCGCTACTTATTGTTAAAACCGTTTTGTCTACGGCAAAAGCCATTATTTTTTAAATTTGAAAACATCACTGAATACATTACATTACACTCTTTCTTATGGTACAGTTATTTTTCAAATTGGTTAATAAATAAAATCGTTGCAATTAAAAGTTGGTCATACAATTTTCGGAACTTTCAGATCGTAACTTCCGATACAAAACTAAAATGATCATATCTGTATAGTATTACTGTTAGTTTTTAATTTTAAAAATATTGCAGTATACCTCAGAATATACTCTTTCTTACGGTACAATTATTTTTAAAATTGGTTCATAAATAAATTCGATGCAATCAAAAGTTGGTGTCACAAATTTCGTATTTTTCAGTTCGCATAGCTGCTTCCGAAAGCAGTAGTGGGTTGCACTTTCGACTATCGGGTTTGCCAGATATCAAATTTATCGTAGCAACAATTGCCATAAAAACGATTTCTTTTTATTTGGCGAGGAAAAAGGCTCGCTTTATTCCCTCTGTTCTCAAGACAGTTTACCGACAAAGTACAGATCGTAAAGTTTGGATATTAACAATGTTTACTTAAAATTGTACAGGGAACAAGATGCAGAAGATTTTTTACTGATGCCGCTATTAGTTTAGGGTACATTAAGTGTTAAAGCAAAAAAAAAGTTAAATCACTTGCGAAAGAAGTATTGGTTTGAGAAAGCAAACTAAACGGATTGCGTAGCAATCCCCGGGGTCGGCGAGCGTAAGCGAGACGCAGCGAAGCCCTCGCTGTGACGTCATGAACCGGAAAGTGAAATCAGCATAATACGAATTATTCAGATAGTTTCACTCTGTGAAAGTAATGTTGGTTTGCGAAGCAAACCAAATGGCATCTGTGACAGGATGGTTGGTTTGCGAAGCAAACCAAATGGGATTGCGCAGCAATCCCCGGGGGTTGGCGAGCGTAAGCGAGCAGGGGGCGGAACCCCCTAGTACTTAAAAAAAAGCAAAAAGTGCTAGCCATTAAAAATTTAAAAAAAATTGTAGATGAGATGTTAATAAATAGGTAATTAGTTTGATCAACATAATCGTATTGTGTGACTTAAAATAAGATTCCTTAACTTGTATATTTAGTCAATAATTTTCTAAAATAATTTTGAATATTGTTTTAAAATATTTGTTTCAATTAATTATTCAATAATTTTTAAATTTTTTAAAATTAATTTTTATTAGTAATTATTTTATTTTTTCGTAACTTTTTATTAATTTTAATAATTAATCAATAATTTATTGATACTATGTCGTATGTAATATGTCGGTAAGAAGTGCTACTGATGACTGGATTACCAATGTTGGAGAGTATGTGACAGATAGCTTTCATGGTTTCTTGGGCGGTCCCCCAATAAGCCACAATGAATCTATGTGGCTCTTGGTTTTAACAAGTCCCTGGTCTACATAATGATGTTTGGCTGAGCTTGGGAATAAAAACCAAACCATATGTGTACATCACATATTCCAACCTCTTACCTTACTTCCAGAACCAACATCATGCAGAACTTCGCTGGACGCTTCCTCACCGTCTTGGCACTGACGACCATGCTGCTGGGAACCATCACCATTCCCGGAACGGAAGCCGGACACCAAGGACAACAAGGTGGGAACCTGGCCGAACTCTTGGCTGCCGGACTGGTCGTCTCGCTCATCAAGAACCACTATGGCAGAAGAAAGAGGAGCCTGGACCACCACGAGTGGTCAGCTTAGACACCTCATCTCACCCATCATCTAAATGTCTTGTAAATAAATGTGTGAAGACATTGCCTTTGTAAATTTGCCACTATATGTGTCGCTCACCTCATATGTGCATATGAAGTATTAATAAAAGGAATATAAACTGAGTGACTTCTTGTATTTCCCCCTTGAACTTTTACACAGCGATATTAGAGTAGGTGTTCCAAATATCGCATACTTTAACTATTTCTCTGTATCTGGGTTTTAAACCAATCTGGAAACTTAATGAATATTTTTTTTATTTCCAATGGCAAGGCTGGGTACAGATTGCAAAGACAAATACAGTACATAATACAATACAGAAATACAATACAGTACAGAATTGACAGAAGTCACTGTAGCCTTGTACAAGGCCAGAAGTGATGGTCACTTGTGAAGGGGCACCCAGTGGGTGGACCATCATTGTGTCAAACAAAGGACAGCACAATTTACATCCATGCCAGAGGGCAACACCTTGACCACTAGACCGATTGATCGGCACTTAATGAATATCACAAGGAACTATTCTCCTTTGTTTTCTAGAGATTCTATACCTTCTGTCGAAAACGGTTTCCTAAATTCAGAACTTTAATTGTTTAACTTTAAGCGGCTCTGTCATAGCACTTTTTTGATTTGTTAATACTAGTTAGGTTTGTGCTTAAGATTCCATTTGTGCTCTTCACACGTCGCATTCCATCGACTTATGTAACCGCTCAGTTCAATTTCCATTAAAATTACTTAAACTTAAAGACAGACTCCTCGACCATTTTGATTTACTTTTAGATGTGCTAGAAAAACATAAGCAAGCTCACCCCGGATTCGAATTTTGAGAAGAGAGCGTAAGTGCAAACTTACTTTTGATAGAAAGTTTTTGAATTCACCTTTGAAAATTCAACACCTTCTTTACTTTTGTCAGTTTAAGTTAAATAGTCAAACTTCCAAAAGTTTCCCAAGAGAATTTTCAATACTGGGTTTCTAGTATCGCATACCCTTGTTCATATTACCACCCACCAGGCGAAATTAGGAGCTACTTCTAAAATCACAGCCTCAAATACTTCAGATGAGATAGTGTTGTTGCTATTCAGGGTTCCCACGGTCCTTAAAAGTCCTTGAATATTTTTTTCCTAACTAGGGGCCCTTGAAAGTTCTTGAAAATTACGGACCTTGGTGAAAAGTACTTGATTTTTTTTAACAAGTACATAATTGTGTAATTTTGTCTTGCATTGGAACTTGTCCAGACTAGTTTCCTCCACAGCAGGTGTGCCATTTGAGCCTCATTCTGAATGAAACCGGTGTTTCACGCTTTGCCACTATGTGATATACTTATAATGCTAGGTCTAGATCTCCACAGTATGCTGTCCGTCTAAGTTGACACCTCTGGTCTCCATTAAGACGGCCGCCTTATTATGCCCGCCACATCATGACGTATCACGGCCGCTAGATAACAGCACCAATTTCTTGGCAATCCGTAGCTTTAGCAGTCAGGACGTCATTGGAAACCTGGCGAGCATCCAAAGAAATGAAGCCAAATTCTTTTTGCAAAAATATAAAAGTAACAATTGAAAAAATAATTTTTAAGAAAATCACATTGAAGATATTTTTTGGTTGTGAAATTTTCTGCAGATTTCGAATCCGTTGAAATTTTCACTCTATCTTTAACTATCGCAAAGATAGAAACTTAGACTACAGAATAAGAAAGCCCTAACACCAGTTAAAACTTTTTATTTTGTTTCTCAAACAAGATAAACCATGACAGCCGTCTGTTGAGGACAATGGACGACACCAAAATGGAGATTGTGTCGTGTAGATTGAACCTTGTGCAAGCTCTCATACTCTTCTTCGTGCCACCAAAAGAATTTATCGTACGATATTTTATCGCTGTATCGTAGTGAGATTTGTAAGAAAGTCGTCACATATATATATATATATATATATATATATATTACATTTATCAATTTGTTTATCTGTAAATTGTTTTGAATACTTTGCCCACTGGGTTGGCAACACGCTCGATCAAAATTATGCAAATTAGAAGACCTTCCATATAAATAAAGAAATACAAGTGTATGATTGATTTCAAATCAATAAAATGAGGTAAAAATAAACGGAACTCGTCGACGAGGTATTAGAATTCAGCGCATAACTAAAGCACATTTCCTTTTCACTTGTTCATTGTAAAACTGAACTTGAAAAACTTGTGTTAAATCCCTGTAACAAATAACAAAGCAGTCTGAACAAGAAAATTGAATATGGAATTCTGCCGACGCTCAAAAGGGATCAATTCAAGCACAACAAAACTATTAAATCCCCTTTACGGCATTTCATCGATTACTCGAGCATGTTTATGCGATTTGCGGACAGAAAGAGAAGCGGATTACACTTAGGGTTGCCAGAAGATGAATATCAGAAGAAAAAAAAACACCTGGTGAGATTATTTTTTTTAAAGACACGAAAATCATGCATTTTTAGTGTATAATTGTTAAGTATCTAATAAAAAGAATAATCCTTGAAATTACAAATGAAAACACTGACCATTTATTTAAGTCTTTTTTCAAAACGTTGAAAAAAATAACAATCCAATTTTTAAACAACAAAACATATAACAACAAAATAATACTAGATACATTTTATCTAATTAATAGAAATTAATGATTTTAATTTTCATTTTTATTTGTGTGCAGCAATCATAGTTGAGTTATCGACCTTCGATTTAATACTAACAAAAAAGATAACTAGGTTAGCAACGCTATTTCCTTTTAAACTAAAAAAGGCTGCGAATCGTCTGTCTCTTGCTATTCTTTCTGATATAATAAGAACAATATGCACTCTATAACAAAAAAATCGACGCACCAAGAAAGAATCATCCGATTGCTTTGAAATTTCGTATACAAAAATGTTTTGACCAAATATGCAAATGATTAAAATGTGGTGTCCAATGAATGAATAGTGCGATCTCCAGCTCATCGGAACAGCGCATCCAGCAGATGTATCTAAGGAGTTGTTCTTGAACTGTTGTTAAACATTTCTGCTGCATTGCGATTTAGGATACCTTTCAACGACTGAAAATATGCCTCGCCGCAAGATTCGAGCTCATTACGAGCAACTTTCAGAGTTTGAAAGAGGTCGTATCATTGGATTGAAAGAGGCAGGTTGGGCAAATCGGAGAATCGCTCGTCATGTGAGTCGAAGCGATGCGATTAGAAGATGCTGGCAAGAGTGGGTGGACAATGGCAGATTTCAGCGTCATGATGGTAGCGGTCGACGTAGGGCCACAACAGATCGCGAGGACAGAATGATTGTCAGATCAGCTGTCACAGCGCCTGATTCATCGCTATCGACCATCAGTCGTGCGACCCACACACGAGTGTCCACCATGACCATTCACAGACGGCTGAGAGAGCGAAATCTAAGCTCGTACCGACCGTTACTCCACCTGCCACTCACGCCTGCACACTGTCGAGCCAGATTACAGTGGTGCTTGACTCGATCAGGCTGGAATGATGCTGACTGGGGACGTATAGTCTTTAGCGACGAATCCCGCTTCCAACTGTGTCCTGACGATAATCGAAGACGTTTCTGGAGACGCCCAGGGCAGCGTGCCGATCCTGCTTTCACTATTGCACGCCACACGGGCCCTCAACAAGGAGTTATGGTCTGGGGTGCCATTTCCCATGATAGCCGGATCCCTTTGGTCGCCATTAGAGGTACACTTACTGCACAGCGGTACGTTGACGACATTCTGAGACCTGTTTTGCTACCGTTACTTTCGCAGTACCCTGGGCTTATTTTTCAGCAAGACAATGCCAGACCACATACGGCACGTGTTGCTATGAACTGTGTTCAAGGTTGCCAAACACTTCCTTGGCCAGCCAGATCACCAGATCTCTCTCCCATCGAGTATGTCTGGGATATGATGGGAAGGCGACTGCATCCGGTAGGGAATGTTGATGACGTAGTCCGACAATTGGAGCAAATTTGGCAAGAAATACCGCAGGAGACCATCCGGGAGCTTTATCGGTCTATGCCACGCCGTGTGGCAGCTTGCATCCAGGCTAGAGGCGGGTCAACACCTTATTGAGCTCGTTACTGTAACTCTGAAATAAATAATTCAATTGTTCTGAAATTTTAATCATTTTTCTATTCTGTTCATAATTTTCCTATCCACCAATTTTTCTCTCCAACGAACAACTCCTTCTTGGTGCATCGATTTTTTTGTTATAAAATGTATATCTGATTCTTATTATTCTAACACGAATCTAAATTCTCATTGGTTATCTATTTGATCTCCTAGTGAGACGTTTTAACATCGAGCTCAATACACACTAGAGGTTGAAATTTCTATCGTACAATTTTCGTAAAATGTACTAGATCTAGAACGTATTTGAATAGCTGTGGGGTTTTCATAACCATATACTAGGCTATGTGAATATCGTAAAGTTTGAACGCAATGCTTGAAATGTGAAATACAGTAGAGTCCTGATTATCCGTTTTGATGTGGACCAAGACTAATTCGGTTAAAGCTAAAATAAATCGTGTAGGCTTAAATATATATTTTAACAAATACAAAAGTTATACAGATACACCTCATGCAATTTATATTGTTATGATAACTAAAGAGTTCTTACTTAAAAAAGTCCTTAATTGTTTTATGTTTTACTTTACATTAGCGTTTTTCTGCAGCAAAAAAAAATGTTTCTTAAGGTTAACAGGATTGTTGGTGTCTATTCTTCTTGCTCTATATATTCAACAGCACTTTCGACAGCTTTTAGTGCGTGATACAATGAAAAGTAAACGAGGTAGTGTTGTTGGAATTCGTTTTCCTGAGTGTTTGTGAGATCAAGGTCAGAATTATTTTCGATAGTATTAAAAACGGAAAATGTAGGACCGAAAAAAAATTCTAGAAATATTTGATAGCTCGGTTAAATTGGAAACTCGGTTAATCGGGGCTCGGATAATCGGGGTTTTACTGTATGTTTTTTTAACGCAGTCCGAAAGGATGAACAAAGACAACAAAAAAATGAACAACCGAAACAAAGTGAACAAAAAATATCTGACTTTAAAAAAAAAGAGAGTGAAAAAAAGATCTGAGCGGAAAAACAGGACATGTTCACTTGTAAAAGAGATGTGATTTGGCAACCTTAATTACAATACAGACACCCACCTCCTTTCACTTAATAGGGAATAATGAAATAAGGAGGCATGCTGCTCAACTTATGGATTTTCCTAGGGATATGTGTGTGATATTGACCTTTATAAAGATACTGAGATAAAAAATACATGGATAAGTAACCAATTGAATTGAAACTAATATTGCCGAACTCACAAGGGACTACATTTCAATCGAGAGAATTGAAAAGCAGCTTCCAGTGTGCTTACTTCAGCGAGGGAGAGAGGGTTACTTACTTTCAATCATTCGATAAATATAGATGTTTTAGGAAGCGAAAACCGCGAGGGACAGATTAACATATGAATTCGCTGACGTAAGCAGCAGCGCTGAGGTGGAAAAAAAAATACACTTCGCTTCGATGACCGGGGAAGAAGAAATCCTACTTTTTTAATTAAATGCCCGGGTTCGCGGAAAAGACCCGGTCTTCCGTGAAGCAAACTGTGTCCGTGCCTGAGTAAAATCGATTGCGGCATTTCGGGACGGAATTAGTCGGGGAATGTAACCCAGGCGGGGTGTGGAGGGTTAAGATTTGCTTTGCTGGCGGTTCTCGTTTCTGTCCTGGCTTCTATTTGGTCTGTTTAACCCGGTGACCGGATATTTGTGTTAGAAAGAGCTCGGAAGTTGGGGCTCTTGACTGGAGAGTTTTTAAACATTCCGGGAATATTTTATCAGCTGCTGGTGACAAAATTTAATTTATTCACTTTGCGCCGTTTGCGATAATACCCCTACCCGTATAAAACTAAAGAGAAATAAATACAGTGGACTCGCTTATTAACGAACCGCCAATTTACGAACAGCACGTTTTTATGAACTAATACGTTGGTCACGAACAGTATCCCACAGAAATAATGTTAATTTGCCTTCCGATTTACGAACCAAATTTACTCATTTTCTTTTTTGACGAACTCAGTTTCCTCACTTTCTTTTCATTGTTTTCCTTCAGACAGGAAAAATTTGACGGGAAACGGTGAAATTTCTTCAGACTGGTTAGACTTCGGACTAGGGACGCGACATCGATGTTTTAAAACATCGATGTATTTAACATCGATATATTGGGGTCGATGTTTTTGTAACATCGATGTTTATACTTGTCGATGTTTTATTTTTAAATGAAAAAAATACCGTTATAAAAATTTTAAAAATAACCAAGTAGCATAATTTTCAAATTAAGCAAATAGAACATACTTTTAGACCAAAGTGACCATGGATGAAGGGTCTGAAAAGTAGGGATGCGACATCGATGTCGATTTTTTCTAAACATTGATGTGTTAGAAAAAAAAACCATCGATGTATTCGAGCCGATGTCGCATCACTAGTTGCTAAACCAGTTTTAGGAAATGGGGAAACAAGTTTAAATACACTGAATTTTAAAAACATCGATGGTTTGGGGGCGATGTATTATCAACATCGATGTTTTAATTTTGAACATCAAAGTTTCAAAACATCGATGTTTTGCTGTCGATGTCGCATCAATAGTTGCTAAACCAGTTTTAAGAAATGGGGGGAAAAGTTTAAATTCATTGAATTTTAAGAACATCGATGTTTAGAAACATCGATGTTTTAGGGTCGATGTACTATCAACATCGATGTTTTAATTTTGAACATCGATGTTTCAAAACATCGATGTTTAGCTATCGATGTCGCATCCCTACTTCGGACCTCCCATGCTGGTAAAAGGGAAGGAGGGGAATGAGTGATTCCGATCTCGGTGCTCAGTCGAAGGATTTTTCAAGTACCTGACACTTTACATTTCATGATTTTCTGATTGTGGACGAGTATGTTCAAGCATGCAAGAGGTGGTATCCGATGATGAAATCGTCAATTAGGTGTTGAACAGGAATACAGAAGAACAATCCGACGAAGAAGAGTTTGTGGAGGTCATCCCAAGGTCAACTATCAAAGAAGCCCCAGAATGGCTGTCAGGACTACGTAAGTTATTTAAAGCAGATGACAATTTAGAGGTGCTTAACAGCATCACCCCTATGGCATCGTATGCTTACTGAAGTGTTATGATGAAGCAAACGAAGATAGCTGATTTCTTTTTGGAATCGCTAATGAATAAAGATTAATGCAAGTTGCATTTCACGTGTTCTTTTAAATCTCATTCCCATTGACGAACTTTCGATTTCACGAAGTTTTATTCGGTCTCTACGAGTTTGTAAAAACGTGAGTCCACTGTACGAGGCTCGATCAGTTAAGCATGAATCGTTACTGTAATACGACTTATTCAACACTAGACACTGCGTGTCTAGCTCGGCGAGGCCGTGCCAGTTGCTTTTGCGGTGTTATTGGTCAGCTTCGCAAACCAAATGGGAATTCGTTTGGGCCGGGTGGCCTGATCGGTAGGTCATCGAGCTCGTGACTGACTGATCACGAGTTCGAGCTCAGTTGACCGAAAACTCCCGTGTACGTTAAAGGTGACTGGTGCACGACAAATCTGTCGTGGTGATAAAGTCCTCCATGGTCCCATAATAAATCAATACCTCTGGGGGTGCTGAACCAGGGATTAGTTGGACTCTGGTTTGGATCAAAATTACAACCGTGTGCCTGAATGTGATTGAATGTCGTGAAAATGTGACCACTCCGTAAAAACGAGACGTGTCGATGTGCTGCCATCTGTTGGCTAAAAATTCGAGCTAAGTCGGACTTCCTCCCAATGGGGCTCACTTGCATGGAAGCCGCACCCCTTCGCCTCTTGCCGTCCTCGACGGGCCTGGCACTCCTTTGGTCTGCCAGTGTAGGCATAAGAAACAACAAATTGGAATTCGTAGCCTATTCGATAAACGCCATAATGGCGTTGCCCATGTTGTTGGTTTGCTTCACAAACCAAATGGGAATTCGTAGCCTATTGGATAACAGCCATCACGGATTCCCATTTGGTTTTCGAATTTGTAGCTTATTGGATAACAGCCATAGTGGAGTTGTACGGGTGTTGATTTGCGTGACAGGTGTTTTCGTGAGGGTCACATTGCCAGTGGTGTTGGTTTGCTTCACAAACCAAAAAATATAAATATTTAATTGAAAAGTTATTTATTAAAAGAAAATCGTACAAGGTATCTATATGGTGTAAAATTTTTCACAGATCAAATCCGTTAAATTTTTTTATAACTATCGCCGAGATAGAAAAAAAGCACTGAAGAACGCCAGTGATAACTTTAATCATTTCTTTTGTTTCACTAGAATCCGTTTCTCAGGAAATCAAAATGAATTCATCATGAATCAATCGAAGGTCATTCGAATCTGTTTGCAACCATTCGAGACAGAAGGTAAAAAAAAATGGCATGATTCCAAAGACAGACGAAAATAGTAATGAGAGGGAGAAATTTTTTAGTATTCAATTTTAAAAAGTGTTAAAAATCATCGGTAATTGGGATCAGTTTTCTCAATATTAATAATTATGTCGTGTGCAGTAAAATTTATAAAAAATTAATGTTACAGTTATGAAATAAGAAACGTTCTACGAGAAACCAACACAAAATACAATCAAAGTAAGAAACTGTATTGGAAAGTGAAGGAAGGGCAAAGATGGGAAAGAGTCCCTTTTGCTGACAAAGCTAGAATAGACCATATTGTCAGTCAGCTAACTTGTAAAACTTTGCAATTTAGCGAAATTGACCAGAGTTTTGACGAGGTATCTCGTCATTCGCAAAATTGACCATATCATTTTGCGAAGCTATCTGATAAATATCAAAACTGACCACATCGTAGATATCGTTATAAAAGATACGGCAATAAATATCTTGATGACGAGATACATCGTTATCGGCAAAATTGGTCTTATGATGGACGAGATATCACATCGAAACCACTTATAAGATTAAGAAGAAAGGTTCTTAACTAAGTGACTGGTAAATGCTGAACAAAGTAAAGCACGATTGATTGCGTGGGTCTTATGTAATGACCATATTTGATTTAAAAAATGGTAATAATTAGCAAAATTGACCAAATCTTGGACAAGATATCGTCATATTAGCGATTTGATCGCGTTATAAAAGAAAGGGCAATAAACATCTTTTGACCAAGGTGCAATAAATACACTCGATAACGAAAAAATCGACGGATCAAGAAGGTGCAGAATTACAGTGATGCAGAGCTCGAACAACTTGGAAGGAGTTAACTGGGAACGTCAAGTCTTTAGTGACGATTCCCGTTTCCATCTATGTTCTGACGACAACCGCAGACTTGTCTGTAGACGTCCAGGGCGGCGCAGGGATCCTACTCTTGCTATCGCTTGTCACACATACCCACAACAGGGCGTTATGGTCTGGTATGCCATCTTTGATAACCGGACCCCTTTGGTAGTCATTACTGGTACACTTACAGCACAGCGGTACGTAGACGACATTATACGACCTGTTGTGTCACCGTTCCTTTTGAGACACCTCGGACTTTCTTTCCAACAAGATAATTCCCGGCCGCACTCGGTACGTGATGCTATGAACCGTGTTCACGCTTTCCCAACACTTCCTAGGCCAGCTAGGTCTCCGGATCTCTATCCCATAGAGCACATTTGGGACGTTATGGGCGATTGCAACCATCCCGGAATGTCAACTATTAACCTGACAGTTGGAGAGAATTTGGCGAGAGATTCCGCAAGACACCATCCGGGAACTTTTTCAGTCTATGCCACACCAGGTTGTAGCTTGCATCCAGGTAAGAAGTGGACCAACGCCCTATTGACATCCTCCCTTTGTAACGGTCAAACTCTGAAATAAATCGGTCAGTTGTTCTTAAATTTTAATCGTTTGTTTTTCTATGTATGTTCTTCACAACCACTAATTTTTATCGTCATGGGGCAACTTCTTGGAGCGTCGAACTTTTTTGTTATATAGTGTATATTTTGATCTCGTTATCAGCAAAATTAGTCAAATCTTGATGGACGAGGTATCACAAGGAGACCACTTGTAAATTTAAGAAAAATTCTCAACCGAGCATTGATAAATGTTTGCCACAGTAAGCAAGATTGGCTGGGTCATATTAGGGTTAAAAAACGGCAATAAATAACAAAATTGACCAGATCTTCGACAAAGGTATCTGGTCGAAACCATTTGGAGGGTTAATTGACTACCTACCTCCTGTACTCAGACGAAATAATACCAGGAAGGTTCATGCCTCTCGATAGGAATTGTTTTATTCATGCTGAAGCACATCCTTTTACTACTTACGACTTTTATCGATCTGAACTCCCTTTCAAAATGAGCTCATCAGACAGTTGATTCAATACTGGCCTGGGCTCTTGTTTATCAAGAAGAGGGGTCAATTTTCAGAAAAATCCTTAGTCATACTGGGGAAAGTGTGTATCGGAGCATCAATGGCCTCATTCGTGTTACCGTAACCGACTCGATCACGCTATCCTCCCTTTTGTACCAATTGAAGCAATGATTTACCAGCGCTTTTCAAGTTGCCGTCTTGATCGTTGAACTTCCCGACGCACGGAACAACTACAAGACATTTACTCGCCCAAGTATAGGTACTACTCGGTCCTCTTGGTCTAATAGAGGGAAGCGAGAATCATTATCGAGCGAAATGAGCCAATCAATTTGCTCAAATATTTACCTGGTGGTACGGATTTTCTCTTTTCGAAATATCATACGTGGCAGCTCGATGGAAATAGAAGAATTCGTTGTCTTTTGATGTGAAAACGTCCTAAAACCGACGGTTGGTTGTCTCGACGAGGTATCTCGTCATCAGCAAAACGTATGGTACATTGATGGACGAGATATCTCGTCCATAAAGATCTCGTCGTCTCTCGTCATTAGCCAAACTGGCCAGATCTTGATTTGGTCAAAGAAAAATGTGGCGATATATTGATGACGAGGTATATCGTCACATTAGTAAAATTTTGTCCAGATCTTTTTGTCGTCAAAGAAACAAATCGCAATGTCTTGATGACAAGGAATCCCGTCAGTTGGGGAATTGGCCAAATCCTTATGTCGTCAAAGAAACAATTGGTAATGTCTTGACTACAAGGTATCTCGTCAGTAGGGAAATTGGCCAATCTTGATGTCGTCAAAGAAACAATTCGCAATATCTTGACGATGAAGTATCTCGTCTCATTAATGAAATTGGCCAGATCTTGATGTCGTCAAAGAAACAATTGGTAATGTCTTGACTATAATGTATCTCGTCAGTATGGAAATTGGCCAATCTTGATGTCGTCAAAGAAACAATTCGCAATGTCTTGACGATGAGGTATCTCGTCTCATTAATGAAATTGGCCAGATCTTGATGTCGTCAAAGAAACAATTGGTAATGTCTTAACTACAAGGTATCTCGTCAGTAGGGAAATTGGCCAATCTTGATGTCGTCAAAGAAACAATTCGCAATGTCTTGACGATGAGGTATCTCGTCTCATTAATGAAATTGGCCAGATCTTGATGTCATCAAAGAAACAATTGGTAATGTCTTGACTACAAGGTATCTCGTCAGTAGGGAAATTGGCCAATCTTGATGTCGTCAAAGAAACAATTCGCAATGTCTTGACGATGAGGTATCTCGTCTCATAATTGAAATTGGCCAGATCTTTATGTCGTCAAAGAAACAATTGGTAATGTCTTGACGGCAAGGCATCTCGTCAGTAGGGAAATAGGCCTGATCTTGATGGACAAGATATCCCGTCGAAATCACTTGGTGGAGAAAAATCAGACCTGTATTATGAAGGTATGCAATTGAATTAACGTCGCATTGGAGCACGAAACGTGCTATGGGTGATGATCTGGGATCAACCCCAAACTCCTACATATTTCCGAACTACGATAAGATGACAAACCAGTATTAGGTGGCAAGTACAGATTGCTGACCGTAATGAAAACATGGGAATCGATTCGGTCTAATAATTTCTATACCATCAGCGAATCAAACAAATCTAGTGTCATTCAATTGCTGAGGGAAAGAAGATTTGTTAGTGACCTTGAATTCGCTGGCCTCGACAAGAACGATGGAAGTGGAGGGGTGGCATTTATAGAGCTTTCCATTGTTCCGCTCAAATCAGTATAACGCGGGACTGCGGAGCGCTTTGAAGTCTATTTTGATCTCAAACTAAAGCATACGTCGAGATCTGTCAATTTAAGGCAGAAATGAAATACAATTCACCGTTGATTTTGAAACTTGGGTAGGTAGTTAGTTAGTTAACACACTGGAGCATTACAATGGGCCTTTGACGACGGTCCCGTATCAAACCCGAAGGGAAACAGCGAAATACCTCGTAACTTTGAACCACGGTCAGATGATGAGATCAACGCCTGAGCAGTCATCCAACTCTCCAAAACTTCCACACCACACCAACGTGAGGGCATTAAGGCCATGACTAAATTAATGTGCTCCAGCTCCCGTGTACAAGGCGGTCTTTGCTATACCGAGTATTGAACTCGCAATCCTCTGGTTGCTAATCCGTCGCTCTTCCAACTGGGCTTTTGAACCTTTGGTTCGCAGCTGAAAAATAAATTAAAACCTTGCAATGCCTTACATACACTTGTCTAAAAGCCAAGCAGAAATATAATGAACACTGTCTAAGTGGAGTCGCAACTCGACAGCTTTCAATAAGCACAGTATCGACTATTGAATTTGTCTCTCTCATTTACTTCTCGTCATCTGACCGAGGTTCAAAATTACGTGGTAATACGTATATTAATGGAAATAAAATTACGCTTTACGCATAATTACGATCTATTATTTACAACACAAATTTTAGTTACGTTGGTTGGAATTTAATGCGGCAGGGGCTGTAACTGGACAAACTACGCTAAGCATAAAGCAGAGAACGTCAAGTAAAAGTTGGTTGGGTTTTTATGACGCAATGGCCATAATGGGCCAAACCACGCCAAGCACAGAGCGGGCAATGTCAAGTAAAGAATGCTTTGGTTCTCATGGTGCGAGAGCCATATTTGCCAAACTGAATTTACTCAAATAATGTTCAGTAAATGGAGAAAAATACATCCCTAGGAAAGGGATTACAACAGGGCACATGTTGTTAATACACTGGAAGGAAAACCCACCGAGTCATGGTGTGCCCGAAGGTAAATTAGGAATTAGAATTCATAATATGCTGAACCGTGAGTCAAATTTATAACCATCCAGCAATTAGGTATTAAAATCTCAAGATTTTGTCTGACAAGGAAACTGATCGAGAGCTCGATGTGCAATGACCTTACCTCCAAGGGCTGTTGATGACTAGAAATACTCTAAACGATCCTTTGAGCATTTTCACACATTTTCGGCAACGTTTATAAAAAGTACTACTATCGCAGCATAAAATCAATTCTGTCGTGCATGTCTCAACACCGTCCATTTCACAGTTTGGGTGGGACTTCCTCGTAAGTTAACGTGCACGAACCAGGTCAAGCCAAAAGAAAACGCTTAATCTTTTAAAAAAGCATCAGTGCTTTACAAACACGCACCTGTTTATAAAGGGTGCCGACTCATAATTCATCTTCTCTTGTTCTTTGAAGCCATCTCAAGACGGGGATCTCGAACCATCTGTCCGAAAGTAAGTTTGGTTTCTTTATAGTACTTTGAAAAATAAGATTTAACTACTATATGCGTGAGTGGAAATGCTCACTTTTCTTGTCTCGTCAAAGGGCTTTATTGGTTTCTTGTGCCACTGATTTATGCAAACCGAATTGCCAGTATACTTTATTGCTTTATAAATATATATTGGTGGTAAACACTGAATATCTAGTTAGTGCAGTCAGGTAGGATGTGAATAAACTTGTAAACTTAACTAGGCCGCGGTAGACCGGTCGGAAGAGAAACGAATTAGAAAAACCGGAGTGTTGCGAATTCGAATCCAAGCGAAGACCGTTGTGTCCAAAGGAGTCTGGTGCATGTTAAATCGATCGTGTCCTCAAATGTCCTCACGTTGTCGTGGTGTGGAAGTTTGGAACGTGGGGTGCTACTTCAGATGGCGGTTGTTCAGTTTTTACGCTCATTTGCGCTTCCATCGAAATCGATGTATGAAACGAATCGTATTCCTAAGAGTCAAGCGTCTGTTCTTGGTGTTCAGACTCATGACAATTGACCGTTGATTGCCGGGATGTGTTCTCGGTGACCCCTCGTATGAGAGAGAAGACTTGAAACGTGTTTCTTCTACATTTTTGTCTTCAAAAAAGTTTTTTAAAAATAAATGGGATATGTCCCTTTGTGTTTGTTCCCGGATCGTCGCCAATGTAATTTGTTATGTTGCTCCAGTTTGAAGTTACTTAAGGTACCTATTTACCTACCAGTGTAGCTCTCAATAACCCGGTGTGTTGCTCTCGTACGACGTTGATTCAACTACCTCCTTCAAAAACAATCTTTCTCTTTGTCTCTTCTTTTGGGCAACCCTCCAAAAAGACACAAATCTCACCTACTGGCGATTTGTAAGAGTTCCATGAGGTCAATCCATACGACAAAGCAGTAAATCTCTCTTCTTCTTCATACCAACAAGCAAAATTTTTAAATATAAACAAATAATTTTTAGACAATGTTCCAATCCTGTATAAATATAAATTCCTGACAAGAATTGCACAAGAACAAACAATTACCACATCACAACAAACCATAAACGTCAATCGTACATTTTCACTTCCAACCCTTTTAAAAGCTAAAATATATCACAAAATATCTATCATTTTCAGTCGGTTCTTATTTCCCTAACATTCCAAAAAAATACAGATATTCGCAATACGGGGTCACTTTAGTTCGAAATGGCTCCTGGGGTTCTTACGACATGTACCTCTACCCATACACGCCCTCTACAAATTCAATAAGTGGCAAGAATGAAAAATGGGAGAATCGAACATACATCTTGGAATATATGAAGCGTACTTTTCATCCCGAGCGGAAAATATTCTTCCATCCGTTATTCGATTCGATGAACTGTTTATTCCGAGAATCCTAATATTTCGTTTTGTGGTTTTGAAGTACGAGGATGCATGATTCGGTCTGCGGACCACCAGAAACGTGATTATAAAGAGTTCTTGCACAAATTCGTGAAGATTCTCCAACTTCTTTAGACATTGAAATTAAATTAAGGAGAAGACAATTGGGAAGTTCAATTCGATGAACTTTTATTTCGAGAATCCTAATAGTCCGTTTTGTGGTTTTGAAGTGCAAGGATGCATGATTCTCTCGGTCTGCGGACCACCAGTAACTTGAACATTAAAGAGAGTTGTTGCACGAAATGTGAATTCGTGAAGGCTCTCCAACATCTTCTGACATTAAAGTTCAATTAAGGGGAAGACAGTTGAAGTTTAAGTTGCTGAGAGTTTTAATCTCTTTTAATGTGTGAAGTTAAAAAACTTTAAGATTAAATTTTCAAAGAGTAACATTAAATCAGTGGACGTAACATATAATTCGAGGTTGGCTTCAATCCAGACTTTATCCCAGGAGCCGAGTCAGTTTTGTGAACAAAACAGATAGGTTAGTAGTCGAGTAAGCTTGGTAGTTAGTTAACAGCATGAGGACATTTTGGTCTATGGCAGATTTAATGGGCACCAGCTCCCATCCAGTTCGAATCCAACCGTCATATACAAATGGGGCAGGTGCGCGTTAAATCTGTACTGGCCTCAAATGTCCTCACTTTGGTGTGGACATTTGGTGAGAGGGGTGCCTGTTTAGGTGTGACCTCGTCATCTGACCATGGTTCAAATATCAAGGTGCTGTTCACTGATCTTTCCCTTTGGTATTGATCTCCAATAGCCCGTTGTGTTGTTCCAGTGCGATGTTTATTCATCTACCCCTACTTCTCCGAGTCAAAAATTACTTTTAAGTTATTTGGTTGTCATTTCGTTAAGCGGTTCCCCATCTCTTTGCTTCATTGGATGTTTTGTTTGTCTTTCAGGTCCCAGTGAAAGCTTTAGTCAAAATGCAGCTAAGAATCTCTTCTATCCATCTACTGTGCTGCCTCGCCGTGATTATAATGGCAGTATTGCGTCCTACAGATGGACACCATGGACACTGGAAGTGGATGAAGAAAGCTATGAAAAAGCACCACTACCATGATGGCCCCATCACCAAGTTCTTGGGCATCAAAGGCATTTTCGTGCCCATTCCGATGCCTATTCCCATAGACATTAAGAAGATGATGAAATGGTAGACATTGATGGCCTTCACAGACATTAAAAAACAATTGGTGAAACAGTAGAATTGAAAATTGACAATTTAACCTATCTGTTCCCATAGTCGTTATGATGAAGCGGCAGACTTTGATATCAACAACAGACATTGAGATACAGTTTGTGAAACAGGAGCACATGGTAGAAATGAAAATAACCAACTGTGCAAACTACCTAACTATCTCTAGAAATTTTAAGGTACTGTTTATGAAAGAGTTGGAAGTAGAATCTGGCAAGCTATTTGGGCTTCGTCCAATGCTGTTATCTGAAGTCTAGTTTTGCAAACCTGTTTTCACAAATGCACTAGGTACAATGCATTCTGTACAAGGTTTCATTCAATAGTTGAAATGACTGATAAAATTTCATCCATGAAATAAACTTTGTTGGAGAATAAAATTCAATTCATCCATAAAATAAGCTTTACTGAAGGATAAAATTCAATTCACCCATCAAATACTATGAAATAATCTTTATTGTAGAATAAAATTCAATTCATCCATAATTAAGTTTCTATTTGGTGGAACTTTAAAATTTCCAAAGAAATGTCATTATGTTCATTCATATTGTATATTTTTATACAGCATACAAGAAAACGACACTTTATTTTGAAAAACTAACATTTAAAAAAATTTTCTTCAATTGAAAATTATAAATCTAACTTGCAGAATCTACCATATAGATCTGTTCAGAAAAGTCACAAAAAGGCAAGGTGTATCTATCTAGACCTAAATAAGCTGTAATTTGTTCAATGGTAAGCCACTTCTCTTCAGTTGCGTTTTTGTTATGAAAACAACCCTTATCGACTTGTCCAATTGGTAGTAACTTATCTCCAGTAACAACCATGTGATAAAATCCGCCCTTTATATTTTTCAAAAGATGTCCCTTATTTCCAGTTATATCCATGTGATAAAACCCACCCACTCTTCATGAATTGTCAAATGTTTAGTAACTTGCCACTTGCATCCATGTAATAAAATTCACTCTTTACGGAAAAATCCAATGGCTAGCAACTTATCTCCAGCTACATCTATGTGATAATATCTACTCTACTTGTTAGAAAATTATTTTCAGTAACATACATGTGATAAAAAATCCATCCTTTACACTTGTCCAAAGATTACTCTCTTATTCCCAGTTACATCCATGTGTGATAAAATCCTCTCGTCGAATTTTACAATAGATAGTCCTTTCAACTTATCTCCAGCTACATCCATGTAATAAAATCTACTCTTTACGATCTGATCAATGATTAGCAACTTATCTTCAGTTACATCCATGTGATAAATTCCACTTTTCCACGTGTTCCTCTCAACCTGATATGCGTACCTAAATCACACACGCATAGCACATACAAAGTACCTGATTGTAATCGTGTTATATCAAAGCAATGTGATGTGTATACGTTAGCAAATCCACATAAGTGTCTTAATCTGTTTTGATGTGTTTACATGGGAAAATTACAGTACATTCAACGCACATTTTCCTTATGAATGTACTTTCTGTTGTCACTTCTCATGCACCATCTGTAGATAAAGGACTAAATGAGCTGGTGGCAATCCCCTTTAAGGAATTGCTTTCTGAAAATTGCATGTTGATTTCTAAATAAAACTTTCATATTAAAATATGCCTACAAATTCTTTATTGATTTAATATTATCTAAATGTTGAGAAATACGTGATAACGTATATATTTAAACGCGCCACTTCCCATCTATTATCTTAATTCAGGAGTGAAAAAAACCAAATAAGGAAAGTATTTCAGGAAGAAAGTAACATTTATTTCATAGTTTATTTCAGTAATGGAAGTGAGAATCAAAGTATCCTATTTAGCTGTATAAAATCGTCATTCTTTTGCAAGAACTACATAAATTGAATATTGAATATTTTGAGTTATAGTACTTAAATTCGTAAAACTGAGAACAGATTTGATGTAAGAACAACTAGAAGCATTTTTTGCTCACTTAAGGTCTATTTATTGGCTAATGAAAGATGTAAGTATATGTATAAAACAGACATTGAATAAGAAACTAAGTTTTTTTTTCTTTACTCTAAACGGGGGGGGGGAAGCCACGATAACCCAATACGAAGACCAACTGATTAGTAATCGGAGGACTGCGAGTTGCATCGAAACCTGATCCATCCAAAATCCATGGTGTACACTGAGGCTTGCGCATGTAAATCTGTCTGTGCCTAAAATTTCCTCACGTCAACTAGATGTGGAAGTTCGGAGAGTGGGGTACCAATTCAGATGTGATCTCATCGTCTGACCGTGGTTCAAAATTACGTGGTGTTGTCCTAGGGTCTTTCCCATTGGATTTATCATCACCAATAACTCATTATGTTGCTTAGTGGGACGTAAATCGAAATACCGACCTTTCTCTAGAAATAGTCTCACGCGAAAAATTCACACAACTTTTGTTTGATTCTCATTTTTCAGGCGTCAAACTCATGATGGTAAGTAGGTAAATGAACATCGTACTGGAGCAACAAAACGGGCTATTGAAGACTCTCTGGGATCAACCCTCAAGTGGAATGACCGTGGACAATACAACGTAATTTTGAACCACGGTCAGATGGCGAGGCAACACCTGAACTGGCACCCCACTCTCCAAACTCCCACACCAACCAACGTGAGGACTTACGGCCATGATAGATTTAAGTTGCACCAGCCGACTCTACACCATACGCTTACAAACATCCATGCACTGACCCGGATTCGAACCAGGAATTTTCCGATCCAGAGACGAACACCTGAACTACTAGACCGGTTGGTCGTCACCCATGCTCATGATGATAGTGCTTAGAATAATCAAAGCATAGAGTCCAAACAGAAAAGACCCATGCATTCATTTACACCAATTCTTTTAATCACCATTTTTCATGCACCAGTCTCACTCTAAAAATTAAAAAAACTCTTCGGTGGCACAAAAAAAAAGACGAATCAGCTTCAATAGAAGCCATGAACGATCGGGTTAAGGCTAAAGCAAAGCGGCCGCCATTGTACGCATTGACTGAAGTTTAAAATCGAAGTCCCTCACAATGGCTCTATTTCGCACTCCAACGGGGCTGAGATGCTCTTTTGGGGGTGCAGCGGAAAGAGATAATGACGTCTCAACCGGATTCGGCGCTTTATGTTTCGAGAGGCTCTCCTTTCAAAGCCAGGGACAAATAAAGGAAACTCGCACAAACGAAGCAGCGAGGGACGGAAAGAATTCACACTAATGATGTTGCCAGAGTTGCGGGGAAATGTTGGAAATTCTACTTTTTAAATGTCGAAGTTTGGCAACGAAGAAAAGGGGAGGAAGGTGCATTATTTTCCGAATTGCACTCTTGGGTGTAGCGAGATGTTGGAGGTTTGGGTAGTTGGTAATTTTTAATTTTTTATTAACGTCGTAACGTATTAACGACGGTCTGGTATCGATCATTTAAGGAAAAGATCCGAGGACAACATCTCGTCATTTTGAACCACGGTCGGATGACGAAGCAACACCTGAACCTTGCTCCCCCACTCTCTAAACTTCCACACTAACCCAACGTGATGAGTTTCGGCCACGACTGATTTAAGGTGCACCAGTCCTCTTTGTACGTACACGACGGTATGTGGCTGGATACGAACTCGCAACTAATTCGATGATCTTACAAACCGGGCTCTTAAAACCGATAGACAGACAGTATTTGTATCTTTTTAGGAAATATATAAGTTGAGTAAGCAATAGTAACCTTTTCGTCCAGGGTCATGTGACATCAGTTCTCGCGGTGAACAGACAACACTTGTATCTTTAAAGTCGTTAATTTTTAATGGTGGGACCAGGTTTCGTGGAAGAAAGGCAGAACATATATCTCACCCCGGCAAGAAAAGTGACACAACTCAAAAAGAAATTTTTGTTCATGTTATGTCATTGAAAAATATGTATGAGGTGACCCAGCGTGTTATATAACTATTCTATAGAATATAATAGAAGTTAACACCAGAAATACTTACCTAAAATTTAAAAGAAGCTTATACTATTTCAATATAAGTTTTATAGAATCCGATTATCTTAGTACTTGTCAGTATGTGTGTGTGTTGGTGGTGTGAAAAGTAACTTGCATTGTCAAACTTTCTCTCTTTCATTCTCGTAATAAATCAACATAATAATTTTTATTCTACGACGAATTTGCATCTGCCATGGTCATATTCTACAGTACGTTCTCTCATTGGGTTCTAATCTGGCGACTCAGAATATTGTTCAAACCAGAACACATCTGGGCATATCTATCTCTCTATATTAACAACTAGGGGGCTCTGCCCCCTGCTCGCTTGCGCTCGCCAAATTTTCAGTCTTCAGCCGTGAGGTTTTTTTTAAAGAGTACCTCTAAACGTAAATTTTTGCAGCTCGTCGAGTTTTTTTTTTAATTTCAAATTGGTTCTTGATAATATTTTTTTGAAATTCGGAAAAAATCGGGACATTTTTGTTACTTTTTTTTAAACTGCCGTATCTATATCTTATTACTATTAGTTTTTAATTTTTAAAATATCGCTGTATACCTCAGAATGTACTCTTTCGTACGGTACTATTATTTTTGAAATCGGTTAATAATTAAATTGGAAGCCATCAAAAGTTGATCATACAAAATTCGGAATCTTTGGATATTTTCGCTACTTTTTGTTACAACCGTTATATTTACAGAAAAAAAAACATTATTTTTTAAATTTGAGAACATCACTGAATACATTACATTACACTCTTTCTTATGGTACAATTATTTTTCGAATTGGTTAATAAATAAAATCGATGCAATTAAAAGTTGGTCATACAATTTTCGGAACTTTCAGATCGTAATTTCCGATACAAAACTAAAACTGTTATATCTATATCGTATTACTATTAGTTTTTAATTTTGAAAATATTGCAGTATACCTCAGAAAGTACTTTTTCTTATGGTACAATTATTTTTTAAATTGGTTCATAAATAAATTTGATGCAATCAAAAGTTGGTGACACAAATTTCGTATTTTTTATTTCGCGGAGCATTGTATTCGCGGAGGGTTGTATTTTTGACTATCGGGTTTGCCAGATATCAAATTTATCGTAGCAACAATTGCCATAAAAACGATTTGTTTTTATTTGGCGAGGAAAAAGGTTCGCTTTTTTCCCTCTGTTCTCAGACGGTTTACCGAGAAAGTACAAAATACAGATCGTAAAGTTTGGAGATCAACACCGTTTACTTAAAATTGTACAGGGAACAAGATGCAGAAGATTTTTTACTGATGCGGCTATTAGCTTAGGGTGCATTAAGTGTTTAGTCAAGTCGATAGACAAGTCGAGTTGTATAAAAAATGTAATCACTTTATCGTTCCGATTCATATATGATCAGTTAAACGCGCGTCGTCGCAAGAATACTGTAGTTAAGCATAGAATGAAAGTGTCATCCATTTTGTTTAGCTCGCTTCCTTCGCAAAAAGATAGTACTGCGCATGCGTTAACTCTTACTCGCGGTTGAACTCGCCGATTTCGGATTATGAAAATGTAACACGGAAACAGAGGTTTAAACCACGGATAAAGCATTGTGAATACGGTTTATTCGATAACTCGGTAATTATCGTTGATCCGCGAGTTACCTCGGACTTGTGAATACGGCCGTAAGAGTCTTTTAAGTAATGTTGACAGTTAGGTAATATAGACATACATATACTACTCCTAGCAAAAGGGTTAACGGGTACATCCTTGTTACAGTTAATGTAATCATTATCATAATATACGGATATATCTACCAGAAAACCTTTTCTACACTGATTACAAAACTAATTAAATTGTATTGTAACTCTAATTTTGAAATGTTATTTGTAAGGCATCACTCGAACTGGAGCCACAATTCGCCACCACGTAAGATCAAACTCACCAAAGGATGGATGCTTCTTCACAGTAAGATATCCATTTCTCTTTCAATCTCAAGCATGCTTCTGTAGCACTTTTAAATAATGCTCTTTGTTTCCATTCAAACTAAACAAAATCCGTACTAAGTGATAGTCTTTAAGTGAGATGTCTAATAGTTTCAGTTAATTCTTTACTCAGTTATTTCAGTTAATGTCTAATAATTTCAGTTAATAGTTCAGAATAGCTAATAGTTTTTAGAATCTATAGCAAAAATGAATATCATGCTAACAGTCAGTGCTGTTACAGAGTGGTGTGAATTTTCACGTTATTAATTTTATACTTATTCGGTCTATGTTCTTTTGTCGATTACAATGAAAAATTCTTTTAAATTTGGATTGTTAGTTCTTATCGTAAATGAGTTGAATCAAAAAGCACTCACCAAGGCCATGAATATTTGGAAAGGGTCCATGTTTCGGGGATAGAATCGTTCCTGAAATGATTTTAGGTTAAGGGGGTCCGGGACACATTGAAAATTTTTTTTTTATTAATTAATTTAGAATTTTGAATTTTTTTGTACTGATTACCCATCTAACTAATAAACAAAATCACAACACAAAATTTTTCCAAAAGTTTTTTTTAAATTTTAAATTAACATTTTTTGAAAAAAAGTAGAGTCATTTTAAATTGCTAAAACTCAAAATATTATGTATCAATTTTCAAAATTCTTGCAGTAAATTATTCACAAATTTATAAACTTAAATTTTGATTCAGCAATTTAAAAAATATTAATTTAATAAAAAATAACAAATATTTGAATGAAAATTTTTGAAAATTTTAAGGTACTTTTTTTTGAAAAAGTTATTTTTTTAAAACTAAATATTTGTTTCAAATTTGCTGAATCAAAATTAAAGTATAATGTTTGAAAAAGATATATTCCAAATTTCAAACCTTAAACTTTATCGAAATCTTGAAAAAATGTATCACGGAGAAAATCGCATTTAAAGTTTTAAAGACAGATGTTGTTGCCATAACAACTGTCAAGAGTGTTAGATTTTCAAAACAACGCTCCACAAAAATTATTCTATCTCTAGTTCTAATTAAGATAGAAACATGATTTAGACGTCATTTTAAGCAGAAAAACACAGAAAATTTCTTAAAATAATAAAAAATTTGACGTTTTTTGTGTCGCGGATCCCCTTAAACAAACTATCAAAAATACGTGCTGTAGCTGTTTATATAACAAGATAATATAGGCAATAATGTGTCGACGTTAAAATCAATAATTGTAGGTCGCCAAGAATATCATCAAACGCAAAACGGTCATTTATTATTCTAAGCGGATCCTGATCTGTTGTTGTTGTTGTTTCTAATGCCTACACTGGCAGACCAGAGGAGTGCCAGGCCCGTAGAAGACGGCAAGAGGCGAGGGGGTGCGCCTTCCATGTTATTGAGCCCCATTGGGAGGAAGTCCGACTTTGCTCGGCATACATGACACATCCGTTTTACAGGAAGGTCCCTTTCATACATCCATTCACTCACACATATCGTAATTTAGATCCCGATCAGAGGCCGATAACCCCCTGATCAGGTACCCCCAGAGGTATTGATTTGGTATGGGAACATGGGGGACTTTGTGACCACGACCTATTTAACGTGCCCCAGTCACCATTAGTGAACACGACGGTCTTTAGCCAGGTCGAAGCGCCGATCTCACAATCATCAGAATTGCAGGCTCCGCCGAGGACAGAACCCATAACCCTTCTGATGCGAGCCCGACGCTCTACTGACTGAGCTACCGCGGCTCGGATCCTGATCTAAGATGGACGAGCTATCTCGTCGTCAGAAGATAGCAAAATTGGTCTGATCTTGATGTACAAGAAAACTCGTCCAAACCATTTGGATGTTTGACATTTGGTTGTGCAGGGAGAAGATAGAAGATGGGGCCATTGAAATTATTATCCGATCACGTGGATGATGTTAGGCGTTCTGTTCCAAAATATAATGGTTTTGAAAAGATGCGACTTGCTGAGGCTGGCACAAGGTCGTTCGTTTCTCTTTAGCTGCTTGCTAATTGACTCCAAGTGCATAATACTATTATCAGAGGAAGTGTTTGTTCCTCGCTACGCAGTGTCCTGACGAATCTATGGCACTTGCAATAATGAAATTTGGCACACAGGTAGTCTGAATGCTTAGCGATTGTTTTGTCCAGTAGGGTGGGCAGAAAAAAGGTTTGGTTTTTGCTATTACATTCTAATACTGCGGAAAATCTGGCACATGCAGTAAAACTAATGTGTAAAAAATTTCATCCCGATTTATTGGTATCTTTTGCCTCCCAAACGGGTTCAAACGCTCCAAAAATATCAAAATTCGGGCATTTTTTTATAAAAAATAAAAATGTTTACAATTACGTTCTAATAGTGCGTAAACGTAAGCTAATACATTCAATATTAACGGTTAAAAAATTGTTTAGATCAGTGCATATCTTCTGCCTCCCCAACGGGGTCCAAATAGCAGAAAACTGATCACCAGTTTTTACCGCAGTTGCAAAAATGTCATTTTTTTAGTTTTTCTGTTTTTGGCCCACGTTGGATAGAGGCAGAAGATATGTACAGATCTAAACATTTTTTTTACCGCAAATTTTTGAATGTATTAGCTTACTTTTGAGCACTATTAGAACGTAACTGTAAAAAAAATTATTTTTTATAAAAAATACCCGAATTTTGATCTTTTTGGAGGGTTTGAAACCCTTGGGAAGGCAAAAGATATCAATAAATCGGGATGAAATTTTTTACACATTAGTTTTACTGCATGATCCAACTTATCCGCAATCCAACTTAGCAATGTGATAGCAAAAAAAAAAAAACTTTTTTCGGCCCACCCTAGTATCCCGTTCTAATTTTTAAATTTAATCTAGAACATTTTAAAATGAATTTATTAGTTTTTTCACCATTCTTTCTTCGACTGTAATGTGACGTCACCCAAACCACGAATGAAGAAGGAACATATTTTGCTATTTTCGACCGCTGACGTCAGCCTTTGGAACCATTCGATTTTCCGATTCTAGAGTGTTTTGATTTACATTGTTGATAATAGCCACTTCGAAGCTATCACGGCGTTGCATGTGGAGTTCGTTTGCGGAGTAAACCAAATGGGAATACATAGCTATCACTGGGGGTTAGCGAGCATCAGCGAGCAGTGGTCACACCTGACCCTACGAAAAGAACTGTCACGGGCAACGCCGCGCCATGCTGGCCACGCAGTGGCTAGTATTATTAATGTTTGCGTTGTAGCTATATACAAATCAAATTATTTTGATGTAAAGAGTTTTGTGTTTTGAATGCTTTGCAAGTTAAATGCGATTTCTAACGCACAAACACTTGAAAAATATTTCCAAACAAACGTTTCAAGTTACGATTTTTGTGTTGATGCATTTATTGTATTAATAGCTGGAAAAATAGAATATGTTTTTAACTTTACCTGTTGTTGATTTTAGTAGTGTGAAAGAAGACACCAAATGGTACAAAACGTATTTAGGAGGAGAAAGAGTCCGTCCGGAATAGAATGAAGTTGCTTCTTCATCAGAACTAACTGGAGCACACTAGATTTTTTGACAATTCTGCAGCTTATTATGTTCTAATTTATATAACTACTAACAAAATACCCGATCTTACTCGGTTTGAATTGGTTTACTCTAAATTGAAGAGATAAACAAAATATATAATGACTTACGTTTTTTGTAGAATAAAAATTTATTTGAATACCTTTCGCCATCTTTATATTTTCTACAACTTACTTAATCCTACACATGCCTATCCATTCATGTAAAACATTTCACATACATCGCACCGTTGCTGTATGAAAAAGCTACAAAATGACGAAAGGTGACACTAAGGTTACTACTACAAAAGACAATTTTGAGGGAGATTTGGAATTCCCTTTCTTAAATTATTTTCATGGTCAACTCAATTGATAAAAATTATGATTTACGGCTCGCACTCAGAGTCAACAAAACAATATTTTTTTACTTGAGACACTCTCATCCGGTATGCGATATTGTGAAATTTTGCAATCTCCTCCTGTCATTATGACAACGAATTTTTTAATGTTAGAAAAGTTCTAGTTCGGATTTTTTAAACATTATTATTCTTTCAATAACGGCATTATTCTTTCAATAACGGGATTATTCTTTCAATGGCATAACTACACTTAAAATTTACTGAAAATTTATTCTGACTTACCTGCCATTTTTAAGTGGAATATTTTGTGGTGGTATTGCGTGTGTGTGATGAGAAGGAAGACACATTTATTAAAATTATAAAAATTTAAAACAGAAAACAGCGAAATAAAAAAAATAAAAGATGTCGGAAAAAATTATTCTAAATATATTAATTTGTGATTCATTTTTATCCCTTGATCTCGCACAGTTGCCACAACTTACAACAAAAAGTGTAGAAAATTTAGAAATGTGAAATTAATTCAGAGCGAAAGAAACAGAAAATATCACTGCTCGCGCGATCTTGTTCATTCCCGTTCGTTGAAAAATATCGTCTGTCCCAAATATTCGGAAATCGTTTTCATTACGCAAATAACAAAAATAAGTCTCGAAATAAATGAAATATCAAAGCTGAAATTCCATTTAAAAAACAATTTTTTGAATAATAATTACTTTTTCAGCAGTGCTGGTAAAGCATTTGAAGTAATCGTAATATTCAATATACATTCCAATTTGTCCAAAACTACCAAATTATGGTTGATTTAAGTATACTTACTCAGGTGTTTTAGCATGAAACTCATCTAAATATAACAATAAAGAAATATTTAATATTGCATTCATTAAACTAATAGATAATTTATAAAATAAAATACATTGCCGTCAAATATCTGGAATAAAATTCATGTGATTCCTACACAACCACACAAACACAAAATCGAACATAGAACAGACTTTCGCTACCAATTCCACTCACTAATAAGTACTCACTGTATGCAAATTTCCATGAAAATATATTAAACCGTGTGGACGTGTATAGGGCACATACATACAGACAGACAGATGGACAGACAGACACCAAACGCGAAAGAGGCGGATTTGGTATCAGAAGGGACCAAAACGGATAGAAAACTTGAAATGGGTCTGCAGTACTGAATGTACAAACAAACACTCCATTCTTATTTATATAGCTTAGCACCAATCTTTAATTCTCTCCTTCTCAAAATTTTAAAGAAAACGTGTGAGTTGCAGAAAAGGGTCTTCTGTTGACCGGTCTAAGTTACTGATGTTTGGAAGAACTTGGAAAGTTTCGGACGGATGAAAGGAACTAAATGAAAATATATTAATCTTGACTTATTTCACTATTTTTCAATAATGCTTGTAAAGCATCCATCACGAAAATATTTCTGAATTGCACTTGAAATATCCTTATATTCAATTTAAAAAAAATTTGCATCCATCTCTAACGTTTTTATTTGTGCGTTCTCTTTTTCATATAACTTTTCTCGAAATATTTATCTTTCATTCCTTTCACCTGCGGACTGTAACGAGGCTTATGATCGTGGCAATAAGCTACAGTTCAAATATTCAACACAATAAACATTTTCAAATATTTTTCGCTAGTACTATTTCGGTTTGCTACGAGAACTACACCAGCACTGTCTGTGCATGTTTGATGTAGAAACGATCCTTATCCCATTTTCACAGGGGATTATTCAAGAAATACTTCCAAGTTTTCATCATAAGCGCAATTAACGACAAACTGGAAATATATATATAAGGATTTTACTTATTGCTTAGAAGACACGTACTAGTAATTATTTCTTTCCGCTACAAAGTGTGTCATTTACGCAATCTAGGTGGACAACATTAATGCATGAAAAATACAATGGTTTTGGTGATTATAAGAGTCTGAGAGCGATACAATACAGGTTTGGTGTATATTTCAGGATTTTTAACTACTATTTGAATGTAGAAATATGTGAAATATAAAGAAATTTCGTCAACTTTGCTTTACATACAAAATATACTTCGTTTAATTGTTAATCGTATTTTTTACAATTTTACATTAATATAGATATATTTAATAATACTACAACTTTGTGGGAACATTACTGGGAAGCAAGGGACCGAATTGATCCATATACTTTCTTCTGCTGCCTTTTGTTACATTGGTATTGTTCTGTTATCCTAAGTTTTTGTCTTTTGTACCCGCCATTGGAAAAAAAAACCAACTGAATATAATGGGCAGATGTACGCAAAACAGTTCAATTTAAAAGTAAAGTAAGTGCATGTAATAGAAAACTAAATAGGAAAATCTTTTTGAAAATTATTCTAAAATTTAACATTGAAACCTGTTTTTGTGCGGTATATGAAAAAAAATTTATTTTGTCAGTTGTCGTGTTTATTAATTTATAACTAAGTTTTTTTTAACTGTCAAAAAACAAAGTAAAAAAAAACTTACAAGAACAATAAACACATCTTTTATTTTCCAATTTAATTGTATAAAAGAAAATAATATTTACTACAATTTGACAACGGAACTACTAACTATAAGTATAATTAGGTAGGTTTATAATAATTATTGTTATTTATTATTATTAATTATTTATTAACTTATGGGGGGAACCCAACAATGTCATTTTTTATTAACTGTAATAAAATATTTTGGGATCTTTAATTATTACATGCCCTAATATTTGTTATTTACAGTTTGTAAAAAAAGAAGTTTGTTAACTTCCTCCACCTTAAGTCGACTTCATTTTTCACTAACTATCCCACCAGTTAGGCAAAAGACTCTTTCTGATGGGACGGTTGTCGCCATCACTGACAAATATTTAGTTGCACGGTTATTTTTCTTAATTTTTACTATGTTGCTTTTTTCATTCAAAAATAAACATCGACAACATAAAAACATCGACAATATTAAAACATTGATGTTAAACAAACATCGGCTCCTATAAATCGATGGTAAATACATCAATGTTGTATAAAACATCGACATCGATGTAGCATCCCTACTTTTCAGATCCTTCACCCTTCGCTACTTTAGTCTAAAAGTATGTTCAAATTATTGATTATGAAAATTATACTACTTGTTTATTTATTTATTTTTTAATTTTTATACTGATATACTTCTTCCATTTTAAAATAAAACATCGACAAGTATAAACATCGACTCGAATACATCAATGTTTTTTTTTATAAAACATCGACATCGATGTTGCATCCTAACTGGATAATGGGATCAGTTCTCGCGGTGGACAGATAACACTTGTATTAAAGTCGTTAAGTTTGAATGCTGGGATCAGGTTTCGTGGAAGACAGACAGAAGATATATCGCACCCCAAGAAAAAAATTGACACAACTCAAAAAATAAAATTTTTGATGTTATGTCATTGAAAAATATGTATGAGGTGCCCCAGCGTGTTATATAATTATTCTATTGAATATAATAGAAGTTACCATCACAAATACTTACCTAAAATTTAAAAGAAGCTTATACTATTTCAATATAATTTTTATAGTATCCTTTAAGTTGATGTTTGTCAAATTCTGCAATTTTGAGTTGTGTCACTTTTCTTGCCGGGATATGCTTAAAGTCAAGTCTGGATAGTCGAATCGGTTCTCGTTGTGGACAGACAAGATTTGTATCTTTAAAGTCGTAAAGTTTGAATGGTGGGACCAGGTTTCGTTGAAGACAGACAGAGCGTATATATTCTTCTCCAACTGCATCTTCTAACCGGGTTACCACTGCCTCATTTTAATGCTTGAGTTTTATTTTTAGTTTGAATGTAAAATGGGGCTTATATTGTTTTCAGAGTGAAGCGTCTGCAACTCACAGGTTTTTAACGCAGTGGTCGAATCCTCACATACATTTCTTCCCGTCCTACGGCAATTGTGCAATTGCAAAAAGTACACTCTATAAGAACAAGAAGTTGCAAAATTCCAGTGGTGCCGTGCTCGATCCACTTGGAACGGCGCTGACTGGGGACGTATAGTCTTTATTGACGAGTCCCGTTTCCAACTGTGTCCTGACGACAACCACAGACGCGTCTGGAGACGTCCAGGATAGCATGGGGATCCTGCTCTTACTATCGCATGCCACCCATGCCCACAACAGGGCGTTGTAGTCTGAGGTGCCATCTCCTTTGATAGCTCATTTGGTAGTAATTTCTGGCACACTTACAGCACAGCGGTACGTAGACGACATTCTACAACCGGTTGGTGTTACCGTTCCTTTTGGGACACCCCGGACTTACTTTTCAGATAATGCCCGGCCACATAGGGAACATGTTGCTATGAAGCTTTCCCAACACTTCCTCGGCCAGCTAGGTCTCCTGATCTATCTCCCATTGAGCACATTTGAGACGTTATTGTGAAAGCTATTGCAACCATCCCGCAATGTTGACCATTTATCCCGACAGTTGGCAATAAATGCCGCAGGACACCATCCGGGAACTTTTTCAGACTATGCCACTCCGGGTGACGCATCCAGGCCAGAGAGTGACCAACGCCTTATTGACTTCCTCCCTTTGTAACGGTCAAACTCTGAAATTTAATCATTCTATTCTGAAATTTTAATCGTTTGTTTTTCTATGTATGTTCTTCACACCCACCCATTTTTATCGCAACCGCACTACTAGTGCTTGGTACGTCGATTTTTTTGTGAAATAGTATGTTATAAATTAACATTGACGACCAGAATATTAAATGTAATGTGGGGGATGAAATTCCAATAAGGCAATTGATTGGTCTGCGCCAACAGATTAAACTCTTGATTTCATGCACTGATAAACTACATTTTAAGGTAACCTTTACATGTCATGTCTGAGCATTTGTGTAGCACGAAGTAAAACCGCTGTTTTCTCTCTGATTTGCTTATTACATTGACGACGTGCTAAACTGTATTCGTAAAACCAGGGAATGTCACGTCCCGAAAGTGCAAATATCGCTTAAACCACGATGGCACTATTCTTTCCTTAGTCTTAAATAGTAATATTTGGCCATTTTAATGTCGTTTTTGAGCAACAGAACGGGCTATTGACGACGATCCGGGATCAATCCCCTAAAGGAAAGATCCGAGGACAACATCACGTCATTTTGAACCACGGTCAGATGACGAGGCAACATCTGAGCAGATACCCCACTCTCCAAACTTCCACACCAACCCAACGTGAGGTCTATCGGACACGCCAGATTTAATGTACACTCTACACCATACGCTTACAAACATCCATGCATTGACCCGGATGCGAACCAGGAACCTTCCGATCTAGAGGCTAACACATTTGTCACTATACAGGTTGGTAGGCTCAGTCTTAAATAGAGAACATCTGAAAACTAATTTATTAACATGGAATACTTTTGATGATATTTGCTTGCAGGGATTACCATGGAACAAAAATGTTGGTTTTGTTTTGCATCTTCAGTCGCTCCTAATAGCCGACCAACCGGTCTGCTGGTTAGCCCTTCTTTGCATAATGGTGGAAATTTCCATCATAACATTGAATGCCCAAAAATTACATAAAAGAAGTTCACTTTAAGTTGATCGTGTCTGGATACCTTTTTAATGTCCATTGCATAAAAAAACATAGCTGTCAAAAATAAGCAAGTGTCACTATCAGTAAAACGAGCTTGAAGTTGTCATTCCGCTGTTTGTTGTAGTTGCAATAAACGTATGATTTCGTTTTTAATTTTGTTTTATTATATTTGAGTTTCTATTGCTAAAAAAGTGAAAATGAGTGGAAGAAAGGTTTGTAACATGTGTTTCTGTTATTTTTAGAGCAATTTCTGAAAAAGTTTGCGTTTAATTTAAAAAATACCACATCATACCATCCTATTGTTTTTTGCTAAATTTATTTTTTTAACCATTTTTCCTTTAATTTTGAACATGAATTATATCACCTTGATTTATTTCACCAATAAAGAAAAAATTAAGCAAAGAAGGGTTAAGGTGTTAGCCTCTAGATCGGAAGGTTCCTGGTTCGAATCCGAGTCGTATATGTTTTAAATTGCATATATGTTTTAAATTGCATATATATGTCAAATTGTTTTAAATTGCATATATATTTTAAATTGTTTTAAATTGCATATATGTTTGAAAGTGTATGGTGTAGAGGCGGATGATGCATCTTAAATCTGTCGTGGTCGAATGTCCTCACGTTGGGTTGGTGTGGAAGTTTGGATAGTGGGGTGCCAACTCAGGTGTTGGCTCGTCATCTGACCGTGGGACAAAATGACGTCGGCTTCTTTCCCTTTGGGGATTGATTCCGGGCC
Source organism: Metellina segmentata (assembly GCA_947359465.1). NCBI lineage: Eukaryota > Metazoa > Arthropoda > Arachnida > Araneae > Tetragnathidae > Metellina > Metellina segmentata. The sequence continues at coordinate 120,992,865 of OX375874.1, forward strand.
GTCGTCAATAGCCCGTTATGTTGCTCTTGTACGACGTTAATTAAAATTACCTTACCCTCCCTTATAGAACAGGTGAATGACGTACTTGGTTTAGAAGACGCATTGATTAACTTTGCTAGTAATCATTCGACAACATTCCCCTAGATGGCGCTGACATCGAAATTGAATCTTAAAAATCAATTGACCACCCGAGCGTTGAGAATTCGGGGAAAAGTTAATCCGCAAATGGTGATTCATAAGCTTACTATATCAGGTGAAAGACTTTTTCACGCATGATATAACACACATTGGAGACGTCTGAATAGTTTTTCATTTGTGACAACTTCACTTGTGGCAAAACGAAAAAGGATTACGTATATATAAATCTGTACTACGCTTGTTTAGTCAGTCTTTTAATATATTCAGGCATTACTTAAGATACATGTAATGGTTTGTAAGGTTTTCGAAACTCAGTGATCCGAATTCTCTTAATTTAATAGTATAATATAGTTAAAATTGGGTAGTTAAATATTTGTAGAGTATTTTTTATTCTTGTTAGTAATTATGAGGTATAATCACCATAAGCTCAGAGTTTAATAACACCAAATATATTAAAAATTCCTCATTTAAGAAATTTTAACACAGAAATGGATCGCAAATTAATAAAGATGGAAAACTTGTTTTGGGGTGAACTAAACTAAAACCATTAAATTTGAGTTTATTTTGTACCTTAACTTTTAACGTTGTCTCAATATCTGATGTTTAACAAGAAAAATAATTGAAATTCTGAACACTTTGCTTGATGCCGTTTCAGTATATTTTTCATGATTGATTCATCTTTCACTCCATAGACATTTTCGACTTAACGCTGGATCACCAATATATTAAAGATGTCAAAATGCACTCTTTGAAGTTGGTATAAATAGGTATGGGTTAAAAACTTGCAATTCCAGTATTAGAATAGGTTCCGTACCAGTAGGAACATCCAGCATGTCCGGGAAAAGGGACATAGAGTTAACCACATGACTACTTGCGGGCAATTTGTGTTATCGATAAATAATAAATAGCTTAGGTTTAGCTTGTAGGGTTTGATTTATATGGCTTAAAAAAAGCTCATATAGTGCGTTGATAGTCATTGCCCCGCCGTGTAATTTTTTTTTTCCTGAAGCCAATCCCAGAACCACGCCAATATCAGAATAGATTGGCGAAAGCTGAGCTAACAAATTTGCGATTTCATCATGTGTTAGAGACTTATTAGATTGCATTTTACTTTTTTGGGGGCATAAAGGACCTGTAGAAGTATCGTCTCTACAACTCATATCACAAGATTTTTTTTTATTAACTAATAAAGCTATGAATTCGAAACTATACATACCTTTACACCTAGCTTATAACCTTTACTCCATGCCAAAACCTAGCATATAATGCCGATTGAAGCGGATAATAAGGCCCGGTGCACACATCCTGTTTTTCAACGTACGGCGCCGCTGCGGCACCGAAGTTCAACTATGCACACAACACATAGAAATAACGCAAGTACTCATTTCGCGTCATTTGCGATAAATATTCTATCGAAAAAAACGTGTTGATTTCGCTTACTAGGGCTAAAAAAATGTATATTTTGAAGCAAAATACACGTTACTGGACGCAACCATTTATTAATTATTATTTATATTCCATTTGTTTATGAAAACAAGATACTTCAGACCGAAGAAGCGTGTGCGACGAGCTGCGGCGCCGTGGGAAACTGCAGTACAAATTACAAGCAAGTTGAACGTGCGTCGTCGCAGCGGCGCCGGAGGTATGTGTGCACTACTCCATTGGATCTAATGTATCTCAGATCGCACTTGCGTTGCCGCAGCGGCGCCGCATGTTGAAAAACTGTATGTGTGCACCGGACCTAAATGTTTAGGCGTAGCTCTTCCCGTGTGAACGCGTGACTGGCTACTGAGACATTACTTCCCACAGCGCGCTGGCGCGTGATTGGCTCTTTAGCGTTCACGCGACATCACACTCTGCCTCGAGATCGGTAGCGAAAGTGTTAAAATAGGCCATATTTGGCCAATCTGCACCCAAACGAAGTCATATAAATAAACATACAAACACAAGGAAAGTTTTGCTAGTTTTCTAAAAAGGTAGTAAAATCAAGTTTGCCAGATTCGACGTCTAAATTTACTTGCCACATTTCAAATTTTAAAACTCAAATCCTTCCCATAATTGTATTTTATTGAATTCCTTTCGACTTTGGAATTTCCACTTTGTTGAAAATATCACTCCGAAGCAATGAACTTCAAAACAGACAAATGCGTAGCAATTCTCACTTTCCAGGCATGAATAGTCTTTTCAGATCACATCATTCTTGTCATAAGAAGGCTTTCTCATCAAACGATCCATGACACATTCAATGGCGTCACAAATGAGTATTTTCCCTTACCAAAGAGTTCCTTCAGTGAAGTGAAGTACTTCGATTCACTTTCACCTGCCATGATGCATCGGAAAAACCATTTCGCTTCGTCTGACGCCACACACAAGAGCTATGAAAAAAACCTTCCAAACTTCCCCCGAGGCTCGGTGAAAGTTCTCTGACAAATCGAATGCAAGCTTTGCGGAAGAACGCAGGTGACATTTTGAGCCCCGTTCGGTATTTCCTAACAATCGAAATGAACGACAACTGCATCTGTCCAGAGAATCCTTCATTCTATTCCATTTGACAGCCAATTCGCATAGTTGCGTTTTTGGACAAATCTCTTTCGAAAGAAAAGTTCGTGACGAGGGAATGATTGCTTCGGGACATCTAATATTCCACAGAACATTAAAATGTCTTTTACTGTTTTTCTGTCACAAAAGAAATGGAATTTGTATGCCGATGCGGGTTTTTGTCAATCAATGTTTTTTGTTCTCTGTGTTAGCATTGTCAGTCTAGAGGGGGAAAATATTTTTTTTTTTAATCTGATCAGCCACAGTAAACCCATGGGTTTTTCGAAATTTTTCGACAAATGTAGACATTGTAGAATGTGGTAGTATCAAAAGCGATTAAGTTCAGGATCATGTCGCCATTACTGGAATAAAGTTATCCATAATAAACTTGGAGAAGAGTTTTCCGATCGAAGACGGATTTAGTGGTCTCGCTTCTTCTAAAATACACTCTATAACAAAAAAAATCGACGCACCAAGAAGGAGTTGTCCGATGGAGACAAAAATTGGAGGATAGGAAAATTATGTACAGAATAGAAAATGATTAAAATTTCAGAACAATTGAATGATTTATATCAGAGTTACAGTAACGATCTCAATAAGGTGTTGACCCGCCTCTAGCCTGGATGCAAGCTGCCACACGGCGAGGCATAGACCGATAAAGCTCCCGGATGGTCTCCTGCGGTATTTCTTGCCAAATTTGCTCTAATTGTCGGACTACGTCATCAACATTCCCTACCAGATGCAGTCGCCTTCCAATCATATCCCAGACTTGCTCGATGGGAGAGAGATCTGGTGATCTGGCTGGCCAAGGAAAACTTGACAAGCTTGAAGACGGTTCATAGCAACACGTGCCGTATGTGGTCTGGCATTGTCTTGCTGAAAAATAAGCCCAGGGTACTGCGAAAGGAACGGTAGCAAAACAGGTCTCAGAATGTCGTCAATGTACCGCTGTTCAGTACCTCTAATGTCGACCAAAGGGGCCCGGCTATCAAGGGAAATGGCACCCCAGACCATAACTGCTTGTTGAGAGCCCGTGTGGCGTGCAATAGTGAAAGCAGGATCGGCACGCTGCCCTGAGCGTCTCCAGATACGTCTTCGATGATCGTCAGGACACAGTTGGAAGCGGGATTCGTCGCTAAAGGCTATACGTCCCCAGTCAGCATCATTCCAGCCTGATCGAGCCAAGCACCACTGTAATCTGGCTCGACAGTGTGAAGGCGTGAGTGGCAGGTGGCGTAACGGTCGGTACGAGCATAGATTTCGCTCTCTCAGCCGTGAATGGTCATGGTGGACACTCGTGTGTGGGTCGCACGACTGATGGTTGATAGCGATGAATCAGGCGCTGTGACAGATGATCCGACAATCACTCTGTCCTCGCGATCTGTTGTGGCCCTACGTCGACCGCTACCATCATGACGCTGAAATCTGCCATTGTCCATCCACTCTTGCCAGCATTTTTTAATTGCCGCATCGCTTCGACTCACATGACGAGCGATTCTCCGATTTGCCCAACCTGCCTCTTTCAATCGAATGATACGATCTCTTTCAAACTCTGAAAGTTGCTCGTAATGAGCTCGAATCCTGCGGCGAGGCATTTTTTCAGTCGTTGAAAGGTATCCTAACTCGCAATGCAGCAGAAATTTTTAACAAGAGTTCAAGAACAACTCCTTATATACATTTGCTGGATGCGCAGTTCCGATGCTCTGGATATCGCACTATTCATTTATTGGACACCACATTTTAATCATTTGCATATTTGGTCAAAACATTTTTGCATACGTAATTTCAAAGCAATCGGATGATTCCATCTTGGTGCGTCGATTTTTTTGTTATAGAGTGTATCTTAAATGAGATCTGTCCAATCCAATTTTTCTTATTAAAACCCAAATTCCTTCTTTCTTATCCCAGTGTAAAAAAATTACACAAAGTCATGGAGTCTGCATAAAAGTTTTTGTGTAATGACAGATGGGTGCTTTAAAATGTCCAGGACAATTTCAAGGCAAGCAGTTCTCCTGTTATATTACTGAGGTACCAGTGATTAAAGGAACTAGAGATGATATGGCGCAATTGCAGTTAAAGTAACTACAGGTGGTCGACCTACTTTTTCACAAGTTAATGACTTGAGGATACCGTGTCTGTTATTGATCCCTAGCCACAGCACGATGTTGCCCGTGACAGTTCTTTTCGTGAGGTCAGGTGTGACCACTGCTCGCTGACGCTCGCCAATGCCCAGTGGTTGATACGTATTCCAATTTGGTTTGCTTCGAAAACGAACTCCACGGGAACGCCGTAATGGTCTCAAAGTGGCTATTATCAACAAAGTATATAAAAACAAGCTAGAATCGGAAAACTTGATATGGTTCCAAAGGCATTCGGTCTAAAAACGCTCGTGACGTCAGCGGTCGAAAATCACAAAATCCGCTCGCTTCTTCAATGACGTCAAATTCCGTAGATAAGAAAGAAAGATGTAAAAACAAACACCTTATAAATTAATTAAAAAATGTTCTAGATCAAATTTTAAATTCGGGCTGGACACAAAAATCGCAAAAAAATTTAGGACAACCTGTGCGCCAAATTTTATTATTGTAAGAGCCCTATATTCAGGGGCTGATCACAGAGAAAGAGAGACGCAAACAAACACTTCCTTTTTAATATTAGAGATAAGATGTGGGAGCCATCTCAATAGGAATCCGACTTAACCACCTGTTCACCTCCATGTGTTAGTCAGGTGAAGCAACACAGCCTTCACACCTTGGGTGGCCCTACTAGGAGTATATACTTCAGACGTATTTCGCCTGTGCTATTGTAAATTTTTTGTAAATAAGTATTTTGTTGAAGGAAACCATGGCAACTTTTATGCTTAGTTTTGATTTTATTATACAAATAATTAAATATGGAAATAATGGAAACAAATAATCACCAATAAACTTAATCTGAGAGTGCAACCTTTATATTGGGGTTTTTAAATGTTATATTCATAAGTAAAGGAAATACATCCTTTCTTTTTTTTTATAGGGCGCTACAGTTTTTTCGTTAGAACGTGCTTTCTGTATCTGTGTATGACATATTTATAAGACTTCCTGGTAAGTTCGTTTGCACTGTAAATCCCTATCATATTTCCTATAGTTTGGAAGGAAGAAGAATGCAATGAATGTGTTATGTGCCAATCTTCCTAACTACACTGTTTATGCCCCTGTTCACATGGGGTCTTTCTAACGCGCGTTTTCCAAGGCCAGCTTTTTTTATGCATTCAATTATGTTTTTTTATTTACCTAATTCAAGTTTCTATCCTTGCGATCTTTGAAGATAGAGTGAAAATTTCAACGGATTTCGAATCAGCATAAAATTCTATGCCAAATGGATGCCAAAAACAGATTTATTATTTAATTACTTACCATTTGATTATTTATTTATTAAATAATTAATTATTTATTTAAAGAAAATCACATTTAAGGTAGCGGTCTGTTCTCGAGCAGGAGATAGGAGAGTGTGGTGCCATCTCAGGAGTTGCCTCGTCATCTGACTAAGGTTTAAAATTACGCGTTGAAAAACCTGATCTCGGATCTTTCTCTTGGGAACTGATTCCGGACCGTTGTCAATAGCCCTCTGTGTTGCTCCAGTACGACGTTAATTAAAACACCTACCCCGAACTAACGACTAAAATTTTTGTACCGAAATGGCTATTTGGATATGCCGCCATATTGGATGCTTTTCACTTGAGATCAAGTGGAAATACATATAGCAAACCTACAACGGGTTACCATTCTTAAAAATTATCGCCAATTGGTGACGGTGCCGTATTCACATCCGGTTTTTCAACGTGCGGCGCCACTGCGGCACCGAAGCCCAATTATGCACACATAACCGTGAAAAGACGCACGAACTCATTTCGCGCCATTTGCGATAAATATCTATCGAAGAAAACGTGTTTATTTCGCTTACTTGGTGTAAAAAAGTATATTTTGAAACAAAATAGACGTTACTGGACACAACCATTTATTGATCATTATTTTTATTCCCATTTGTTTATAAAAACAAGGTACTTCAGAACAGAGACTCATGTGCGGCGCCGTAGGGAACTGCAGTACAAATTACACGCAAGTTGGACGCACGTCGCCCCAGCGGCGCTGGAGGCATGTGTGCACTGCTCCATTGGATCTAATGTATCTCAGACCGCAATTTCGTTGCGGCAGCACGTTGAAAAACCGGATCTGTGCCAACCGGATGTTACAACCAAAGTGCTGGTTTTTTTCCACTACAATAGATTTAGATAAACTAATTAACAACCTCGAATGCATTTGAACAGCTAATATTTGCTGCATGTTTTATTTATTGAGGGTAAAATTCCTCACTAACAAAAAATATTTTGAAACAACGCGGAACCTTCTTATTTTTTCTAAACCCAAGAAAAATACGATTAAAAATAGTTTGGAAATAAAAAAATTTCGTTTGAAAAATGTACGAGTATATAATTTGGATCTTGTTATTTCTATTTAGAAAATAGTGCAAAATAAAAATTCAAAATATAAAATACTATTATTGAAAAAAAAAAATTACGAATGCTGATGAGAGATAAAATGGCCTCGTCGAAGACAAGCATCGACAACGACCCAGCACATTTTCTTCGCTGGGACCGAAATAGAAACCTCGAAGAGATCGAAAAATGAAGATTGAACACGAGTCCCGAAGAAAAGAACGGTGTGATGAATTGGGGAAGCTTTTGAGCTCGCAGAACAGCAAAAGTGCAATTTTTTTAAAGAAGTGGAGTTCGCGACAAGGCGATGGGTTTATGTTGGATAAAATGGAGTTGAAGTTAGCCGTGTGAGAGAAAAAATAATTTAAAAAAGACTCTTCAAATTTATTACAGGCAAAGCATAATGCTGAATCCATCAAACTGTTCGATTGCTGGATTTCTCGGAGCAAATTGTATACTTGACCAGGTGTTGACCTCTTCAACTGACCGTGATTCGAAATTGTTGTCCTCGAGTTTTCAGTTTTGTAAGGTAAGGTAAGGTAATTTTAATTAACGTCGTAACTAGAGCAACACAACGAGCTATTGACGACGGTCCGGGATCAATCCCTTATGGGAAAGATCCGAGGACAACACCTCGTAATCTTGAACCACGGTCAGATGATGAAGCAACACCTGAGCTGGAACCCCACTCACCTAACTTCCACACCAACCCAACGTGAGGACTTTCGACCACGACAGATTTAAGGTGCACCAGCCGCCACGAAATCATACGTTTACAAACATCGATGCCCATACCCGGATTCGAACCAGGAACCTTCCGATCTAGAGGCTAACACCTTAACCACTATACCGGTTGGTCGACAGTTTTCAGTTTGGATTGAGCCCGTTGTATGTTGCCGCAATGGGACATTAATTCAATTACCTATTTACCTAGCTTAAATTCGCCGACCGGTATAGTGGTTAAGGTGTTAGTCTCTAGATCGGAAGATTCCTGGTTCGAATCCGGGTCCGGGCATGGATGTTTGTAAGCATATGGTGTAGAGGCGGCTGGTGCACCTTAAATCTGTCGTGGCCGAAAGTCCTCACATTGGGTTGGCGTGGAAGTTTGGAGAGTGGGGTGCCAGCTCATGTGTTGCTTCGTCATCTGACCGTGGTTCAAAATTACGAGGTGTTGTCCTCGAATCTTTCCCTTAAGGGACTGTTACCGGACCGTCGTCAATAGCCCGTTGTGTTGCTCTAGTACGACGTTAACTAAAATTACCAAAACCATTACCTAGCTTAAATGACTTATGCTTAATTGAACAAAACCATGAAAAAGTAGGTAGGTAGGTATTTAATTATTACTGCACTGGAGAAACACAGCGGGCTATTGGCGACAGTCGGGAATCAAATCCGAAGGGAAACATCCCAAGAAAACACCTCGGTTTGAAAATGACGTGGTATTGTCCTCGATTCTTTCCCATTGGGATTGATCCCGGACCGTTGTGCCCGCTGTATAGCTCCAGTACGACGTTAAATATAGAAACCGAAGCCTAAACCGAGGAGGTGCCGACCAATCGGTCTGGTGGTTAAGGTTTTAGCCTCTATATCGGAAGGTTCTTGGTTCGAATCCGGGTCAGGTCTTGCATGTTTGTATGCGTATGGTGTGGTGGCAGCTTTTACACCTTAAATCTGTCGTGGCCGAAAGTCCTCACATTGGGTTGGTGTGGAAGTTTGGAGAGTGGGGTGCCAGCACAGGTGTTGCCTCGTCATCTGACCGTGGTTCAGAATTACTTGGTGGTGTTCTCGGATCTTTTCCTTAGGGGATTGATCCCGGACCGTCGTCAATAGCCCGTTGTGTTGCTCTAGTACGACGTTAATTAAAATTACTATTACCTAAACCGAGGACAACACCACGCAATTTAAAGCCATGGTTAGATGACGAGGTAACACCGGCGCAGTGTATAGGAAATCAGAAGTAACCACTGTAAGAAGTACTCGAAATACTGTTTTACATTTTCTCTTTTCACAAACTTTATTTTTAACTATAGTTTGAAGGCATGAAATGTGTTTTTGAAGCTTATAGCGTTTATAAACTGTATTAAATAATACATGAAAAGTGGGAAACACATTGTACAGGGTGTCCTGAAAGTTTCCGTACTCCAACTTTAAAAAAAAATGACTGTCCCAGTTTTTTTTAATTCTTGAATTTTATCGTCTGCTTATAGTTTTATCGACTCTAATTTTTATCGTTTGATTTTATTCGCACTCACGTTGTGCAATAATAAAGTTCCACGTCATTTTGTTCTTCATTTTTAGATTAATTTATCCTGCATTCAGAGAATTGCTCTGTTTGAGAATTATTATGAATGTAAATCATATGAAAAATGCAAAGAATTGTGACGACAAAATATCCAAATGATTTATTATCGAGTGAAGATACGTTATATTAACTTATTCAAAATTTGTTGCAATATTAGAAGTGAATGAAGGAGACTCTCGGCTCCAAAAAGACGATGAAACCTGCCCTACAAGTTATGAAACAATGGGCATGCTTCAAAATTTTTTGTCGATAGACTCATCTCAAGAAACCTTTGGTCACCGTTCCCTGACCTGCCCATTCCCGACTTTTTTTCTGTGGGGATATTTAAAGAACAAAGTTTATGAAGATAATCACCAAACAATAGGGGATCTGGAAATTGCCATTACTCAAATGATACAAGAAGTCACACCCAGCATCTTGAAACGCGTTTCTAAAATTTTGTTCAAACGACTTCAGCCTTGCCTCCAAGAAAAAGGCAGAAAATTTGAACAATGATAAATGTAAGTTTAAATTTTTTTTCCTACGTTAGGTTAAAAGTGCTTTATACCATTGGCATAAAAATAATCGTTTTAAAGTTCGTTGTTTTTGTATAATAAATTCACGAATCGTCAGAGCGGGAAATGTTAGGACTCCCTGTAGAAGTGATCAATTGATGTTAGTAGAAATTTGAGCGCAGATTCTTCGTGCGAGTTCACTTTAGAATGTACTTCTTGTCTGAAATGTTATGAGAATGCTACGAAAAATGATTAATGGTTATAAATATTTATGTTCCACATTAGAAATATTTGATAGGGTTCCCACTCTATTTCAGAAAAAAAATTCCCTGATTTTTCCAGGTTTTCCAGAGAAATTTTTACAAAATTCCAGGTCATAAGCAATTCACGACATTTTTAAGGTGAAAAATCAATAAATAATCTAGCCATTCAATAGCCAATAGTAAAAATTAATTTAAGATCTATGCACTATAAAATTTAATACGCAAAGCACAAGTCACTTTCAAAATGAGTTGAAAAATTCAATTCATAAAATAAAGTGATACGAAACTTGTACGAATCTTAATGGGTACTTTTCTCCAAAGCGTCTGCGAAGCCAAGATTAATTATTTTCCAGGTCATTGAGGCATTTATCTAGGTTTTAGACGAAAATACGTAATTTTCCGTGACTTTACATTGTTTGTTTTGGACAAAATTAAATTATCTAACAGTTCCAGGTTTCTCAGGTTTCCCCTGACCCGTGGGATAAAAACTGTACTAATATTATCAATTTTTGATCATATTTGTAATAAAATTGGGTGTTTTATAATTTCCTTCCCAATCTTTAAATATCATGGCGGTTGTCTTTTTAAGGTAGCTTGTCACAAGCAAAACTGCCGATCTTGATGAACGAGATGCTTTGTCATAGGGAAAAGCTGACCAGTTCTTGATTTCGTCAGCATAAAAAACAACATCTTGGTGACGAGATATTTTGTCGTTTACAAAATTGGTTAGATGATGATGGACATCCTCAAAATCATTTGTAGGATTAAGTGATACGGTAAGAAGTCATATTCACATAGAAAAGTTTGCCCGCAGAGATACTTTTGTAGCTGAATGAAGTAAATGGTTGTGGGAGTAACCATCCTTCGCCTGCTGTGAATTTTAAGAATATTTTGAACTAGCAAAGATAACGTCCTATTTCTACAGATTGCCACTCTTGAATAATTCATTCCTCTCATTAAAAATCATTCACTTCGACACCACGAAAAATTATTGGAACAGTACCTTTTTATTCCCGAATCTCCTCTCTACTTTGATAACATTTTTTTTGCTCACTTGACAGTTGAGGCATTCCTTACTCTTTCTGTTCGAAGCGCATTCGAAATAATTCCTCAAAGAGCAACACCCAACGGGGAGAATTCGAGATGTTCACATGGACGTTTTTTTCCCCTGTAGAAGTGATGAAAAATGCGCGTTTCTCGCTTATTTAATTATATTCCGAGAACTCATTTAAAATGCCGCTTTCGTTCTTTTTCGTTCGAATGCAAATGACTTAAGCGAATGCAATTAGCGGTTCGAATTCTTCGGGAATAAAATGTTTCTCCGCTTCATTGGAACGTATATGTCACGAAATAACTTTAAGTTTAATGGTGGGGAAACAAAGATTTGCAAACTTGAGTTCTTTTAAAAGGACAGTGTTGCGAAAAGGTAAAGTACAATGTTAGCAAGCATATCAGTTTTGACTAAGTGAGGAAATTATAATTAACATAAAATTTATTTGCATTATTCATTATAAAATAGCTCAGGTGTTGCTTCGTCATCTGACCCTGGTTCAAAATTACGAGGTGTTGTCCTCGAATATTTCCCTTAAGGGACTTATTCCGGACCGTCGTCAATAGCCCGTTGTGTTGCTCTAGTACGACGTTAACTAAAATTACCATTACCATTACCATTATTATAAAATAATTTTCGAGAACTCAGAATATTAGTTGAAAATACCACTCAACCTTTCCATGGCATGCATGTAGATTAAACGTGCCGACTGCATTCTATAAGCTGGAAGAGTAACGGATTAGCAACCGGATTGCGAGTTCGGATCCAACCTGTGGTAGCCTCAAATGTCCACACGTTGGCGTGGTATGGAAGTATGGAGAGTCAGCTCAGGTGTGACCTCGTCATCTGACTGTGGTTCAAAAGTACATGGTGTTACGGATTTATCCCATTGTGTTTGATCCTGGTACATCGCCAACAGCCGTTGTGTTGCTCCAGTGGGACGTTATACAAAATACTTACCTACCTCTATTAGTTGTACTACCTCTATTGTACTACCTCTATTACTACATTTTCGTTGGGCTTTATGGATTTAGAGCTATGTTTGGCTATGGATTATGTGAGCCTCTTCGGAGATTTTTGTTAGCATTAGGTATATACACTGTGGGCCAACGAGAATGCAATGCTATGAGTGGCAGGAGATATGAAAGCCACATTTGTTACACAAAGAACATAAGGGTCAAGGGTGAAATGGTTCAAATTAAAGCGGATGAGATCATCGTGGTACTGAAGACGTAATAAAAATTCGTCTTAAAAGATGACGTGAAGTCAGTCGTTTGTTCAAGTGTTGCCTTCCACACCCCATTGCAGCTGCAGACACATGTGGTGTAGAGTCAAAAGTTGTCGCAAGAATGGCGCTTTGGAAACAATCCCGCTTCAGCAGACGACCGTGAATTGTACGTGCTGACATGCGTTGTGCAACACATCTTAATTCTTAGAGTTCTTGATTTTGCAGTACGACCATTTCATGCACACGAGATGTCTGTACTCTTGTTCGATGGCTTGTGTGTGATGAGGCTGCTACAATCGTTCACGTCGATCAGTTCGTCCATCCTGCACCAATAAAATCCATATTCGAACCAATAGGGCTTGATTTCGTTCAACACGAACACCGATATTTTGGAAGGATAATCCGCATCTGGAACTAGACACAATTGTTCCTTTGTTCAATTTCAGAAACGTGATAGTATGATTGCCGTATTTTTCAATGAGGCATAATTAAGTTTCCAATACACAGACGTATGGAAAGAAAACACAATTCCAACACTTCGGCCCTGTTCCCATGGGGTTTCTCTAACGCACGTTTTCCAAGGTCAGCTTTTGTTAATGCATTAAATTATGTTTTTTTCCCTTATACTAGTTTCTATCTTTGCGATCGTTGAAGAAAGAGTAAAATTTTCTACTTATTTCAAATCAGCATAAAATTATATGTCAGATCGATACCAAAAACAGATTTATTATTTAATTATTTACCATTTGATTATTTAATTATTTATTAAATAATTAATTAATTTTTTAATTAAAGAAAATCTTATTTAAGGTATCGCGATTTGGTGTAAAATTTTCTGTAGATTTCATATCCGTTGGAATTTTCTCTCTATCTTCAATGATCGCAAAGATAGAAACTTGAATTAAGGGAATGAAAAGCAATTTTAATGAAAAGAAAAATTGACCTTGGAAAACGCGCGTTAGCAAACGCCTCATATGAATTGGGCCTAATATGTGAGGATATAAAAGTATGGTTTTGATACTGCAACGATCAGTTATTAGAAACAAAGTCGCTGAGAAACTAAGTATGATGTTTGTTTGACAGCACTTTAACTGTACGTTCGTGCGTGTTTTGCATGTTCGTTTTTGTTGGTATACTTGCGTGTTTGTAAAAGATGGATTATTCGATAACGAAAAGATGATTATCGGCTGTTTGATTAATGAACAAAACAACGATTTAGGAGGAACTATTTACATGATTCATTTACTGTTTATGAATGATTTATTTACAATTTACTAAGCTGAGGTGGTGGAAAGAGAAATGGACTTATCTCAGGGAGCGGTCATTCATTCCTCGATTATAGAACGACACAGTTTAGGCATGTTTCCTTCCCGATAACACAGAAGATAATGGGATTTCTTTTACCACAAAGGGGAACACTCATAGAAACGGCCTTCAACAGTGGCTGAAAGGTTTATTATCAGTGATGTGTGCAAATAAAATAAAATGTTAGTTCGGAATGCAGCTGATTAGGATGTAAAAACAGTGACTACAAGTGACAGGATTACAAATGAGTTTGGACAGAATGTAGGGAGGTCCACTAAACAAAATAAAATGTAGTTGACATAAATCCAAAAAAGGATTTGATGGTAGTAATGGAAATATTTAAGAGATACTAGCGTAATTTAGACATTGCCGATTTTGTTTTGCTGAAGAGCTCCAGTCTGTTTGTTACTAAAGTCGAAATATCTCTCGTCCATAAAGATCTGGTTAGTTTGTTTCTAATAATAAGATACCTCGTCCATCACGATATCTCAGTTTTGCTAGTGATCGGACCAGGGATGGCCAGCTACACCTCCTTTGTAAGCCACATTTAAAGAAGGAATATTAGAAAGAGCCATTTATTTTTATATTTGATAACAAAACAAACAATGAGGAACTTAAAATTATTTCAATGTTTTAAAGTTTACCCACAGATCCCCCATCGCCCAGTCAGCTGTTGGAACTACTGGAGTTTCAAGAAGATGAAGGATTGAAACGGGTAAAATAAATAGTTGTTCAATTATAGTTTTGGAAAGAGATTCCGGAACAAAAATATTCTAAACCCAAAGAATGTGCGCTGAGACTAATCTCAATTTTCAGTACTTCGTATTGTTCTGAGTCTCTGTATTCAACACTTACATTTATTAAATAACGAGCATAGGTCTATTTTAACTGATCAGCATTTAACTGAGCTTATGCGAACTACCCTAACAATTCATCAAACTTTCGGCAGCTAACTACTAAGATGTACAACATTCGTAAGGCATCTTCAAGTCAAATCTAAGTTTTATAATTTTCTTTACACAGTTGTTTGTTAGAATCAGAACAGTATTTTTTAATTACGTATCTATTTTTATTTTCATGTATTCGAATAACTTTGTAACAAAAAATAAAATAAACAAAAAATAAAATGAAATTCGGACAGTGATCAGTTTTAGTTTACCATATTTTATACATGCATTTTATTTCTATAATAGCCTCACACTGAGAGATCCGAGTTATGGTCACCCCTGAGTTAGACCATCAAGATCTGGTTTTGGGCACTTTGCTTTTAATGACGAGACCATCAATATCTGCTCAGTTTGTTTCTAATGACGATATATCTTGTCCATCAAGATTGGTCAGATTTGCTAATGAAGAAACCATCAAGATCTTGTCAATTTGTTTCTAATGGCGAGATAATTCGTCAATCAAGGTATTTGGTCAGTTTTCCTAACGACTAGACCATCAAGATCTGGTCACCTCGTTTCTGATGACGAGATATCTCGTCCATCAAGATATCTGGTCAGTTTTGCTAACGACTAGACCATCAAGATCTGGTCAGTTTTGTTTCAAATGACGAGATATCTCGTCCATCAAAATATCTGGTCAGTTTTGCTAACGACTTGAGTCTAGACCATCAACATCAGGTCAGTTTGTTTCTGATGATGAGATGTCCATCAAGATATCTGGTCGGTTTTGCTAACGACTAGACTATCAAGATCTGGTCAATTTGTTTCTTATGACGAGATATCTCGTCCATCAAGACATCTGGTCAGTTTTGCCACTGACGAGATACCGCGTCGAGACAACCAAGAGGGCGGTTAATTATTTGACGACTGTACTTAAGAGAAATTATTATTTCACTACCATAACAAATGCCACCACCAAAGCATGTGCTGTATTTCCTATTTCGTTAGTTTTCTTTCAACTGTCAAGAGTTACAAATTAATCATCCGATCCCGAGTCTCTCAGGGACTAGTTATTTCCGCAACTTTCCCTCCCTTTCGTCCCATGCGGTACAAAAGCATTAATTTCGTTTATTACACATGATTTATCGTCTCTCTTCTGGAATGGAGGCAAGAAAGTACTTTCCTTTAACATTTCATGCAATGGCGCATTGTTACCCAAAGGACTTTCGGATTCAACCACCACGGTAATTACTTTGTCTGTGACACTCACAAAAAAACCTCTGACGTAGTTGGGAAATTTGCATTTCCAATATAAATAGTGCCCTGGTATCTTCAACCCACCCTGTATCAAACGATTGGGTTGATGTACGAATTTGTTCGGTTTTTGGCGCTTGATGGCATTGCATCGGAAAGCCGAAGTATTATCTACTTCATACGTGTAAAGTTTTGATGTTGTTTTAAATGATTTTAGTGAGTATTTATATAAGGGAAAAATTGCGTTATAGAGTGGGGTTAAAAAAAGTGCGTGGGAAAATTGCGTTAAAGAGTTCTATAAAGCCTTAAAACGCCAGAAAATAGGAAGCATTTTGGACATACATGGTGCATTATGAAAGTAATGCGCATGATTTTATTGTGACGCGACTATCCATCGCTGCGCGCTCGAATTGGTCGAAAAATGTGGGGGATCTGCCCTTCCAAACGCGTCCGGTCCAGTTCGCTCCGAGCAGTAGGAGCGATAGGACGTGTATTCACGCAAAGTCTTTTTTTCGATTGTGTGGGATGGAGTGTTCGCTGGAACAGCGGTACGCGATAAAGTTTTGTGTGCGGCTTGGGAAGAATGCAACGGAAACTTATCAAATGGTTCAAGAGGCCTTTAAGGAGGCACACGCAATTTTCTCTCAAACCCAAAAAACCGCGCATGAGCAAGTCTCGCATCAAAACAATGCTGATTGACTTCGTTGACATCCGAGTAATCGTCCAATTTGAGTTTGTACCGCAAGGACAATTTGTCAACGAAGCTTTTTACCTGGAGGTGCTCAAGAAACTGTTACGACGGGTCGCGCGAGTCAGGCCTGACATGAAAGACGTCTTCAAGCTCCAACACGACGATGCCCGAGCCAACTGCCTGATCCAGAGCAAGACCCCCTTGGTGACCCAGCCTCCTTACAGCCCTGACTTATATCCGTGTGACTTTTTTTGTTCCCCCGACTGAAGAGAGAACTGAAGGGAAAACACTGGGATTCGGTGGAGGACATCCAACATCATGTTACAAGGTTCCTGAGAGGCATTCCAGTCGAGGAGTTCCAGGGTGCCTTCCAGGCGTGGGAGAATCGTCTCCGCAGGTGCATTGATGCACAAAGGGACTATTTTGAAGAATTTTAACCATTTGTACCGATCGGATCAAAAAATCTATTTTTCCCAGAAAATGCGCATTACTTTCATAATGCACCCTGTATTATGCTCTTTTATTTACAAAAAGGCAAGAATGCTTCGCAGACGAAAAAAAAAGGCTTATTGTATAGTCTGAGTGTGCTGTTGACCGAATTCACGTTCCGAAAGTGGTTCGGAAAGTTTCGTCACCTGGATCAGTTAATTGGTCAGAAACGTCGGAACTTTTCAATGAATCTGGTTGATGCAGCTACCTGAGAGATGCAGAAAGGTCATCGAAAAGAGCGGCACATACTATAATAAATATATGTAATTTTTAGTAATAAAATAATTTTTCTTCAAATTTTGTTGAAACAATGGGACGTACATTTGCATCAGACCAAAACCCTCTTCACTATCTCGGTTACTTTGGACCTCGACTCTTTCGCCTTAAAAATAATCTTTCTGAAAAAATTGGTACTTAAGAACTCTGGTACACGTGCATGGACGTCTAAGCTTCCGAATGGCACCAATAAATGGCTGTATAAATCGGTAGTTCCTGAGGAATATTAATGGTAATTTTTAATTAACGTCGTACTACAGCAACACAACGGACTATTGACGATTATCCGTGATCAGTCCCTTAAGGGAGGTTGTATGTTAAGTTCACACACAAGGTATACAGATTAAACTGAAGTTCTGCGAAAAATATTAGTTCTTTGGTCACTATTTCCTCTAAGCAACAGACATGGTTAAATAATTTTACTTGTTTTGTAGGAAATATTACCCTTCCACCCACCCATTTATATGAATGATATACATTTTCAACTGAAAAACACGTTTTCGGCAAACGTGCAGCAATAAGCTTATCGTTTGATGTTAACTTCAATCTTGAAATTCTGCTTTATCTAGATGATCTTTTTAAAAATTCAAATTTATGATTGAATAATTTTTAAGAATTCTCTCAACTCATCATGACTGCGGTAATGGTAATTTTAGTTAACGTCGTACTAAAGCAACACAATGGGCTATTGACGACGGTCCGGGATCAGTCCCTTAAGGGAAAGATCCGAGGACAACACCTCGTAATTTTGAACCACGGTCAGATGACGAAGCAACACCTCAGCTGGCACCCCACTCTCCAAACTTCCACGCCAACCCAACGTGAGGACTTTTGGCCACGACAGATTTAAGGTGCACCAGCCGCCTCTACACCATACGTCTACAAACATCCATGCCCGGACCCGGATTTGAACCAGGAACTTTCCGATCTAGAGGCTAACACTTTAACCACCAGAAACCGGTTTCTGGTGGTTAAGGTGTTAGCCCCTAGATCGGAAGGTTCCTGGTTCGCATTCTGGTCAGTGCATGCATGTTTGTAAGCGTATGGTGTAGAGGCGGCTGATGCATCTTAAATCTGTCGTGGCCGAAAATCCTCACGTTGGGTTGGTGTGGAAGTTTAGAGAGTGGGGTGCCAGCTCAGGTGTTGCTTCGTCATCTGACCGTGGTTCAAAATTACGAAGTGTTGTCCTCGGTTCTTTCCCTTAAGGGACTGATCCCGGACCGTCGTCAATAGCCCGTTGTGTTGCTCTAGTACGACGTTAACTAAAAATTACCAATTACCATTGTAATGCTTCAGGGAGACGTTAATTAAAATAAATTTATACCTTTAACTTGTTGACCAGTTTGTAGTCATGATGACCTTAAGGGACTGATCCCGGACCGTCGTCAATAGCCCGTTGTGTTGCAACAGTACGACGTTAATTGAAATACCTACAGATGACAACACCACGCCATTTTGAAACACTTTCGGATGACGAGGCAACATCTGAGCATGCAATCCACTCTCCAAGATTTTACACCACGGCAATTTGAGGCCACGACTGATATAACGTGCACCAACCCCCTTTGTACACATTGTTCTATGGCTGAATTCGAACTCGGAACTTTCTGATTTCTAATCAGATGCTCTTCCATTCGGGGCCACCACGGCTCTTACCTTCTGTAGGAAGTATCTAAGGTACTAACTGCATCGTTACTTCGTTGGGACAATACCAATAAAACATCGCTGCATTAGAGCAATAAAGCTCCGTCTCCCGAATGATCGCATTCCTCCGAAAGTAAAAAAAATCCTCGCCGGTGAGATTCCATCACAAAATCCCCATCTCTATTTAACGGTATACTCACATAATCCGCCTAATACATCGGGAAATCATTTCCACTGCACTACAATCTGGAAAACAAAAAAGATCGAAGGCATCGTAAATAGCTTCGTCGTTTACCAGTTGATTTACGCTTATTGTCGAATCCACGCGCATTGAGTTCTCGCAATACTTCCCGAGGGAATTTCGCGAGTGATAGCGCATTATCAGGATCGACTCGGAGATCGATCGTTTTGATGGATCGAATCGAAGTGGAATCAACCGTTCGCTTCCGAATCGAATGGTTGGGTTGGTGTGGAAGTTTGGAGAGTGGGGTGCCAGCTCAGGTGTTGCTTCGTCATCTGACCGTGGTTCAAAGTTACGAGGTGTTGTCCCCGAATCTTTCCCTCAAGGGACTGATCCCGGACCGTCGTCAATAGCCCGTTGTGTTGCTCTAGTACGACGTTAACTAAAATTACCATTACCATTACCATTACCATTACCGAATCGAATGCGCTCGTAAATGTCAAAACAAAGCTTGAAATGGATGTTTTAATGGCGCGTGGAAGCTTAGTGAGGCATTTAAAACAATATCTTGTCGTGGTGTAAGTGTTGAAATGAATTATAATGCGGCGGTCGAAATTAATTTCTATTTACAACGGTAGCATCCGTAGTTTCAAACATAATCGCTTCAAGTTCTTGACGCAAAGATTCATCTCTGACGTCTTTTTAAACAGGTCTGGTGGTTAAGGTGTTAGACTCTAGATCGGAAGGTTCCTGGTTCGAATCCTTGTCATGGCATGGATGATTGTAAGCGCATGGTTTAGAGGCGGTGGTGCACCGTAAATCTGTCATGGCCGAAAGTCCTCACGTTGAGTTGGTGTGGAAGTTTGGAGAATGGGGTGCCAGCTCAGGTGTTGCCTCGTCATCTGACCATGGTTCAAAATGACGTGGTATTGTCCACGAATCCTTCCCTTAGGTAATTGCATACGGACGGTCGAAAATAGCCAGTTTGTGTTGCTCCCAGTGTGACGTTAATTAAAATTACCTACCTTTAAAGGTGAAACATTTTCTGGTAAGAACCATTTATAGCACGAAGAACACAAAAAAAACGAGATGTTTCTCTCTATATTAAAAAACGTAACTGTAACCGCCGCCACAGCAGGAAATTCGCTTTTTCCGTTCGATTTTTAGAGGCATTCCCCTAGAAAGTACGGATCAGAAAATTAATTAATTAATATAGTTTGTTGAAAATTGTATAGAGAACAGGAAGAATATTTTTTTCCGATGCGGCTATTAGTTTACGGTGCACTAAGTTTCCAAGTCGAAAAAAGCGAAATTTCTAACGCGAAAAGAGCAAAACACGTCCAAATTTTCAGTTTTCAGTCGTGAGTACCTCTAAACTGAAATTTTTGCACCTCGCCGAGTTTTTCAGAAATTTCAATTTGGTTCCAGGTAATATTTTTTTGAAATTCGAGAAAAATCGGGATATTTTCGTTACTTTTTTCTAACCTGTCATACCTATAGCTTATTTTTTTGTTTCGAAATTTGAAAATACCACGTGAAAGCTTAGAATGCATTCTTTTTTATGATAGAATTATTTGTAAATTGGGTTTCTAAATAAATTCGATGAATAAAGTATATCTTCGTGATAGTATACAAATTGTTCATCACGTGGATGAAACGTTAGACGGTCCTAACTGGCCTTGGGAATCTCGCTATGACGTCATGGCCCGGAAAGATGAAGGAGTTGTGGAAATTATTTGAATCTTAGATGGCGCTAGCGTCGTTGACGCCATGCGCCTTTCCTGCTCTCCCACACCTGCAGCTTTTGTCAGTTGATTAGTTGAAGTTCGACTCGATTCGATTTCGAAAGAACCTAAGTGTTCTTGATTTGATTAATCTCGATTTGCATTAATATGTAATATTTTCTGTATCTGTAAATAGTGTGTGAATAGTAATTAAACTTTGATTTAACTGAAAGAATCTCTAATCGTCATTTTGTATAGATCTAAAAATACCACTGAACCAATTCGATATAAGAAGTCCTGCCATTTTGTGTCAGGAGTGTTGTTTTGAGAAGTTGGTTAGCAAGCGTAGACGAGTAGGGGGCGAAACCCCCTAGTAGCCCCCCCCCCCTCCCCACAAAAAAAACTCGGACACACTGAGTACCCATTAAAAATTTCCTGAAGTGAAACATTTGCACATTGATTTTGTATTTGGCTTTCGTAACATCGTCAAGCTGTCTTTTCAGCTTACGAATAGGCTTCTCTTCTCAGAAAATGATTTATCGATCAGATTACTGATACTTTTTAGTCACTCCTTTGTGACGGAAACTTGCATTCACAAGGGTTTCTTTAATAACATTTCGACGGTACTTAACCAGTTGCGTCAGAAATGTTTTGTCAGATCACGAACATCTGCAGTAACGGTACACTTAATAATACTTGGAAGATGTGTTTTTATATTTGACCTCTGTGTCGTAGAGATAATATATTTGTTCTGTGGAACATGTACACACAAAAAAATAAATTTTTAAGCGTATTTGTGTTTGGAGGTTCTTAGCGTATCAATACTGAATGAATTATTTGTGCATTCTTTTTTAGTTTACTTAGTTCGTAAATCAGATTTTAGATATATTGTTGCAGCTTCAAATTTTATTAGAATATAAACAAGCCTTTTATGACTGCAAAATCGTGACTATATACTACCAAACTGTATTTATTGTATATGACGTCAATTCATGGGGTTTCATTCATATAGTTTAACACAGAACCGTCCTTAACTTCCTATAAAATTGTCAGTTGCGTGTTTGATTTTATACATCAAATACGAGCAATGATTTAACCTGCGTCATAGGAATAAAAATATCTTATTCAATTTCTTGGTAATGCGTTTTATGATCAGAACTAGCCATTGCGTGGCCAGCATGGCATTGCCCGTGACAGTTCTTTTCGTGTGGTCAGGTGTGACCACTGCTCGCTAACACCCGGTGATTGCTACACATTCGAACTACAAAAGTTCGAAGTCTTCTTTTTCCAAAATATCAAGCTTGTAGGATGTTAGAATAAATGCTGTAGTGGTGAGACCCAAAGATCTTGTTCTTTACGCCACCATTTCTGTCACTACACCATTTCATCCGGTACAGTGTTTTCATTACTAGTTTTATAGGATGAAATGAGTGATGACAGTAAGAAATGGTAGCGTAAAAGAACGCGATATTTGAGTTTCATCACTACAACATTTATTCTAACATCCTACAGCTTTACATATATGTACAGCAAATTTACAGATATTTTGGGACAAGAAGGGTTCGGCAAAGGTTACTGAGCGTGTCCTCGCTCTCTCAGGTCTCAATGGTCTCTGGCAATTTTCAGCGTCTTTCAGGCTCCTTTCGGCTGAAATCCACCTGTTGATGGAATTTTGAGTGTTCTCAAGGGGCTTAAGATTTAGGAGATGACAATGTCAGTGTAACGTCATATGAAGAGGGTCGTAAATTTCAAATGCTCTGAAATTTACGACCGATGTAATGTCAAATGGAGTGCTGTACTAGTACTTCCAGGGTTGGTTATTGACAATTGATCACTTGAAAAGAGTTTTATGATCTCCAATTAAATATTCCTTGAATGCATCTGCTTTATGTCGGCTTGCTTTGAGAAGTCGCCTTTAGAGTTACACTTGTGTTCATCCTTGTCCAATCATTGCATGTGTTTTCGAAGTATATGACCCTTACGTCATACGACCCAATCGATATTTTTGCAAGCAGGACCATCATCCATACCAGGCCATATATCATAAGACTTTCTGCTTGGCACGCATGTTTACGATATGATTTCGGTCTAGAAACATAAGATGACATTAGACTTTTGTAGTTGTGGGTAGGTAGTTTAATGAACGCCGTAATGGAGCAACACAACGGTTTATTGATGACGGTCCGGGATCAATCCCTAGGGAAAGATCTGTGGAAAACACCACTTATTCTAAACCACGGTCAGATGAAGAGCCAACACCTGAGCTGGCACCCCACTCTCCAAACCTCACCAATGTGAGGACATCTGAGGCCACTATGAATTTATAGAGCACCAGCCCCTTTGTTCTCGACTGTGTTTGGTTGCATTCGAACTCGCTACACTCCGGTTCTAATCCGTTACTTTACCAACCCGGCTACCTTGGCCATGTAGTTGTGACGAATTGATAACTGCTATTTTTAATTAACATCGTACTAAAACAACACAACGGGCTATTGACGACGGTCTGAGATCGATCCCCTAAAGGAAATATCCGAGGACAACACCACGTCATTTTGAACCATACTCAGATGACGAGGCAACGCCTGAGCTGGTACGCCACTCTCCATACTTCCCCACAAACCCATCGTGAGGACTTTCGGCCACGACAGATTTTAAGGTGCACCAGCCGCCTCTACACCATGCGCTTACAAACATCCACCGCTGACAAGGTTTCTAACCAGGAACCTTCCGATCTAGAGATTAACACAATAACCAACCAGACCGGTTGGTCGGCGTCAAGTTTGCATGTTGTGGAAGTTTGGAGTGCCAACTCGGGTGTTGATCTCGTCGTCTGACCACGGTTCAATATTGCGTGGTTCTGTTTTCGTATCTTTGCTTTCAGGATTGTTCCCGGTTGAGATTGGTAGCCGTGAAGTCGTACTAAAACAATACAACGGGCTATTGACGACGGTCCGAGATCAATCCCCTAAGGGAAATATCCGAGCCCGTCATGCCCCGTCATGTTGCTCTATTGCTACGTTAATACAACTACCTAAATACCTATAGGGTTGGAAAACGTAATCATCAGGGTAATAAGCACACAGGCGCCTCAATCCCATGATAGTACTTTACGCAAGTCCAACTTGATTGGCTAATAGTATCACATGACCTAGTTACGTATGTCATCAAGGTTTATAGTTGTTGGCGATTTATCTCTTCTTTTCTGCTTTTCTTTTCAGATCCATGGCTATGGGTGGGTAGAGGTGGGAGCCGAAAATTGTATCCTTTTATTATATAAGTTAATAATTATATAAGTTAGTGTTTTATGTATGCTTTTTGTTACATCAGAATGGTCCTAAGCCAGCGGTGGATACGACACCATCATCCTAAAGCAAAGGGGACGGCAGAGGGGCTGAAAAATATCAGCTGGTAGTGAGTTCAGGAGTGGTTCTTATATTATTTATGTAAAATCAACGGAAGCTTGGAAAAATATGAAAAGGGTATTAAAAATTAGGAAAAGTAAATTAGAATGAAAAGGAATTAAATTGGAATTTTTTTTGAATAATTTGGATGGTCTAAAAATTTTTTCGCCAGCTGGGTTTGAACTCGGGAAGTCATCCACCGCTGCCGATGCTAATCTGAAGGTGGGTGACTTTAGCCATTAGGCCATCGTTGCTTCACGAGAAGAAGCTCTTTACTTATACTTTAAAGTATAAGTACCCTTAATATAAGTTGGCAAGAAATACTAACAACAACCATACAACATATATATGAGGAGCAAAACAGAGTCAACTTGTCGGACACTTACGCTGTACGCTGAGGCGCTAGTGTAAGTATTGTATTTCTACGAAACAACGCGCATATTCAAAATCAAATGGTTACTTCAACAATCAGATTGGCGAGATATCCAAGTGAAGCCAAGCCCGTGAAACTAGCCAATCAAGTTGGACTTGCGTAAAGTACTATCATGGAATTGAGCCGCTTCTATAAGCACTTGGAATCACAACGTAGCCATTTTTCTCAAAAAAATGGTGTCGGATTATCATTGGTAACATTTTCTGTTATTTCTTTTCACTTCATAGATAAGAGGTAACTGATAATTTTTATTTAACGTCGTACTAGAGCAACACAACATGCTATTGAGGACGGTCCGGGATCAATCGATTCAGGGAAAGATCCGAGGATAACACCTCGTAATTTTGAACCACGGTCAGATGACGAGGCAACATCTCAGCTGGCACCTCAATCTCCAAACTTCCACACCAACCCAACGTGAGGACTTTCGACCACGACAGATCTAAGGTGCACCAGCCGCCTCTACACCATACGCTTACAAACATCCATACGCTAAAGGTGACTGGTGCACGAAAAATCTGTCGTGGTCACAAAGTCCTCCATGTTTCCATTATAAATCAATACCTCTGGGGGTGCCGAACCAGGGATTAGTTGGTCTCTGGTTTGGATCAAAATTACAACCGTGTGCCTGAGTATGATTGAATGTCGTGAAAATGTGACCTCTCCGTAAAAACGAGACGTGTCGATGTGCTGCCATCTGTTGGCTAAATGGGGCAAGCCATTGGGGCTCAAATGGCTCAATGGGGCTCTCTCCTCCCAATGGGGCTCACTTGCATGGAAGCCGCACCCCCCTCGCCGTCTTCGACCGGCCTGGCACTCCTTTGGTCTGCCAGTGTAGGCATAAGAAACAACAACAACACAAACATCCATGCCGGGACCCGGATTCGAACCAGGAACCTTCCGATCTAGAGGCTTACACCTTAACCACTATACCGGTTGGTCGATGTAATCGCCAGGGAAAAAAGCACTAAAGATCACAACGTAGCCATTTTTCTCAAAAAAATGGTATCGGATTATCGTTGGTAACACTTTCTGTTATTTCTTTTCACACTTAATAGATCTCTATTGGTAGTGGTAATAGTAGTTAACTAACGTCACCCTAGAGCATCACAAAAGGGTATTGGTTACGGTGTAGGATCATTTTCCAAGAGAAAGATCCGAGGACAACACGACCGAATTTTGAATCACGCAATAACTTCATGGATCCATCTAACATCCAATATTTGATATTTTACTTTGGAATCACCACTCAAGACGAGTACTAAAAATTGATTAAGCTGTGCTTTTGCAAAAAAAATGTACTGGTAAAACTAACCTCAAATTTCCACAGGCTATCTTTAGTTTCTTCGATTGCAGCGTAAAAATATCCGCAAAACAAACTACTTTTTAGGAAACGTTGACAAGCAATACACATTCTACAATTAATAAAAATCCATTTCGTGTGAATTTTGGCCTCTTCCCCAACTTCTCAGACGCGCCCAGAGCAAAACAGAAAGAGGTAAGAGAAAAGAAGTCTTCCCATTGGTTGCTTAGAGCGTGACGTCAAACTAGAAGAAAATGAAAGTGGGGGTAGATTTGAATAATGATACCTGACGCACAGGACAGACGATTTTCGCATTACATTTTGGATTTGTGGTAAGAAAGGAAATTAATTTTCTGTGACTTATTCTTTCTTTTATGTTCCTACAATGTTGATGGAATCTATTTTTATGCTGTCACAGAATAGCAGATTCGTGTTATTATTTTGTGTAGCAATGTGACGTGGTTTGCGGAAAAATTACCATAAGTGTGTTCCTGAATTCGGACTTTGCCAAGCAGATGTAGTTGAAATGAGTGCATTGAATAACTTGAATTTCAAATGCATCGCCGAAATAGAGTAACGTATTTAAAATCTCACTGGAGGAATTGGAATAAAATTCACTATTCGAAATAAACAGTTTTGTTGATGCAAAAGTTCGTCCCGTTTTGAGTGATGTACTGTCCTTCATAATTGTAAAGTATTGATGTTGGTCGGAACTAGGGATGCGACATCGATGTCGATGTTTTCAAAACATCGATGTTTATACTTGTCGATGTTTTTACGTTGTCGATGTTTTATTTTTAAATGAAAAAAGTACCGTTATAAAAATTTTAAAAATAACCAAGTTGCATAATTTTTAAAATCAGCAAATTGAACATACTTTTAGACCAAAGTGACCACGGATGAAGGGTCTGAAAAGTAGGGTTGCGACATCGATGTCGATGTTTTCTAAACATTGATGTTTTTGAAAAAAACATCGATGTATTGGAGCCGATGTCGGATCACTAGTGGCTATACCAGTTTTAAGAAATGGGGAAACAAGTTTAAATACACTGAATTTTAAAAACATCGATGGTTTGGGGGCGATGTATTATCAACATCGATGTTTTAATTTTCAACATCGATGTTTTGCTGTCGATGTCGTATCAATAGTTGCTAAACCAGTTTTAAGAAATGGGGGAAAAAGTTTAAATACACGGAATTTTAAAAACATCGATGATTTTGGGGGCGATGTATTACCAACATCGATGTTTTAATTTTGAACATCGATATTTCAAAACATCGATGTTTTGCTATCGATGTCGCATCCCTAGTCGGAACGAGGGGATTTCAGCAAGCACTTTTTAGGGGGGGAGGAAGGGAATTGAGTTGTGTAGTGTAAGAATGAACTTGCCGTAAAGCTTCTCGGTTTCCTAAGAAAGTGTAGCCGTGATCTAGAGGCCGTGATGTAGAGGTGGGTGGCGTCACTAAGACGTTGTTTATACTAACACATGGTGTTGGTTTCCTAGAGAGGGTTGTTTGTGAACGTAACGAAAATTATCGGAGCCGCCATTTCCATGACTGTCGTCATAGCGTTCTCAAACAGTTGGGGAACGTTTTCTATCTTGTAGCGGCAACATTTCATTTGCTGCTGCCAAACAATTCGAGCGATAAGGAGCAAAATAAATAAAAAAAATTGTTTGCCATTGATTAATTCGTTTTTGTAAAATCGGGATCGTTAAACACAGAATAAAAATCTCAACGGATTTGAAATATGCGGAAAATTTGACACCAGATCAATACCTTAAATGTGATTTTCTTTAAATAAATAATTAAATAATCAAATGGTAAACAATTGAACAATAAAACTGTTTTTGATATCGATCTGGCGTAAAAATTTACGCTGATTTGAAATATGTTGTATTTTTCACTCTACCTCCAAGGATCTCGAAGTTAGAAACTTTGAACTAGAGAATAAAAAACCAATTTGTTTTGTTTCTCGAATAAAATAAACCACGACAGCCGTCTGTGTTGCCCATTCTCTAACGTATTCTGTCCACCTAAGTTGACACCTTTGGATTCTTATTTAGACGGTCGTCTAGTTATGCCCGCGGCATCATGACGTATCACGGCTGTAAGATAACGGTTTCATTTTCTTAGGAAACCGAAGCTTATGTGGATCGGAAAGTTTCGTCACCTGGATCAGTTCTTAGCCAGAAACCTAAGAACTTCTATGAGCGCGGAATGATAGGAATACCGGAGAGATGTAGAAATGTCTTCAAACAGAACGGCACATATTAACTACACTACCCTACAATAATGGACCGGACGCCAGCGGATTTGACAAAAAATCTGACTACTTGTTTAGTGGTGTTTGTCGTGAACCTTTACATTTTATTGCTGGTCGATTGAACGCCGACGCCTACATGAACATTTTGGACAATTCGGTTCTTCCTACGTTCTAGCAATTTTATGGAATACACGATTGTAACTACCAAGACGACAATGCTTCATGTCGTGTTGCAGCCTCTGTCAAGCAGTGGTTTTTTCATTGGGGATGGTCCTCCACGTGCTGCAAATTACACTATCAACCCTTCTGGGCATACTTTCAACAAGGTTTTGGTACACAGCTATGGGTATTTGTATCCATTCCTGCTGCAAGAATGTCGCCAGCTCAGTTGTAGATTCCGGACGGGGTTCCCTGGTCCGTAAGCGTCGCTCTATCTCGTCCCACACATGTTCTATGGGGTTTAGGTTGGGACTCTGAGCGAGCCAGGGAAGGCGTTTTACATCCATATTTTGATACCACTGTCAGACAGATGCTGCAACGTGACTCAGAGCGTTGTCGTCCTGGAAGTAACATTCATCCATTCCGTAAAATTACCAGAGCGTAGGAAGAAGCTGATTGTCCAAAATGTTCATGTAGGCGTCGGCGCTCAATTCACCAGGTACAACAAACAAAGGTCCCAGGACATACCACAAAAAACACCCCCAAACAAGTAGTCGGATTTTATGCAAATTCGCTGGTTCATTATTGTAGGGTAGTGTATGTAGTAGGTTTGTTAGAGTACCAGATGTGGTTGTCAGTACTCCAAAAACACTTTTATTCTACAGAAATTTGATCTCGTATTTTGTACATGTAATTTTGAAATTGAATGCCTGAAAAATTTGGTTTCTCGACAGTTGAAATTTTGTTTCTGCTCACTTCAAAAACGAATTTTATTTCCCTCGTCTTTCTTGGTGATGGATTTTTAATGGATAGCTATATATATAATTTCTCTTTGAATCTCGATTATTTATTAAACACTGAAAATATATCCGAGTACATTTACATTTAAATCCCGAATTGAATCTAATTTCACCCGACATCGAAGCCAGTTGCTATTTTAAATTTCCTTTCGCTTTAATTTAATTTCAACAATTGATTAACTATTATTACAGAAAAGCGCTTCGCTTTTAGATTCCACTGAAAAAATCTACATAGTTATTTAAATAGAAGTAACTTTGGGAGGAAAATGGTGCAGAAATTTGGAATATATATTTTATTTCTCATTTTAAGTAATTGCTTAAGAAGAAAATAGTTTTCGAACTTAGCTATTTTCATGCATAAATAAAAAAAATCAGATTTATTAATTATGTACTTTAAAACCATCCAGCTTTTCTCGATAAATTAAAGTGAAGAATTTCCGAAGTTTCAAAAGAAATCTTTGAAATTCCACGGACAAAGAATTTTTAAAAACTTACCGCATGATGTTCTTTATATGGCTTATTTCAATGGAGAAGATAATTACTTCATGCATGACTTAAATTAAGAGCGTGGGCTTTCTAAATTAATATTTCGATTTTAGAAAATTGGGATGACTAGCGTAGAATTATGGGATCATTACATGTGCGACCTGAATCTATGTATATTCTGTCGCAATTCTTCTTTTCGTTTCAAAATTGAATTGCTTTCTATAGCGAAATTAAATCGTCGTTAAAAATTAAATGTGTAGATTTTGTATCTCAAATTAATGAACTCGCGTAATTTTTTTATGTTTGAGAAAAGACTGATTTGCTTTATCTTGAAGGATTTTTTAATTTTTAATGTTAGACATAATTGGCAGGATTATCCAGCGCTGATCGTGTTTCAAATTGATATATACCTTGGTAGGTATTTTAATTAACGTCCTAGTGGAGCAATATGTTATCCTCGGATCTTTCTTTTAGAGGATTGATCCCTGACCGTAGCCAATAGACCGTTGTGTAGCTCTAGTAAAACGTTAATTAATAATTATCAAAATTAACCATTACTGTTGGCCATAGTAGCGGCCCTCAAAATAATAAGTAGGTAGGTATGTATTTTAATTAACGTCGCATTTGAGCAACACAACGGGCTTTTGACGACGGTCTGGGGCTTTCCGTAAGAGAAAGATCCGAGGACAACATCAACTAATTTTGAACTATGTTCAGATAAGTAATCAAACTATTTTGTAAGTAGATAGATATTTTAATAAAGGTCGTACTGGAGCAACGCAACCAGATATTGACTACGGTCCGGGATGCAATTTTCCAAACCCTCACAGATACAACAACAGGGGGCGGGGCTAACCGTAACGGCCAATGAGACTGAAATCAACCAAATATAAAATGATGTCTTCTTTTAAAGAGCTTATTTTCGTAAAGCAACGATGGCCTAATGACTAAAGTCACCTACCTTCAGTTTGGCGGCAGCGGATGATAACTTCCCGAGTTCGAACCCAGCTTGCGGAAAAATTTTTAGATCCTCCAAATTATTTTAAAAAAATTCGAATTTAATTCCTTTTGATTCTAAATTACTTTTCCTAAATTTAATACCCTTTTTATATTTTTCCAAGCTTCCGTTGTGATTTTACATAAATAATCTAAGAACCACTCCTGAACTTACTACCCGCTGATATTTTTCCGCCCCTCTGCCGTCCCCTTTGCTTTAGGATGATGGTGTCGTATCCACCTCTGGTTTAGGACCATTCTGATGTAACAAAAAGCATACATAAAACACTAACATATAATTATTAACTTATGTAATAAAAGGATACAATTTTCGGCTCCCACCTCTACCCATCCATAGCCATGGATCTGAAAAGAAAAGAAAACAGAAAATTTATTTAACATGTTTCATTTATTACACTGCAAACAGGATCAGACAGGATTTCAGTTGTAGTGAAAGAGATTCCTATCCAGCGCTCGCGATCATTGGCCGTTACGGTTAGTCCCGCCCCCTGTTGTAGTATATGTGAGGGTTTGGAAAATCGCGTCCGGGATCAATCCCAAAGGAAAGAATTCGAGGACAACATCACGTAGTTTTGAACCACGGTCAGATAACGAATCCAACTATTGGGATGTTGAATTATTCTACGGCAAACTTTCTACTTTCAAGAAATAGAAATTATTCATAAGAGATAAGGTAATGGTAATAATTTTAGTTAACGTCGTACTAGAGCAACACAACGGGCTATTGACGACGGTCCGGAATCAGTCCCTTAAGGGAAAGATTCGAGGACAACAACTCGTAATTTTGAACCACGGTCAGATGACGAAGCAACACCTGAGCTGGCACCCCACTCTCCAAACTACCACGCCAACCCAACCATAAGAGATAAGGATTCAAAGCGAGTTAGAAAGAAGACGTGATGATTTCCGGTCTCTTTCGTTTCTAATGTATCATTGTGTAGTGCTTCGACCTTGCTTTAAATTTAATTGCGTGTCCGCTGCGTGGTATATAATTGCCACTCGTAATACAATATCGCTCTGTTACTTGTCGTCCAATGAATTGTATGGTCAAATATGGTCCTTGCGAAATGCAAATTCAACCTCCGACCAAACGGTATGGTGGTTAAGGTGTTAGCCTCTAGATCGCAAGGTTCCTGGCTCGAATCCGGGTCCGGTCTTGGATGTTTGTAAGCGTATGGTGTAGAGGCGGCTGGTGCGCATTAAATTTATCGTGACCGAAAGTCCTCAAGTTGGGTTGGTGTGGAAGTTTGGAGAGTGGAGTGCCAGCTCAGATGTTGCCTCGTCATCTGCCCGTGGTGTTGTCCTAGGATCTTTCCCTTAAGGGATTTATCCTGAGCCGTCGTCAATAGCCCGTTGCGTTGCTTTTGTACGACATTAAAAACTACTAATTACCTGTAAATTTAAAAATAAATTTAAAAGTAACGCGGAGATGTATTTTTAATTTCATCGGAGGAAATATTTGGTTGATGCAAAAGTTCATCCTGTTTTAGGTGTTAGATGGCATTACATCGCAAAACCAATGTGTTATCTACTTCACAGTTGTATCACTTCCATAAAGTGTTGAGGTTGATCGAAAGAAGGAGTTTTCGCGAGTGCGCGAGAAAAAATTGTGTAGTTCGGTTGTGTTTTTACGTTTTGATAAGCATTAATTATGGCATGTAAGGTAAGATAATTTTAATTAACGTCGTCTTAGAACCACACAAATCGATCAATCCCCTAAGGGTTAAGATCCGAGGACAACACCACGTCATTTTCAACAATGGTCAGATAGCGAGGCAACACCTGAGCTGGCACTGTTTCACAATTCGTTCCTCTCTGCGGAATGTGACGTCATCCCCTACCTCGAAAGAAGGAAGAAGATTTTGCGATATTCGACCGCTGACGTCACAAGCGTTTTTCGTCCAAAAGCCTTGGCAACCATGCCAAGTTTTCCGATTCTAGCGTGTTTTCATTTACGCTGTTGATTAGTATTACTTTCTTGCTAGCGATTTCAACTTTGTCTCTGACAAAGACTATTTGAGGTTTTCTATCTTTGCGATCGATAATAATAAGTGAAAATTTCAACGGATTTAAAATCAGCGGAACTCATTTTTAAAATTTGTGTTTTATTTTTTTAATGTTTTCAGTAGCTGTTGTATCTGTTGGCGATCAATTTAGGAGAGTTCTAGGCTACTAACCTCCCTGCTTGGAAGGGTTGCCATAGAGACCTTTCGGATATTTGCTTCGGCTGAGAGAGACTGTTTTTGTTTTTAAGGATGCGATGTACTGCACCGGATGAAATGATGTTCGTTTATGTGTGTGCTTTAATAATTTAATTTAATTATTTTTATAATCGCGTGCTTGGTTATTAAAAAACAAAACAACATCACAGTAGCAGTAAGATTTAATGTGTCCAGCACGATTTTTAAATTTTAATCTAAAATATTTTGTAACATATTTATTGAGATAACGGCGCTGCACGTGTGTTTGCGAAGCAAACCAAATTGGAATGCGTTGCAATCACCGGGGTTGGCAAGCACTGTTCACACCTGACTCCACGAAAAGAACTGTCACGGGGAACGCTGTACTGGCAACGCAGTGGCTAGTCCCTTATAAAAGACTGTCCTCTCTTCAACGGACTCTTTGAATCTGCATTCAGATATCCTTAGTAGTTCGGAATCCACTACAAACTGTGAGTCTTGATATAAAGTGCATCTTTTTAGCAACCTGTTGAAACAGTGGCTTCTTCAAACTTGTGGAGTGTCACTACATAAATGTCAAAGGAAATTATATAGCATGGTAATATACGAATA
Organism: Metellina segmentata; assembly: GCA_947359465.1. Classification (NCBI taxonomy): domain Eukaryota; kingdom Metazoa; phylum Arthropoda; class Arachnida; order Araneae; family Tetragnathidae; genus Metellina; species Metellina segmentata. Next base: position 121,026,461 of record OX375874.1, read on the forward strand.
TGCCTGGTAGTGGATAGCTACCTAATATGAGATACTTGCCTAATATGAGATACTCCTGTACCTTTAGTCTACGGTGTCCCCATCTACTGGAAATGTCATGAGCTATTAGCTAGTGGACTTTAGAGTCATTGTAAACATAACCTTCCCCATTGCCCAACCTATAGTGCCACATCGCTTTTTAGCGCTTGTAAGACTTCTTTTTGACTGCCTTTTAGATGTATAAGGTAAGTTGTAAAGTTAATTGAAAAATTTTTACGCAAAATAAATACTTTTACATTAAATAGGTTTTTTTTGCACGCTTGTATTTCTTTGTCATTGTGGATGCACAATATTTTGCCAAAAAATCCGTCAAAATTTCGAAACGGGTTTAGTGACAGCGTTTAAACTCAAAAAGAAGTTTGCGAAATGATTCATCAGACAGTTACCAACGCAATTTTTAAAAAGGCATCTCAAATTCGGTCACTTTCCCTCTCAAATATATCTCAATCATATATCGCAGCCCGGCAAAAAAAGTGGGAACTTAAAATTGTAGAATTTGAAAAAAACATCAACTTAAAGGATACTATAAAACTTATATTGAAATAGTATAAGCTTCTCTTTTAAAGTTTAGGTAAGTATTTATGGTGGTAACTTCTATTATATTCTATAGAATGGTAATATACCACGCTGGGGCACCTCATACATATTTTTCAATGACATAACATCATATTTTTCAATATTTTGACGCGTCACTTTTTTTGCCGATATATTTGGTCTCCAAAATAAAACCTTCTCTGTTGGTGAAATCACCACGGTCCTACTTTGGAACTTCCTCTTCCTTAACCCCTAAGCGTGTAGAAAACCCCCGAAACAGACAAAGATCCTACTCACATAAACGAAACGAAACGCAATAATGCATGAACCGGAGAGCCTAGGCCAAAGGCCTTCTATCTCCTTCAGAAATTGGCTGTAAAGCCGCGTTCACACCGGAATTGCAATTCCCCTTTTTGTGGCGAGGACGTTTTACGTTTCCCTATGCTGACCACTTTTTGACCCTTTTTTCGACCCACTCTTTGACGATCGAAACGCTTTGTCGAGTTTATCGGCAACACGAAGGAGATACTCTTCTCAACCATTTGTAGAGAAGAGTGATCAACATTCATCACGCCCTTTTAATCGAATAGGTCACTCACTGACAGCAAGCGATGAGGGCAAAATGTCACACAGAGCGTACAAAAGATGGCGTGAGCGGACCACGGAATGCCGAAGGGCAGAGGAGAGCTGTGATTGTCTGCAATACCGAAAGCGGACGGAATAGGGCAGTATTTTCATCCCAAGCTTCGTCTCGGAGAAATGTCACCCAAAGTTGCAAACCTTTAATCTTTACCGTCTCCCGGTGGAAAACAAAATTGGAGTTGCAAATTCGCCAAATCGCCAACCCGACACGAGATCTTGACGATAAAATGAGTGCCGTTTCTCGGAATAGCTTCGATTTTTGGAGGGGGAGAAGTTTGCAACTCCGGTGTAAACGTGGCTTTGGATCACTTTTCCCCCATCTCTCAATCATATATTTGGTCTCCAAAATAAAACCTTCTCTGTTGGTGAAGTCACCGCTGTCCTACTTTGGAACTTCCTCTTCCTTAACCCCTCAGCGTGCAGAAACCCCTCGAAACAGACCCAAAACCTACTCACATAAACGAAACGAAATAATGGGTGGGCCGGGGAGCTATTTTCCAAACCCTCACAGATACTACAACTGGGGGCGGGGCTAACCATAACGACCAATGAGACTGAAATTAACCAAATATAAAATGATGTCTTCTTTTAAAGAGCTTGTTTTCGTGAAGCAACGATGGCCTAATGGCTAAAGTCACCTACCTTCAGTTTGGCGTCGGCAGCGGTGGATGACTTCCCAACTTCAAACCCAGCTGTCGGAAAAATTTTTAGATCCTCCAAATTATTTTTTTTTCATTCCAATTTAATTCCTTTTGATTCTAAATTACTTTTCCTAATTTTTAATACCCTTTTTATATTTTTCTAAGCTTCCGTTGATTTTACATAAATAATCTAAGAACCACTCCTGAACTCAATACCAGCTGATATTTAACTGCCCCTCTGTTGTCCCCTTTGCTTTAGGATGATGGCGTCGTATCCACCCCTGGTTTAGGACCATTCTTATGTAACAAAAAGTATACATAAAACACTAACTTATCTAAATATTAACTTATATAATAAAAGGATACAATTTTCGGCCCCCACCTCTACCCACCCATAGCCATAGATCTGAAAAGAAAAGAAGAAAACAGAAAAATTATTTAACATGTTTCATTTATTACACTGCAAACAGGATCAGACAGGATTTCAGTTGTCTTTAGCGTAGTGAAGAAGATTCCTATCCAGCGCTCGCGATCATTGGCCGTTACGGTTAGCCCCGCCCCCAGTTGTAGTACCTATGAGGGTTTGGAAAATCGCGACCGGGGAGCGTAGGCCGATGGCCTATCACTTTTAGAAATTGGCTGTAACTGAGCAAAAAAATAGTTGACATGGATTTTATATGGTAGCAAGTACAGAGGTGGTAGTCCAATGAGCTGGTTATGCAGCTGGGTGGAGTCATAAAGTGAGTCCAGATAGTGCTATACAGCAGATGCCAAGATGATTGAATTAAAGCAAAGATTTAAAAAAAAGGATTAAGTTAAATTCAAAAAATATATATTTATTCAGGATGGCCCTTGTCTTTTTACTGCACTTAGATTGGCGAGAGTCGTATCTGGGGGTCCACTGGATTACGGGATTATCTATGATTTCAAGATTAGCATAGAAATTAATAGCTAGTTTCCTGAAAAATTGTTCGAGTTCAGTAATTTCAAGATCCTTTATTATTTCTGCAACTCACATAAACCCTCCCGTCGAATATCAATGCTCGAATGGAACACACTTATCTCTGGTCTGATCTGTGTTAACCATTCTGCTCAGCCTCGAAATAGATTCCACGCTATCCACCCATTAGAGCCAACTACGTCACCCCTGCGTGCAATTTCCATCCGACAAGGGAGCCCAGGGAACGGTCTCTTTGCGTGTCTGTAGCGGCTCGGCCGGCGACATGGCGTTTGATTGGCAGGGCGCCGTGATGACGTCACGGCAGCAGGGATGACAAGCAGCAATTGAAAAAACGTCTTATCAGTCAAAGGAGAGGGGTAAAAAGAACACGGTGTCTTGGGAGAAACTTAAGCACGCGTCACACCGGTATATTTTTAGTAGACGAACAATATGGGAGAGTGCTTTTTCTTGGAGCGAAAATACGGACGAGATTATTTTGAAATGAAATGTGGGGGTTTCCTTCGCCCTTCCATCGATCAAGTTTGGGATTGAATCGAGGGGTATTTAAAACATGGGCGGTGCAAATGTGGCGTCATAAGTAAGACGGCATATTTGCTTGTGACAAGACTATAAGGTAAAAGGGTTTCGAAACACGGGAAACTTAATGGGTCGCGACGGCGTTGAAATTGCTGAGAATAAATTAATGAAGCAAACACATGTTAAAAGTGCATATTGATATTGAAATACAAATGGGAAAATTATTCAAGTATGAGATGTAATGATAATGAGGAAAGAACGGCGAACATTAAGTTCCAAGTGGAATAAATTGATTGGAAATGAAACGCATTTTTTCGGAGGAAGTTCCTCTTGAACTGAAACATTCCACCAAATGTGGCAATAAGTCAAGGAGCATAGTGAAATCTAACTTTAGCTACTTTCAGTTTAATGTTTTTAATCCTTTCTTTCAAAAACGTCTATAACAATGGCACATTCGTTTCCCTAAATTGTAAAAAACTAAATCGTCATAGTTCAAAAAGTTCAATTACCAATATCTATTTCGTAGATGATTGTTTTTGTCTTATGATTTGTATTTACGTATCTTCGTTAGTTTGAGTGTTCGGGGGTAATTAGTGTTAATTTCATTAGTTAAATCTCACAAAAGTACAGAAAAACGTACATCTTTTTTTCTTTAAAGTGACTTTAGCTTTACTCCCCTTCAAAAAGTAAATGTGTGTGTGATCTCTCTCTCTCTACATTTTCATACCTTATTCTCATGTTTCTCATGAAAAAATGTATTTTTCTGGTAGTTTCTACTTTTTAAATAGATACATGAAAATATTGTGTTTCAAAACACCCTGTGTCTTAACTTTAAAATGAGTATTCTTCAAAAAAATTAAACCATATTCACATAGGGATGTATGTCTGTAACCACCTGTATATATGCCGAAGGTGCGAGATGCTACATTAAGGTGCACAAATGATAAAGGGTAAAGTACCTAGACAACATTCTGTTCGTCCAAATTTTACAATTTGACAGTAGTACACTTGGAATAGGAGCTGAATGTTGCGACTATCAACAATAATACACTCTTGACAGCATCGACACATGTATAAACTGGTCACTGCCCCGCTACAGAGCAGCGCTCTCTAGAAAATCCAGGTGCCACTTGTGGATATTCATACCTTTGTTAATACCAGCATACTTTTGTGTTAAATACATACCTCTATAAGGAGGTTTAGAAACACAGAAATATTTGTTAATCCGGCACGACTATGCTTTTCGATATAACTAATATTTGGAAGTCGCAAATCAAGCCAAAAGCTTCCAAAACATACTCGATGGGATTATGGTTTGGAGAGAGTGCTGGCCACAATAAGTGTTAACTCTAGGTACGTACGCAACTGAGGAATTATTTGGGAAACCATGAATGAAAATGTAGTGTCTCTGCTAGTATTATGACTGTTGAAAAAGGGGCTTGAAGTTTTTCTAAGTCGTTCTTTATTAACTCAATGATAACCCGTTTCATCAAAAGTTATGGTGGTATTGGTTTATCTCCTATTGTACACCTAAGGTATTCGTACGAAACTCAAATATTAAATAAATGACAAAAAATGATCAAAGACACGTCCAAATCCGATTTTTTTTTACAAACCTCGAATTAAAAAAAAAACAAGAACACAAAGTGAGAATAAAGGTGTACATAAAATTTAAACAGAAACACTTTAAATGAAAAAAATGGAGGAATAATATACTTTTTCGACTTCTGCCCCAAGCCGCACTTGATTAAATCTACGATGAATCAATATCACCACAACTTTAGATGTGAAACGCGTTTATTACTAACGCGTTTCACATCTAAAGTTGTGGTGACGGGGCTACTTTTTTTACGTTACTTTTAAAGTTACTTTTATTACTAAGCGACGGGGCTAGCCCCATTGCTTGGTAATAAAAGTAACGTCGTTTAAAAGGGGAGTAGGTGCAAGTTAAATCTGTCGTGGCTTCAAATTTGCACATGTTGGTGTGGTGTAGAAGTTTGGAGAATAGGGTACCAGATCAGGTGTGACCTTGTGACCGTATTTCCATATTACGTAGAGATGTCCTTGAATCTTTCACTTCGTGTTTGATACCGGTATGTAGGTAGGAATTTTAACAAACGTCCCAGTCTGGAAGTACACAACGGGCTATTGGAAACAGTCCGCAACAATCCAAAAAGGGAAAGATCCGAGGACAACACCCTCGTCATCACAAAGCGGCTAGAAATTTCCTTGAATCCTCCTACCTCCCTTCAAGCTTGATACTAGATCATCGCCAAAAGTGCATTGTTTTGTTCCAAACAACGTTAATTAAAATACCTATCCTATTACTAAGGACCGACCAACCGGTCTGGTGATTAGGGTCTTAACTCTAGATTAAAAGGTTCCTGGTTCCAATCCTGGTCAGTCCATGGAAGTTTGCAAGCGTATGGTGTAGAGGCGGCTGGTGTACCTTAAATCTATAGTGGTCGAAAGTCCTCACGTTGGGTTGGTGTGGACGTTTGGAGAGTGGGGTGCCAACTCAGGTGTTGCTTCGTCATCTGACCGTGGTTTAAAATTACGAGGTGTTGCCCTCGGATTTTTCCCTTAAGGGACTGATCCCGGACCGTCGTCAATAGCCCGTTGTGTTGCTCTAGTACGACGTTAACTAAAATTACCTTATCTATCTTACCTTATCTATCTTACCTTACCTATTACTAAGGTTTTATTCGTACGAATCTTAAAAATACAATAAATATCGAAACGTGATCAAAGACATCTGAATGCAATATTTTTTTGGAAAAAAAAATATTCTCGAAATGAGAAATAGATGTGCACATAAAATGTGCTCAGCAAACCTTGAGAAAAAAAATATATTTGAGGAAGAATATGCTTTTTTTTTATTTCTCCCAAGGCGAAAAGAAAAAAATTCTATTTAAATGTTCCAAGAAGATCGACCTTTTCCTTTCATCTCCAACGTGGCGTGAGCAAATCCCTAGGATTCACCGGACGGATGTGATAAAAAAAAATACCACCGACCCACAGAGTGGGAAATACTCGGTCTATTTATAGCTTTCCCTTTCGGCCAAGGGACATTGAGATAAGAGCGCTCCGATGCTATTGACAGCAGAGACCTTCTTTCGGCCGCTTAATCTTATTATTTTGAAGAGCTTCCCCTTCGACCGAGTTATTTGAAAAGCGTTTTTAAGGAATCAATTTCCAAAGTATTTGTATTTTTAAAATTAACGTCACATGGAGCAACACGGCTGGATTTAATGGTGACGGTCCGGGATCAATTCCGAAGGTAAAGAGCGTGGACAAACCCACGCAAATTTCAACCACGGTCAGATGATGAGGCAACACCTGCTACCTGGCATCCCACAAATTTATAAGTACACTCATGGAAAATACTACCTACAATAATGGACCGGACACCAGCGGATTTGCATAAAATCCGACTACTTGTATGGTTTTTTTTTTCGTGGTAGGGCCTGTGACCTTTGCATGTTTTTCATGGTAAATACAACGACGACGCCTTCGTGAACATTTTGGACAGTCAGATTCCTCCTACGCTCTGGCAATTTTATGGAATGGACAAATGTTATTTCCAGGAAGACAACGCTCCACGTCATGTTGCAGCCTCTGCCATGCAGTGGTATCAAGATATGGATGCAAAACGTCTTCTCCGGCTTGCTCAGAGGCCCGACTTAACCCATAGAACAATTCTGGGAAGAGTTAAGAGTGACGCTTGCGGACCAGGGAACCCCGTCCGAAATCTACAGCTGAGCTGGCGACATTCTTGCAGCAGGAATGGATACAAATACCCATAGCTGTGTACCAAAACCTTGTTGAAAGTATGCTCAGAAGGGTTGCTAGTGTAATTTGCAGCACGTGGAGGACCATCCCCCAATGAAAAAACCACTGCTTGACAGAGGCTGCAACATGACATGAAGCATTGTCGTCTTGGTAGTTACAATCATGCATTCCATAAAATTGCTAGAGCGTAGGAAGAACCAAACTGTCCAAAATGTTCATGTAGGCGTCGGCGTTCAATTGACCAGCAATAACATGTAAAGGTACACGACAAACATCCCTAAACAAGTAGTCGGATATTTTGCAAATCCGCTGGAGTCCGGTCCATTATTGTAGGGTAGTGTAGTTAATATGTGCAGTTCTGTTTGAATACCCATAGCTACTCATACATATACCCATAGCTGTGTATCGAAATCTTGTTGAAAGTATGTCTAGAAGGGTTGATAGTGTCATTGCGGCACGTGGGGGTACCACCCCCCTATTAAAGCATGTTTTCTTTCCCTTATACCATCACATCTTACTGTCCGGTACACTATTGTAGTGTATATCTCGTCATCTGAACTTGCTTCAAAATTACGTGGAGTTGTCCTGGTATCTTTCCCTTGGGGATTGTGATTCAAGAAAAAACTTAATCGTGTTAGTTAGTAGGTAGCTCTTTTAATTAACGTCACACTGGAGCTATTGGTCCCACCTGAGCTGGCACCCTACTCTCAAAATTCCACACCCTGCCGACATGAGGTCATTTGAGGTTACGACGGATGTAACGAGCACCACTAGTCCCCTTTGTACACGACGGTGTTTGGTTGGATTCGAACTCGCAACCCTCCAGTTGCTAGTCCGTTGCTCATACAACCGGTCCCGGTTGACCAGAGATATAAAAAGTAATGAAAATGCAAAATTGTTTTTAAAATTGTTCGATACAATTATTGAGATTTAAACGATTGAGTCTACACTTGAGGTTAACTTGTTTGTGAGGGTTGTTGTAGTTGTTGTTGCACATTCCCCTGGTGTAGGAAAGCCTACACCAGGTCCAGAAGGCCCCATCGTGCCAGATCCCCATATACTTGCAAAGAGTCCTGATCAACCAACAGCTGCTTATACGAAGCGCCAAGACAGAGAAGAAGGTGATTAGGACTGGCAGGTAGGGAACAGGAACAAGGAGGGAAAATTCTCTCTCCGTTCTGAAATTTTATAGATTTAAGATGGCCACTTCGAAATCGGGCCATGGCCGATTGGAAAGGCCGAGGGCCACAGCATGAGATTGATAGTCCAGGGCGATTGCCAGCATACCAAATGGACTAGCTTCTGCGTGACATAACGGTGCAGATCGTGATTGGCTGAGAAATTTCCTTATCATAACGATTGAGGAAGCACCTGAGCCATTTTTGTCGCCAATCTAATGTCCTAGCAGAATGATTCTAGCAGTCCTGAAGAGCCATCAGCATTTGCCATTTGGGATTATCAAGGCTGGTTCAACAAAATCTTCCACTTAGTACTAAAGTACAGATGGCTAAAAACAACTCACATCAATTCATGTTCTGCTGCCGATCAAATACTAAGCTAACCGTGGTGGGATGGCGTACGGCGCCACACGGAAAGCAAACGCTGTTTTCCCAGGGAGTGGACCTCAGTGGGAGTGAGACGATTCAAACAGTCCATAGAGAGATCACAGCCATTCTTGGCGAGTACATCGGCTGTCTCGTTGCCATACACCCCGATATGCGATGGAATCCATTGGAGGCTTTTTGGTATTTTCAGGCCAATCTCGCAGAGAAGCTTCAGAATATTCTGGTCAGGGATATCAAATATTTTTGGCCAATTTTTGAAATACTGTATAGCACTCCTACTATCAGTCAAAATATTGTATGAGGGTTTGTGTAACAAAGTGGATTCTTTTTCGTGGCAAAAATAATTCTTGAAACGGTACAACTTTGTCTCGGAATAAGTTGACGGGTAAAATTTTGGTGATATGATAAACTGTCGGTCAGTTTTTTTTCCAGGATAAGTCGCCAAATTTTGCTGCGTCATACACTCTTCAGTATTGCTATTGGCACTAGTTTTCAGTTCTTCGATTTGCAAATGAATCAATGGTGTCGTTGACGTAAGTGTTTTAGAAAGTTCGGATACCTGGATCCGTTCTTTAGCCAGAAAGTTCGGAAGATCTGTGAGAGTGTGATGATGCAGCTACTGGTATATTTTTTAAAGAAAAGAAATGAAGATAATTTTATAAATATTGAACCGGGGCCGTTCTTGTATAGTTACGTTTAGGATATTTAAGTTGCTAGAATTTGATCATCAGGCAAATTCTAAATAACATTAATTCTTTATTTAATAATAAAAATGGGGTTGACCGACAAGGTCTGACATGCTTCTGCTAATCCGGCGGCGTCTACCGCGCTTTTTCTACGTCGTCCGTCTCTGCTCCGCGTCCTGTGGTGAAGTGGTCAGATAAGTTTCTTTGGAGACCCAGGGGGGGGGGTTGCATAACAGGCGGGGAAACGGGGTCGCCTGACCCGGAACGTACTCGCCTAATTTGGCGTTGAGGGACGGACAATGTACGGCTGCGCTTCAATATCTCTGAAATATGACTGCACATATTCCTGACACTTGGAGTCCCCACCCCTATCAATCTTGTTTAGCTCCATTCCTGATAATGCATAAAATAAAGTCATCGGTCAAGTGTTTTAAATTACCATTACTGAAGAAAACCTGCTTGCTCAAATCAGAATAATTTGTTTATCATTCTATGTGAGCCGCGGTAGCTCAGTCAGTAGAACGTCGGGCTCGCATCGGAAGCGTTGTGGGTTCTGTCCTCAGCAGAGCCTGCAATTCTGATGGTTGCGAGATCGGCGCTTAGACATGGCTAAAGACCGTCGTGTTCGCTAATGGTGGCTGGGGCACGTTACAAGGTCGTGGTAACAAAGTCCCCCATGTTCCCATACCAAATCAATACCTCTGGGGGTACCTGATCAGGGGGTTATCGATTTCTGATTGGGATCTAAATTACGATATGTGTGAGTGAATGGATGTGTGAAAGGGACCTTCCTGTAAAACGGATGTGTCATGCATGAAGAAGTCCAACCCTCCGGGGCAATGGCACCTCCAATTGGGCCATATATGGCCCGCACGACAACAACAACAATATCATTCTATGTGCAGTGTCAAAAAGTATTTAAACACGACAACTTGGGATAACTTCATGAAAAAAAAAATGTATACCTTCTTCCTTAGCCGACCAACAGGTATAGTGGTTAAGGTGTTAGCCTCTAGATCGGAAGGTTCCTGGTTCGAATCCGGGTCCAGGCATGGATGTTTGTAAACGTATGGTGTAGAGGCGGCTGGTGCACCTTCAATCTGTCGTGGCCGAAAGTCCTCACGTTGGGTTGGCGTGGAAGTTTGGAGAGTGGGGTGCCAGCTCAGGTGTTGCTTCGTCATCTGACCGTGGTTCAAAATTACGAGGTGTTGTCCTCGAATCTTTCCCTTAAGGGACTGATTCCGGACCGTCGTCAATAGCCCGTTGTGTTGCTCTAGTACGACGTTAGCTAAAATTACCATTACCATTACCTTCTTCTTTAAGTAAATAGGACCGCAATGGCCTGGTGGGAAGAGTAACAGATTACGACTGGAAGGTTCGAATCCAACCAAAGACCGTCGTGTAGACGGGGCTGGTGTGTGTTAAATATATATTGGCCTCAGATGTCTTTCCGTTAGCGTAGTGTGGAGATTTGGAGTGTGTGGTGCCAGCTCAGGTGTTGCTTCGTCTTCTGACCGCGGTTCAAATTGGTATTGGTTCTAGACTGTCGCCGATAGTCGATTGTGTTGCTACAGTGCGACATTAATTAAAATACCTACCGACCTTAAAGTCAATAATTTTGGTTACATTAAGAATTTTAGGTTGCTGTTTCCTTACGATAAAAAAGATCTATTAAGCAGCATAATGCTAAACTTAAATAGTTACAAATAAATAATGGAATTTCGTGTAGAGTCTGTAATGAAAAGAAAGGTCAGAAAATTATTGGGGCTCTTCGGGGAATTATGAGGTTTCAGTAGTTAATAATAAAATCAATACCCATTGAATCTATTTTGCATTAAATGTCCCCTCCCAATCTATTTGGCCCATTTGTTTGAATGATTTTAATTAGATTATTGATTCAAATTCTCCCATCTGCAAGCTATTTTCCAAATAGTTTTTCCATGTGTAATTTTTAATATATTAGTCCTATAAAACGAACTATCCCAAATATTCTCACTAGCAATGTGATTGCGGCTCTCGCCATCTCGGGTTACCACAATTTTAATATCTTCACTTGGCATGTTTTTGATTAGGTCGGACATTTTGCGTGCAATAGGGATTTTTCCACTATCCCTTTTGTAGATTGGGTGTACCCATTCTATATTAATCTCTACATGTTCTTCGTTGTGAGTTTTGAATAAAACTAAAAACTGCCAAGTCGAGTCATTCCTTCTTTATGCTGTTAACGTTATCTACAGGCTTAACAGAAAGACATAATGAGGTCTGAGCTTTGTGGCAGAAGATTGGGTGACTTCTGGAGCATTATAACTTTGAGTCGCGAGCAAAGGATTTTTATATGGTTCTTTACGGTCATTATTTGTTAAACAAGTAACTGTTTGTGACTTGATTTGTTATCTTTACGATTATATTGTATTATGTACGTTTATTTCTTGCCACACAAGCAAAGGATTTTTGTGTGGTTTGGTTTGTAACTCTACACGTTTATTTCTTGCCACACAAGCAAATGATCTTCCGTTTGCTACTCTACAACCATTTATTGCTATTCGCCTCTTTACAGTCATTTCTTCTTACCCTAGAAAGTGATTTTTTCCTCGGTTTTTTTTGTCGGCTTTATGACATAGAAAAGATTGGCTTCGATTTTCGTTACACGATCATATCTCCCAACATAAGTAAAGGATTTTTGGTTTGAACTTTTGCTTTACGATCATCTCTAAACAAGTAAAGGATATTTGGTTTCGATTTTTGTTTCCCGATCATCTCTATACAACTAAAGGATTTTTGGTTTGGTTTGCAACTTTGTGTTTATTTTTTGCCACACAAGCAAATGATTTTCCGTTTGCTACTCCACAATCATTTCTTGCTACACAAGGAAATAATTTGTCTCTCTACCCTAGTAAATGATTTTTGCCTTGGTTTGTGTCGACTTTATAATAATTTCGTGCAACACTAAAGTAAAGTATTTTTGTTTTGGCTTTTCGCTTCATTATCATTTCTCTCACAAAGAATTTTTGGTTAGGATTTTCCCTTTACAATAATTTATTTCTACACAAAAAGCGAAATATTTTCAATTTGGATTTTTGCTTCACCATATTTCCTTGCTACACAAAAAGAAAAGTATTTTGGGTTTGGATTTTCTCGCTTTATGATCATTTATTATTTCTGCAGAAGTAAAGGATTTTTGGTTTGGTTTGTCGCTTTACGCGAGTTTCTTGTTACAGAAGCATAGGATTCTCGTTTTAAGATAATTCCTTGCAACGTAAGCAAGTGGTTTTTGGTTTAGTTTGTCACCTCTACGGTCATTAAACCCGAACACCTAATACCATCTTGAGGAACACAGGATGCGGTCGAACATCCACTGTCGATTCCCTTAGGAGTCGCAACAGCTAGAAAACCTCCGCTCATTGAAACACTCGCTTTGGTTACATCAGCTGGACTGGTGACAACAAACAAGCAACGGTAGAATCGTGACGTAGCGCGTGACGTCACATCATTCGACACACGTGATGCAATACTCCTTGAAGGCCGTGTCTCGTAGACGTAACACCGGAATTCTTCGTTCATTTCGAAGCCATTGCCTTAAATGCCGCCGACTTTGTCTACCGCGCCGACGTAATCAACGCAAATAAATGACGTCAGAGCAGGAAACGTAAGTGGGGTTTGTTGTGCATACGCACTTGGAACTTGAGCTCTGAGGTGTGTATTTTCACGAATCGGGTTATAAACTTGGATTTGAAGGGCGAATGCTAGATATCTGATGTTTCTTGTGCGATAAGAAAACTGCGCCATTGCAATGGAGAAAAACTTTTTGCGAAGCATAAAATACAGATCAATACCTTATAAACTTTTAAAGTTTCAAGACCAACCGTGGTTAAGGTGTTAAGGTGTTGGTTAAGGTGTTAGCCTCTAGATCGGAAGCTTCCAGGTTCGAATTAGGGATGCGACATCGATGTCGATGTTTTCAAAACCTCGATGTTTTTTAAAAAACATCGATGTATTGGGATCGATGTTTTTGTAACATCGATGTTTTTGTAACATCGATGTTTATACTTGTCGATGTTTTTACGCTGTCGATGTTTTATTTTTAAATGAAAAAAGTACCGTAAAAAAATTTAAAAAATAACCAAGTAGCATTATTTTTATAATCAGCAAATTGAACATACTTTTAAACCAAAATCACCAAAGGTGAAGGGTCTGAAAAGCAGGGATACCACATAGATGTCGATGTTTTATAAAAAACATCGATGTATTGGAGCTTATGTCACATCACTAGTTGCTAAACCAGTTATAAGAAATGGGGTAAAGCGTTTAAATGCACTGAATTTTAAAAACATCGAAAGTTTGGGGGCGATGCATTATCAACATCGATGCTTTGCTGAGTCAATGTACGTAGTTGAATTAGCATCGCATCAGAGCAACACAACGGGCTATTAGGTACAGTATTTCCGAAGAGAAAAGTCGACACCTCATCATTTTCGACCACTCTCAAATTTTTCCGCACCTCTTCAAACTTCCACACCGCACCAACGTGACGACATTAGAGGTCACGACAGATTTGGAGTGCACCAGCAAACACGTACACGGTTTGGTTGGTGTACTTTTGAAGTCGCAACTCTCCTGTTCCTAATCCGATACTTTTTCAACGTGGCTACCACGGCCCCTTTCTGTGCAGCTAGAGCCGACCAACCGGTATAGTGGTTAAGGTGTTAGCCTCTAGATCGGAAGGTTCCTGGTTCCAAACCGGGTCTGTGCATGGATGTTTGTAAGCGCATGGTGTAGAGGCGGCTGGTGCACCTTAAATCTGTCGTGGCCGGAAGTCCTCACGTTGGGTTGGTGTGGAAGTTTGGAGAGTGGGGGGTGCCAGCTCAGGTGTTGCTTCGTCATCTGACCGTGGTTCAAAAGTACGAGGTGTTGTCCTCGAATCTTTCCCTTAAGGGACTGATTCCGGACCGTCGTCAATAGCCCGTTGTGTTGCTCTAGTACGACGTTAACTAAAATTACCAATTACCAAAGAAATAAATTGCAAGGTAGGTAGGTATTTTAATTACCGTCATACTGGAGCAACACAACGGGCTATTGACGACGGGATCAATCGCAACGGGAAAGAAAGGTGGACAACACTATATAATTTTGAACCACGGTCAGATGACGAGGCAACACCTGAGCTGGCACCTCATTTTCGAAACTTCCATACCATGCCAATGTATGGATATTTGAGTCCACGATAGATATAAGGTGCACCAGGCCAATTTTTACACGACTATGTTTGTTGGATTCGATTACGTTTTTTTTTTAAAGGGGTACTCCAGGACCGTGGTCTTGTCATCTGACCGTGGTTCAAAATTACAAGGTGTTGTCCTCGGATCTTTCCCTTAAGGGATTGATCCCGGCCCCTCGTCAATAGCACGTTGTGTTACTCTAGTACAACGTGAATTAAAAATTACCAATTCTAACCGTGCCACCGCGGCCCCCGAAATTATAAGGATACCAGGATTGGTCTACATCCAAACATATGAAAATCCCTAAATGTTGCCTCAGAACTTTCCCTTCGGTGTTGATCTCGGACCGTCGCCAATTGCTCACTGTGTTGCTCCAGTGAGACGTTAATTAAAATACATACCTACATCCCTACCATAATGGACCGGACGCCAGCGGATATACATAAAATCCGACTACTTATTTGGGGATGTTTTTCGTGGTTTGGCCTGGGACCTTTGCATGTTTATCCTGGTCAATTGAATGCCGACGCCTGCATGAACATTTTGGACAATCAGGTTCTTCCTAGGTTCTGGCAATTTTATGGAATGGACGAATGATACTTCAAGGACGACAACGCTCCTTTTCATGTTGCAGCCTCTGTCAAGCAGTGGTATCAAGATATGGACGTAAAACGTCTTTCCTGGCCTGCTCAGAGTCCCGATCTAGACCCCATAAAACATGTGTGGGACGAGTTAGAGCGACGCCTATGGACCAGGGAACCACGTCCGAAATATACATCTGAGCTGGCGACATTCTTGCAGCAGGAATGGGCACAAATACCGGTAGCTGTGTATCAAAACCTTGTTGAAAGTATGCCTAGAAGGGCTGCTAGTGTCATTGCAGCAGGCGGGGGACCATCCCCCTATTAAAGCATGTATTATTTCCCTTATAGCATCACATCTTTCTGTCCGGTTCATTATTGTAGGGTAGTGTACATGCCAACGGCATAATGCAACCTAAGTAAGGTATGTCACTCTATCGTCCTTTTTCACTGCAAACAAAACACAGCAAAAAAAATCGAAAAAAGCAGCTTTTAGCGATATTCGAGGAAGAGTTATAAAACAAATTCTTATTTTCACAAGCATGCAACGCGTTGTAAACAAAAACTAGCTAAATAAAAATCGAAAATATGAATTTTTTTGATATTCCAGTGAAAAGAGTTCCCTCGCGAAAACATTTTCTTAACATTGCAAACATGGAATGAAAGTGCAATATGATGTCATCTGGAAATAAAGTCTACAAAACTACCCATTACGAAAGAAAACCCGAAACGTAGTAATCGGCTTCCGAGAAATACTAGATGCGAGCCCGAAGCTATTTAGGAAGCCAAACACTGTCGCAATATAAATTGTTTAATCATGTTGGGAAAATAAACCTTTAAATTTAAGATTAAATCTTTTTTCCTTTCTTTTATAAATGGAACATGTACTTCGACACCAACTTCTAAAATAAAATCTGACACTTAAATGGGTGGCAGGGGGAGTATATTCGATCAAAACCTCCAAGTCTGATTACATGTTTGGCAGTAACTTGATGACGAGATATCTCGTCAAAACCGTTTGGTATAGTGTTTTTGAATGAAGGTCGCACTGGAGTTACACAACGGGCTATCGGTAACAGTCCGGGATGGCACACTTAGAGAAAGATCCAGAACACCACCACGTGATTTTGAACCACGGTCAGATGACGAGGTCAAACCTGATTTGGCACCCTACTTTTACAGAACTCAAAAGTGATGATATTTGAGGACACGTCAGATTTAACTGGAACCAGCTCCTTTTGACCACGACGATCTTTCGAACTCGCAATCCTCTGGTTTCTACTAATAAGTTACTTTTCCAACCTGGCTGTCTCGGCTCCAAAAAAAATTTGGAAGGTTAAAATTCTTAAAAGATACATTTGTAAATAAGCCTTTACCAAACTGGTTTTCTTAGAAATTTAACCCATGAAATGTCACACAGACAGAATCTTAGATATTTAACTCTTATTTCCTACACGAGATCGACGCAGGGAACATTTCCACTTCCAATTCTCCCACACGCTTTCGCTTCGCAAAGCATTCATTACCACACCGCCAGCAGTCACGAGTAAATGAAACACCCCGCAAATCACCGATTACGAAACTCATAAATATTTAACCATCCTGGTTAACACCACCCTCACCATGCACAACCGCACAACAGCAAGCACAGCAGCTAATTCATTCACCGCATTCAAGACCAGAGGTAATAATTCGAGCTTGGAAAACCAATTCCTCACATGGCCGGTGTAATACCCCCAAACTAAATCTTAAAGACATTTACTCTTCCAACAGGAAACCGATCCAGGGAACATTTCCACTTCTCTCACAAACGCTTTTACATCGCAAGGCATTCATTACCACACCACCAAACGTCAATGAAATTCGCATCCCACAGTTCACCAATTACGGAACTGATCAATATTTAACCTTCCTGTCTAACACCATCCTCACAACTGCACAACAGCAAGCAATAGCAGCTAATTCATTACCGCATTCAAGCCCATAAGTAATTATACGAGCTTAGAAAACCAATTCCTCACAAGTCCGATGTAATCCCCTTCACAAACCTAATCTTCCAGACATTTAACTCTTATTTCCTACACGAGACCGATGCAAGGAACATTTCCATTTCCAATGCTCCCAGATGCTTTCGCATCCCAACGCATTCATTACCACACTAACAAAAGTCACAATCAAATGAGCATCCCATAGATCACCAATTACGGAACTCATCAATATTTAACCTTCTTGTCTAACACCATCCTCACCATGCACAACAGCAACAGCAAGCATAGCAGCTAATTCATTACCGCATTCAAGCCCAAAAGTAATGATATGAGCTTAGAAAACTAATTCCTCACAAAGCCCTATGTGACACATACCCCCAAACCTAATCTTCCAGATATTTAACTCGTATTTCTGCACGAGATCGATGCAGGGAACATTTCCATTTCCAGTGCTCCTAGACACT
This sequence comes from Metellina segmentata, assembly GCA_947359465.1. Classification (NCBI taxonomy): domain Eukaryota; kingdom Metazoa; phylum Arthropoda; class Arachnida; order Araneae; family Tetragnathidae; genus Metellina; species Metellina segmentata. The sequence goes on from OX375874.1 coordinate 121,044,086, forward strand.
TTCGCATAGCAAAGCATTCATTACCGCACAGCCAGCAGTCACAAGCAAATGAACACCCCACAAATCACCGATAACGGAACTCATAAAAATTGAACCATTCTGGTTAACACCATCTCATCTTGCACAACAGCAAGCATAGCAGCTAATTCATTCACATCATTCAACTCTCCCCCCCCCCTAGAAGTAATCATACGAGCTTAGAAAACTAATTTCTCAAATAGCCGGATGTAATACCCCCAAACTTAATCTTCCAGACATTTAACCCGTATTTCCTGCCCGAGACCGACGCATGGAACCATTTCCACTTATCAAAGACGCTTTCGTTTCCCGACGCATTCATTACCATACTAACAAAAGTCACAAGCAAATTAGCATCCCATAAATAACGTTTACGGAACTCGTCAATATTTAACCCTCCTTGTCAACATCACCGTGCACAACAGCACAACATAAAACACAACGGCTAATCCATTGACCGCATTCAAGCTCAGATAATGATACGCGCTTAGAAAACAAATTCCTCACATGGCCCGATGTAATACCCCTATCTTCCAGACATTTCATTCTTATTTCCTACACGAGATCAACGCAGTGAACATTTCCACTTTCCAATTCTCCCAGACGCTTTCGCATCGCAAAGCATTCATTACCGCACCGCCAGAAGTCACAAGTAAATGAAACACCCCGCAAATCACCGATTACGAAACTCATAAATATTTAACCATCCTGGTTAACACCATCCTCACCATGCACAACCGCACAACAACAAGCACAGCAGCTAATTCATTCACCGCATTCAAGCCCAGAAGTAATGATACGAGCTTTAGGAAACCAATTCCTCCTTTCCTGTATAAACTAATCTTATTCATTGGGCAGACCGCGGCACGATTTTAATTAAAACCCAGATTCGCAGAGTGTCTGGATTCTAAATTCTGCCGACGAGGAGGTGATCTGGGAAGGCAAAAATACCGTCCGTGCGCTAGTCTTTTTAATCCTGCACAGCGGCGGTATCGATTTCGAGCCGGATTGCGGCTGGGTGGTTGTATATATATTTGGGGGGTGCATGTGCAGAAACCGCTCGTGTGTGCTATCGATTCGTTTGAGTAATGGCCCCTCCAGGATCGGAGCGCGGAAATTGAGTTAGAGAGATGGACCGTGTCCGGCCGAGTCGTTAAGGGGTTTTTGAAACTTTGCGGATGTCCCGCGGCCGGATATTTCGGTTTCGCTGGGATTTGAGGTCTGGGTAAGTTGCCTGATAGTTCTGCATTTGTCAGTGTGAGGCATTGCATTCGAGTATTAGAACGCTGTGGTAATTTATGATGGGCTATGGACGACAAATGTAATTAAACTGAACATTGCGTTTTGAGATGAACTTAAAAAAAACCAAGGTGGAGCGGTCGTTCACGGTAAGAAGGCGATTTGTCGCCAAATATGGTAACTTTCACCTTTTGCGGATTTTCTTTACATCTGCCGTTTTTGTTATGGCAACCCTATCTGATGTTACGGAATTCAGCCGCCATCTTGATTTGGCGACAAAAATTTGTTGGCGACAAACGTCTTACCGTGAACGACCACTCCACCAAAACCAAATATGCAAACTAGCAGTCACGTGATTGCTCTGGTAAAAATTCACTTGGTTTGCCAATTTGGCATCTTATCGCCTCGTCTCTTGATATAACATCTCATGACATGGTAGGTGTAGGAAAGCTTTTTTCTATACTGGCAACAAAGATCGTGAAATCGCGAATATCTATTACTGTGTCAGCCGACCCAATCAGATAATGAACCAATGAATGAGCGTTTTCTTCCATCACGTATACCAGTCGAATGATGATTGTCGGTTTATACTCTCGATTCTATATCGCCTCGTTTGGCGATAATGCATCTTATAACAGGTGGGTTCTTTCGTGATTGCGCAATTTTATAGTGATGCCAAAAATCACGAAATCGCAAAAGTCTACTACTATATCGGAAGGACCAATCAGATGATGAATCAATGAACGTCCGTCTTCGCCTTTACCTGTTAACCAATCAGACAACTAATGTTCGATTCCATCCAGCAGGCGATAGGGTCATATTACTAGTAGCTCCTGTCACGTGATCTTGGGTACATAAAAATGTTACCATTGCATGCTGATCTCGTCCAAGATCATCAGATGCATCAAAGAGTGTCATCTTGATCTCCTCATGATTACCAGATCGTGACCTGGTTCTCCTAAAACTAATCGGTAATATCTTGACACTACATGGACAAAAGCATTTGGGCACTAAAAGAATTAGGAGGAGGATGCATCTTAGCGTTAGTTGTTTTTACTGGTTAGAGGAAACGGCCCATTGCTTCATGTAGCTGGTACCATGAACGCTGACGTGTACCTCGACGTTCCGGATAATTCGGTCTTGCCTACACTAAGTAAATACTGCGGCAGTGATGGTTGTTACATTCCAACAGGATCGAGCTGCTAAACGCTTGCTGGACTGGTTTCCTGAAGAGGAGATTAATTTGCTTTACTGGCTTGTTCAGATTCCCGATCTCAATCCAATCGAGCACCTGTGGGACAAACTGGAGCGACGGGTACGACACCACCACGCACGGCCATCTTCACAACAATATGTTCTCACAGGCCTCAAGAGGCATGGCGAGCTATTCCTACCCAGAATTACAGAGAACTTGTGGAAAGTATGCCTCGACGTGTTGCAGCTGTTAATACAAGGAAATGAAGGGTCCCTACCCGTTACTAAATAGAATAATAAATTACTTTTTCTGAAAGAAGTGTCCTCATACTTTTATCCTTGTAGTGTGTTTCTCGTCAATGCAAACTTGGCCAAAGCTCGATGGACGAGATATATCATCGATACTTTTGGAAGGTTAATTTAACTACCAACAAACTCATCATGAAACGAAACCTCTCCAAAGAAGACAAATACAGATAGATGCAATATGTAACGACGAACACACGCTTCCCTGGAATTCACCCCCTTCCAAGCACCAAATGTATCCCATTCTCCAAACGGCGACACTTTCCCCCTTATTACATTTTCATGTTAACTTGCACTAGGGTGGAAATTGGGAATCTTTTTTAGGGCTCTTGTTTCTGCTTCGGATTGAATTCGTTCTAGCGCAGTTCTTGCAGGTGTTCTTCGAGAAAGTAAGGGAGAAATGCGGGCATTAAATTGGAATCCTCTGGGTGCAGTAAGACGGTGGAAGAAAGATGGGGTGATCTGCGGGGGAGTGCAGAGGCCAGGTAGATGGAGGAGTGTCCTCTTTCCTGAGACACCTCTCCGCGTTACCCTCCCTATCTGGAAGGGGAGGATACGAAGTGGAATGGTACAAGTCAAGAATTTCGTTCCTTCATGGACGCGGTGTGTAATATGACCTTCATGAGGTTATTGATGGATATTGTCAGTTTTTAATGAATGTAACGTCAACTTGAATACGTCTCAGCGAAAGATCAGTTGTTTCGTGCGTATTCTTCTGTGCGCAACTCGTGTGTGGTTCCTTTTTCCGTCGATTAATCGATTTAAATCGATTGTCCATTCGCTAACCATCATCGACGACGCTTTTGTAACAGCTCTTCTTCTAACATTTCGGGTATTTGGTTGTGGCATTTAGGTAGGTTGGTATTTAATTACGGTCGCATTGGTAAGGTAAGGTTAGGTAATTTTTAGTTAACGTCGCACAGGAGAAACACAACGGGCTATTGACGACGGTCCGGGATCAATCCCTTAAGAGAAAGATCCGAGGACAACACCTCGTAATTTGGAACCACGGTCAGATGACGAAGCAACACATGAGCTACGGTCGCATTGGATATCAACACAATGAGATATTTTTTAATTCGATTCGCAGAAAATCGCCAGTCAAACTTTTCAACTTTAGACGTTAGATTTTTACTAATTGGTTATTTTTAATTAACGTCGTACTAGAGCAACACAACGGGCCATTGGCGACGGTCCGGGATCAATCCCTCTAATCCTAAAGGAAAGATATGAGGACAACACCGTGTAATTTTGAACCATGGTCAGATGACTAATCCCCTAAGGCAGGGGTGGCCAACCTGTGGCGCATTGGATGATTATGTTGGCCTAGTTGAGGTCAATTTGCAGAGTAAGCAAAGAAAAAATACGTATTTAAAATATATCATTTATTAAAACCTTTAGCTACTCGATAAAGAGAACATAATATAAATTATACACAGTGAGTCTCAGAGCTGAACAACATAGCTCACTCACACCTAAGCTCTCATAAGAGACTAAATAAGAATATGATCTTATATAGGGTATGCTATTTGCATACTGTGACGTCACACGCTTCGACAATCCTCTTATTCCCGAAGTCCAACAGATTACGAGTGGCGCAGTGTATCTTTGCGCCTACTTATTATTTTCAAATAGGCGCATAACTGAATCCATCTTCATATTCTCAACAGCAGAGTGCTCTTATTTCAATTCATACAGCCTTTTTATTCATCAGTTCGTCACAATGTTTCGACAGTTTTCTATTGATATTATGTGCGATACGACGTACGTACTTGTGATCTGTTTGTTCTTTTGCAACTCTTAGAGTTTTAAGCTTTTTAATGTGTTTCTTTACATTCCTATTATTTATTACAGCGTAAAAGAAAATGAGCAAAAGAAGCTCAGAAAGTGATAGAAAGCGTGAATTTAATGAACATTGAGGAAATTCGTTGTTATTTATTGCAAGTCTGTCAGGAAAACCGTTTTGAATTGTTTGTGAAAGTAATCTTTCACATAATAGAAGACATGATCTTAATAGACACTATAAAACACATCATCAGACTAACATAGATGAGAAAATGGAGCTTGTTCTTGGGTCGGAGTTACAACTGGAAGACCTTGTCCATTCTTTTTTCGAGCATTGGATGTGTGATGTGTTAGCCCAGTTAAGCATTTTTATAAGAGGAATTGATGATAATTTTAATGTCTTTGAAGAACTTGCCAGTCTGAAGTCATTGCGTTGTAAAACAAGCGGATCAGATATATTTACAAAAGTAAAATCATGCCTAGAAATTCTAAATTAGAATATAGTAAACTCATCAGTATGTATAATGACGGTGCGCCGTCAATAGTAAGTACAGTGAATGGCACTAGGGCTTTGCTTGGAGAATATTTTAAATCGTCCTGCACTAAACGATCACAATATTTTACACCAAGAGGCACTGTGTGGAAAAACTTTAAAAATGTTGCATGTTATGTTACAGGTTGTGAAATGTGTGAATAAAATTAGAGCAACAGCATTAAACAGACGAGAATTCAGAGAATATTTTCAATTGTTAGATTTGGAATATATGGTGAACTTTTCCTTCATTCAGGTTCTCAGTAGATTTTCGAAATTGAATTTGCGAATTGAAATTGAATTGAATTTGCATCCATGAAATTTATTTAAAGCAAAACAAGGTCGCAAATGGCTGATTCAAATTTGAAGAATTATCTGGTGCTCTCGGTAACAAATTTAACATCAAACATTGAAAGACTAGCGAAATCCAAACAGGCTCAAAAGTCTCATTAATAGTAAGTAATGTTTATGTGCTATAATTATAGTATATTGTTTAACACATGTAATAGTTAAATCATTTAAAAATGTTAATATGTCTATACTTTTATTAAAAAAGTCATTAAGGGTTTGCCAGGTAATGGTAATGGTAATTTTAGTTAACGTCGTACTAGAGCAACACAACGGGCTATTGACGACGGTCCGGGATCAGTCCCTTGAGGGAAAGATCCGAGGACAACACTTCGTAATTTTGAACCACGGTCAGATGACGAAGCAACACCTGAGCTGGCACCCCACTCTCCAAACTTCCACGCCAACCCAACGTGAGGACTTTCGGCCACGACAGATTTAAGGTGCACCAGCCGCCTCTACACCATACGCTTACAAACATCCATGCCCGCACCCGGATTCAAACCAGGAACCTTCCGATCTAGAGGCTAACACCTTAACCACTATACCGGTTGGTCGGCAAGGGTTTACCAGGACCATGAACGTAAAAAGGTAGAAAAGGTGCTTGAGTTGTATGGCGCATCTGAACTCGTATGAGAAAAAAATTGGCGCATGGTATGTAAAAGGTTGGCCACTCCTGCCCTAAGGGAAAAATACGCGGTGTTGACCACGAATCTTTCCTTTTGGGGATTGATCCCGGACCGTTGTCAATAGCCCGTTGTGTTGCTCTAAAACGACGTTAATTTTAAAAAATACCAAAATTACCGAAGACAACACCATATAATTTTGAACCACGGTCAGATGACGAGGCTTCACCTGAGCGGGCACCTCACTCTCCAATTTCCCACAGCAACCCAACGTGAGGACTTTGGTCACTACAGATTTAAGGTGCACCAGCCGCCTCTACAACATACGCTTATAAACAGCTATGCACTGCCCAATCCAGGACCTTCCTATCTAGAGGCTAACACCTTAACTACCAGACCGGTTGGTAGACGTCAGATTTTTAAGTTCTGTTTTTTGTTTTTCAATTCTTTTTAAGGTGACGTCGTGGCTGAGTGGTTTTTCTAGCTGCGTTATTTTATAAGGGATTGCCATTTTCAGCACCGACCGCAACGGAAAATCCGAGAAGTTGAGAATTTATTTTTCTAAATACATCTGACGAATAAGGCCGGGTGCACACATCCTGTTTTTCAACTTGCGGTGCCGCTACCGCAACGCAAGTGCGGTCTGAGATACATTAGATCCAATGGAGTAGTAAACACATACCTCCGGCGCCGCTGCGGTGACGCAGTCCAACTTACGTGTAATTTACCGCAGTGCGCCGTACACGCTTCTCCGGTCTGAAGTACCTTGTTTTCACAAATAAACGGAATATAAATAATAATTTATGCATGGTTGTATCCAGTAACGTCTATTTGTTATTAAAATATACTTTTTTTACACCAAGTAAGCGAAATAAACACGTTTTCTTCAATAGAATATTTATCGCAATGAGGCGAAATGAGTACTTGCGTCATTTCACGGTTATGTGTGCATAGTTGGGCTTCGGTGACGCAGCGGCGCCGCACGTTGAAAACCCGGATGTGTGCACCAGGCCTAAGTTTCCATATTTATCGGTTAAAAGATTTCTATAAAACGTCATTTGTCAAAATCAAAGCTAGTTAAATTTATGTAGAAATCGAACGCATGTTTTTGAACGTTAGAGTGGGTTTTTTAATGTAAACTCGCCGAGTGTGGCGGGAGATATAGTCAAGGCAAGCGAGGTAAATGTCGCACAGAGCGATCAAAAGACGGCTTGAGCGACCACGGTGTGCCGAAGGGCAGAGGAGAGCTGCAATTGTCTGCAAAAACCGAAAGGGGACGAAATAGCGGAGAATTTTCATCCCAAATTTCGTCTCGGAGAAATGTTACCCAAAAGTTTCAATCCTTTGTTTTTTAACGACTCCTGATGGAACACAAAATGGGAGGTGAAACCTCGCCAAATCGCCACCCCGACACGAGATCTTGACGATAAATTTAGTGCAGTTTCTCGGAATAGCTTCTGTGATATGAAAATCACATCAAATATTGCATTGCCCTAAAAGAATGCAAACACAACCAGCAGGCTATTTGTTTCAATGTCCAGTCCCCTAACATATCCCTGCACTTGAGGAGAAACCAACTTCATCACCCCTCGATTCCGAGAAATTCGAACGGGTGCGCTTTCACTCTTCACCCAATGGTGTTGAGGTTTGAAGTGGCGCAATATCACTCGGCCAATGGAAGGGTTGACCCCCTGGCAAGGTCGGGGTGTAGCACCCGGAAAATTGGAGGGGGTTCAGACGGGGAGAAGTATAGAGAAAAGCCAACGCTAAAAAAAAGAGGAGGAGGCTTTTTGCGTGGTGGCCGCCTGTTTCCAAAAATAGGGTAACTCTACAATTAAGAGCTGTACCATCGACGAATTGAAAGAAAAATAAAAGAAGTTACTAATCTGAATCATCAGGCTGCCTTTACTGTGTATTTCATCAACATACGAAACCCAGATTTCAGAAGGAACCTGCAGATCCCGAGCCACTTCACCCAGTCGTTCACCATATATAAAGGTATGTCCGTATTTCTATCCCAAACCGATTGAGTACTCCACTTATTCCGATCGAACCTGCGGTCAAAACTAGTATATATCCAGATCAAAATTGGGTACAATAACCAGTACAGCTTCGATGTTTGATAGGAGAGAAGTTGTACACGCGGCTTAAAAGATATACTACACTTGAGTTACCTTATAATGTAGGCCGACCAACCGGTATAGTGGTTAAGGTGTTAGCCTCTAGATAGGAAGGTTCCTGATTCGAATCCGGGTCCGGGCATGGATGTTTGTAAGCGTATGGTGTAGAGGCGGCTGGTGCACCTTAAATCTGTCGTGGCCGAAAGTCCTCACGTTGGGTTGGCGTGGAAGTTTGGAGAGTGGGGTGCCAGCTCAGGTGTTGCTTCGTCATCTGACCGTGGTTCAAAATTACGAGGTGTTGTCCTCGGATCTTTCCCTTAAATTGACTGATCCCGGACCGTCGTCAATAGCCCATTGTGTTGCTCTAGTACGACGTTAACTAAAAATTACCATTACCATTAGCTTATAATGTCGTTTTCGGAAGGTTCCTGGTTCGAATCCGGGTCCGGGCATGGATGTTTGTAAGCGTATGGTGTAGAGGCGGCTGGTGCACCTTAAATCTGTCGTGGCCGAAAGTCCTCACGTTGGGTTGGCGTGGAAGTTTGGAGAGTGGGGTGCCAGATCAGGTGTTGCTTCGTCATCTGACCGTGGTTCAAAATTACGAGGTGTTGTCCTCGGTAATTTGGTAATTTTTTAGTTAACGTCGTACTAGAGCAACACAACGGGCTATTGACGACGGTCCGGAATCAGTCCCTTAATCGAAAGATCCGAGGACAACACCTCGTCATTTTGAACCACGGTCAGAAGACGAAGCAACACCTGAGCTGGCACCCCACTCTCCAAACTTCCACGCCAACCCAACGATAGGACTTTCGGCCACGACAGATTTAAGGTGCACCAACCACCTTTACACCATACGCTTACAAACATCCGGGCCCGGATTCGAACCAGGAAACTTATGATCTAGAGGCTAACACCTTAACGACTATACCGGTTGGTCGGCAGGTGCTGTCCTCGGATCTTAACCTTAAAAGGATTAATCCAGGACCGTCATCAATAGCCCGTTGTGTTGCTCTAGTACGACGTTAACTAAAATTACCAAAATTGTAATGTCGTTTACTGCCGTGTCTGAGCTGAGTGGCTGTTATTGTTATTGGTGTTGACAAATCAACTATTAGATATCAATTCGATAGGTAGGTATTGAATTAACGTCACACTGGAGCACAAAACAACGGACTACTGGCGACGATTCGGTATCAAACCACCGAAGGGAAAGATAATTTAACATAATTGAATTTAAAACCACGGTCAGATGAGGTGGTAACACCTGATTTGGTACCCCACTCAATATACTAATTCGTTAATTCGTAATTTTTAATTAACGTCACACTAGAGCAACACAACGGGCTATTGAAGACGGTTCGGGATCAATCCCTAAATTTAAAGATCAGAGGACAACGCCACGTCATTTTGAATCACGGTCAGAGGACGAGGTACCACATGTTATGGCACCCCACTCTTCAAATTTCCACGCCACCCAACGTGAGTACTTTCGGCCACGACAGATTTAAGTTGCACCAGTCGGTTTTACACCATACACGTACAAACACCCATGCACCGATCCGGTTTCGAACCAGGAACCTTCCGATCTGGAGGCTAATCACCAGACCGGTTGGTCGGCCTGTATCAATTCGGAAGTTATTCTTTAGAAGGGCCGTGGTAGCCTGGTTGGTAGAGTATGAGATTAGCAACCGGAGAGCTGCGATTTCGAATCCAGCCAAACTCCATCGTGTGCGAAGGTCGAATGGTGCATGTTAAATCGGTCGTATCCTCACATGTCCTCACTTTAGAGTGGTGTGGAAGTGTGTGGTGTTAGGTCAGGTTTTTCCTCGTCATCTGACCGAGGTTCAAAACTACCCGGTGTTGTCCTCGAATCTTTCCTTTAAGGTAATGATCCCGGACCGTCGTCAATAGCTCGTGGTATTGTTCTTGTTCGACGTTAATTAAAAAATTAACGAATTACTCCGTAAGTTATATGTTGTACATGAGTGGGTAATGTGTAAAGGTAATTATAGTTAGCGTCGTACTACGGCAACACAACGGGCTATTGACGACGGTCCGGGATCAGTCCCTTAAGGAAAAGATCCGAGGACAAATGTCTCCAAATTTCCATGCCGACCAACCGGTATAGTGGTTAAGGTGTTTAAATCTGTCGTAGCCGAAAGTCCTCACGTTGGGTTGGCGTGGAAGTTTGGAGAGTGGGGTGACAGCTCAGGTGTTGCTTCGTCATCTGACCGTGGTTCAAAATTACGGGGTGTTGTCCTCGAATCTTTCCCTTAAGGGACTGATTCCGGACCGTCGTCAATAGCCCCTTGTGTTGCTCTAGTACGACGTTAACTAAAATTACCACTGCCAAATTACCATTACTGTAAGTTATTTGTTGTACATGAGTGGGTAGTGGGTAACGGTAATTTTAGTTAGCGTCGTACTACAGCAACACAACGGGCAATTGACTACGGTCCGGGATCAGTCCCTTAAAGAAAAAATCTGAGGACAAATTTCTCCAAATTTCCATATCAACCCAACATGAGGACTTTCGGCCACGACAGATTTAAGGTGCACCAGCTGCCTCTACACCATTCGCTTGCAAACATCCATGCACTGACCCGGATTCGAACCAGGAACCTTCCGATCTAGAGGCTAACACCTTAACCACTATAACGGTTAATCGGTGTAAATAAGTGCGTGTTATATCTGTAACACAACGCGTTATTTTAATAAACCATTTTAATACACACGAGGCAGTTATTTTGTCAGTAACTGCTTGAACTATGGTTCGGTACTAACTAAGGAGTGTTTGCCTGACATAATGCACAGTTATTGCATTAATTCTCGTATCATGAACTTGAGTGTTACATAAAATATGCGTTTTTAGAGAGGATTTCATTCATCATACAGGTGATCTGACATTCCACATAATCACTACAGGTTTCATTGATATTAACATTATATTGACAAATATAATCGGGATTACAAGTAGTAGTAAAGATTATTGAACGGTGGGTATTATCGCAGGGTCAGTGCATGGATGTTTGTAAGCTTACTGTGTAGAGGCAGCTGGTGCACCTTAAATCTGTCGTGACCGAAAGTCCTCGCGTTGGGTTGGTGTGGAATGGTAATGGTAGTTTTACTTAACGTCGTACTAGATCAACACAACGGGCTATTGACGACGGTCCGGGATCAGTTCCTTAAGGAAAAGATCCGAGGACAACACCTCGTCATTTTGAACCACGGTCAGATGACGAAGCAACACCTGAGCTGGCACCCCACTCTCCAAACTTCCACGCCAACCCAACGTGAGGACTTTCGGCCAGATTTAAGGTGCACCAGCAGCCTCTACTCCATACGCTTACAAACATCCACGCACTGACCCGGATTCGAACCTGGAACCTTCCGATCTAGAGGTAATGGTAATGGTAATTTTAGTTAACGTCGTACTAGAGCAACACAACGGGCTATTGACGACGGTCCGGGATCAGTCCCTTAAGGGAAAGATCCGAGGACAACACCTCGTAATTTTGAACCACGGTCAGATGACGAAGCAACACCTGAGCTGGCACCCCACTCTCCAAACTTCCACGCCAACCCAACTTCCGATCTAGAGGCTAACACCTTAATTACCAGACCAGTTAGTCGGCGAAAAGAGTAATTTTGGGTCGTCGGAGGTTCAGTGGGCATGTCTACTGCTCTAGCAACTATCGAGTTGTAGGTGGCGCAGATTCGATCCGGTGCAAACCTCTCTGGGTGTATTTCTATCTTCTGGTTACTAAAAATTTCATTGTGTGTGTCTATTATTTGGTATTATGTCTTGTGTCTGGCGCAGCATTTCCAAATATGGCCTTTGCGCCATAAACCCCCAACTAACCAAAAGTTATAGTCCGATTTTTCTATAGAACGTCCACTGGCATTACATTTTTAAACAATCAGATAGAAATACGTAGAAAGAGTTCGAATCTAACGATTTGATGTTATTTAGATGCATTCCAGAGCAAGACTTTTGCACAATTTCTTCACATATTTAATAAAGCATGAGGTAGGATGATTATAAAAGTTTTATAGAAACATTTCGCTGCTCTGATGTAACAAAGCTAAAAGAAATATTACACACGTATACAATGAAAAAGTTATTTGGTTTCTTAATGTCATTGGAAAGCAAAATTCTAAAATTTAAGCCCTTTTCTGCATGAGTCAGGTTTCAAAAATAAAGTCAGGTTTGTTGATTATAAAAGTCTTATAGAAACATTTCGCTACTCTGATGTAACAAAGCTAAAAGAAAGATGAAACAAGTATACAGTAAAAGGTTATTTGGTTTCAATGTAATTTGAAAGCAGAATTCGAAAATGTAAGCCCTTTCTGCATTAAGCCAGGTTTGATCACAATGGGTGAAATATTTGAAATTACACTCGTTAACTGTCTGATGTAGAGATATATTTTTATTTTTAGATTCTGAAGGTAATATTTGACTGTTTCCATAAGATTTATATAGCTCCGATAGCATAAATAACCTAGCAGATAAGCCTATGTATATAGTTATTGGAGGAATAAACGTGCAACTATGTATCAAAGTGTAACTCAGTTGAAAGGATATCCAGACAGTAATGTCTCCAATTCAGTTTTATTGCCTGAGGTGGGTAAGAGTCATTTTAGAGACACTCTAGAAATTGATTTGTGTGAATAACAGACTTTAGTTGAGGTTTGTTGTATTATTTGAAATTCTTAAAATAAAATCAATTGTTGTGTAGTGTTTTTTATGTGGGAAAAAAATTAAACATTGCTTCAAGGTATCACGTTTTAACCTCTTCACTACCAACCATATAAAAAGGGTTTAAAAACCAGTTTTTGTCTGATAAATGTTTGAAATATACTTCAAAGTTCTCTAAATAAATTCCTCTTTTAGATGGTAGCGTCATAGTGGGCTAAACATTTTCGGTACACATTTGTGCAAATTGGAACTCAGAAATTATCAACTGAAACACATTAACTCTAAAGGATTTAGAAATAATTAAAAACTTTTTTTCTAGATTAAAAACTAGATTTTAAATTTATTTTAGATTTAGATTTGGACTAGATTTCATATTTCTAGATTTTTAACTAGATAAATGAAAATATAATAAATAAAAAATAGTGAAATTTACTTTCTTTTACGAGCACGTTGAGTCGAAGCCATTTCTTCCAAATCGCTTTTGTATAATAAGCATTCCACAGGAACTACCGATTTATTCTGCCCTCCATTGGTGTCAATCGGAAGCATAGACGTCCACGAACGTGTACCCGAGTTCTTAACTATCAATTTTACCAGAAAGATTATTTTTAAGGCGAAAGTTTCGAGGTTCACGTATGTGGACCTAGGTAGCGAAGAGTTTACACAGGTCAAATTCTATCAGGTGTAGTAAGAAGTTTTAAAGCATGTGTCAAAGAAATGAATATGTAATTTAGAGCTGATAATAATACTTTTATTCATCGAAATAATCTCCATCATTATCTAATACCTTCTGCCATCGATCATTCAGTTAACGGATGTCAGCAGTGTAGAAATATTCCTCTTTTGACACAATGAAATCGTCAACCCATTTTCGTACGTTGTTCACTGTTCAAAAGTTTACAGAAGATAAGGCATTCTGCATAGACCGAAACAAATGGTAGTCCGAAGAGGATATGTCGGGGCTATACGCCGGGTGTTCCAAAATTTCCCAGCCAAGCGTTACTAACGTGTCCTTGACCACTTTTGTGACTTGCGGCCGTGCATTGTCATGGAGCAATTTGAAGGGCAGCAAACATTTGCCAGTAAACGGACGTTTTCGATCGATTTCCTGCTGTAATCGCAGCAATTGTTGTTTATAGCGTTCAGCAGTTACACTTACACCGGGCTCCAACAATTCGTAATAGAGTACTCCCTTCATATCCCACCAGATGCATAGGATAACTTTATTACAGTGAATGTCTCTTTTTGGTGTTGATGTTGTTGCTTCGCCGGGATTCACCCAATATTTTTTGCGTTTCGGATTGACGTAACACACACAGATCCATTTTTAATCTCCTGTCACGATTTTCCACAAGAAAGATTTTCTGTTGAAAGGTTGACTGTTTAGCAGATTCAAGCACTTCTAGCATGTGGCACTCATTTTCCAGTCTTCTGAATCTTTCCCATTGCATATAAAGGATTAGAAATCGTTTTTTGTGATACTCCGAACTGTTTAGCAAGTTCATTTTGCGTTTTAAATGCATCTTTATTGAGAAGTGTTTGCAAATCGTCATGGCTAGCCTTCAGTGAAGCGACGCTACGTTGTCCATCGCTAACCTCAAAATCGCCATCTTTAAAACGTGCTTTTCGATACGATATTCTCCCCCAAAACAGAACAAATTTATTGCCATGCTTTTGCAGCACTTTTGTGCTGGTGAAATTCGTAATGAATGCAGTAGACGTCATACAAAACTCGCTTTAAAACTTCTTTCTACACGTAATATATACACTACCCTACAATAATGGACCGAACGCCAGCTGATTTGGATAAAATCCAACTACTTGTTGGGGGATGTTTTTCGTGGTATGGCCTGGAACCTTTGCATGTTGTCCCTGCTCTAGTGAACGCCGACGCCTGCATGAACATTTTGGACCATCGGGTACTTCCTACGCTCTGGCAATTTTATAAAATGGACGAATGTTATTTCCAGCACGACAACGCTTCATGTCACGTTGCGGCCTATGTCAAGCAGTGGTATGGAGGTATGGATATAAAACGTCTTCCCTGGCCCGCTCAAAGTCCCTACACAAACCCCATAGAACATTTGTGGGACCAATTAGAGCGACGCTCACGAACCAGGGAACCACGTTCGAAATCTACAGCTGACTTGGCGACATTCTTGCAGCAGGAATGGACACTAATACCCAAAACTGTGTATCAAAACCATGTTGAAAGTATGCCCAGAAGGGTTGCTAATGTAATTGTAGCACGTGGGGGACCATCCCCCTATTAAAGTATGTATTATTTCCTTTATACCATCACATCTTGCTGTCCGATCCATTATTGTAGGGTAGTGTATGTGGGAAGTATTTTATCCAGAGGCACAGTAGCTGAATATAATTTAGTTTGTGAAAAAGACAGACTCTGTTTTGGGGAAAATCGGAGATCAAGGAAAAGGCTGATGTCCAAATAATTTTCGCTCTGTTTTGGATAGAAGTAAGCTTGATTTTGGTATTTTACCTACCTATACCTACTATATTAGACATACGAAATACAGGTGTGAATTATTAGGGACTCATTCAGGTTTTATTTTTTTTTTATGGATTTCCACATTCTAACAATTGGATGGGATTTTATTTCTTTTCAACCCTCCTGGTGGGTTGCCAGGTGACGAGATATTTCTCCATTTGATAAAACTGATAGGGCTTTGATGGACGAAATATTGTCAGTAGCAGAAAACGGACCACATCTTTATCTCATCATCATAAAAACATCGGCAACATCCTGATGCATGAGATATCTCGCCATTTGCAAGATTGGCCAGACCTTGATGGACGATATATCTAGTCAAAACCACTTGGAGGATTAGCAGTAGAAATAATCAAATAAAGTTTTTCCAATAACTAAAAACTACATTGTGTCGACTAAATAATTCTTGGTCGTCGGACCATGGTTCAAAATTACGTTGCGTTGTCATCATATATTTTCCCTAAGGGATTCATTTCGGACCGTCGTCAATAGCCCTTTGTTATTCTCTACTACGACGTTAATTTAAATGACCTTTACCTTACTCAAATAATTATTTTTTATTTGGGTCGACCAACCAGTCTGGTGGTTAGAGTGTTTGCTTCTAGATCGGAAGGTAAGTTCCTGCTTCTAATCCAGGTCAGTGCATGAAAGTTGTTAGCATATGGTGTGAAGGCGGCTGGTACACCTTAAATCTGTCGTGGCAGAAAGTCGTTGGGTTGGTGTGGAAGTTTGGAGAGTAGTGTGCCAACTCAACTGTTGCCTCGTATGTATTGACCGTGTTTCAAAATGACGTGATGTGGTCCTCGGATCTTTCCCTTAGGGTATTGATCACTGACCGTCGTCAATAGCCCATTGTGTTGCTTCAGTACGACGTCAATAAAAAATTACCAAATTACTTTTATATTTGGATAGTGTCAGGAAGCTGTCACCAACTAGAGAGGTTGGCGAGTGACAAGCGCGAAAAACCGGAGAAGGATTGCCAAGGGGGGAGAGTCTTAAAAAAGACGAGCAGGAAGAGGCCAATGTGTTTTTTCTTCAGGATTAACATAATTTACGCTACCGTCGTTACCTTACACTCAATGATTTCTGGTTATGTTATTTATACACTCTATAACAAAAAAAATCGACGCACCAAGAAGGAGTTGTCCGATGGAGACAAATATTGGTGGATATGAAAATTATGTACAGAATAGAAAATGATTAAAATTTCAGAACAATTGAATGATTTATTTTAGAGTTACAGTACCGAGCTCAATAAGGTGTTGACCCGCCTCTAGCCTGGATGCAAGCTGCCACACGGCGTGGCATAGTCCGATAAAGCTCCCGGACGGTCTTCTGCGGTATTTCTTGCCAAATTTGCTCCAATTGTCGGACTACGTCATCAACATTCACTACCGGATGCAGTCGTCTTCCCATCATATCCCAGACTTGCTCGATGGGAGAGAGATCTGGTGACCAAGGAAGTGTTTGACAAGCTTGAAGACAGTTCATAGCAACACGTGCCGTATGTGGTCTGGTATTGTCTGACTGAAAAATAAGCCCAGGGTTCTGCGAAAGGAACGGTAGCAAAACAGGTCTCAGAATGTCGTCAACGTACCGCTGTGCAGTAAGTGTACCTCTAATGACGACCAAAGGGGTCCGGCTATCAAGGGAAATGGCACCCCAGACCATAACTCTTTATTGAGGGCCCGTGTGGCGTGCAATAGCGAAAGCAGGATCGGCACACTGCCCTGGGCGTCTCCAGACACGTCTTCGATGATCGTCAGGACACAGTTGGAAGCGGGATTCGTCGCTAAAGACTATACGTTCCCAGTCAGCATCATTCCAGCCTAATCGAGCCAAGCACCATTGTAATCTGGCTCGACAGTGTGCAGGCGTGAGTGCGAGGTGGCGTAACGGTCGGTACGAGCGTAGATTTCGCTCTCTCAGCCGTCTGTGAATGGTCATGGTGGACACTCGTGTGTGGGTCGCACGGTTGATAGCGATGAATCAGGCAGGCGTTGTGACAGCTGATCTGACAATCACTCAGTCCTCGCGATCTGTTGTGGCCCTACGTCGACCGCTACCATTATGACGCTGAAATCTACCATTGTCCACCCACTCTTGCCAGCATCTTCTAATCGCCGCATCGCTTAGACTCACATGACGAGCGATTCTCCGATTTGCCCAACCTGCCTCTTTCAATCCAATGATACGACCTCTTTCAAACTCTGAAAGTTGCTCGTAATGAGCTCGAATCCTCGGCAAGGCATAATTTTTTCAGTCTTTGAAAGGTATCCTAAATCGCAATGCAGCAGAATTTTTTAACAACAGTTGAAGAACTACACCTTATATACATCTGCTGGATGCGCAGTTCCGATGCTCTGGAGATCGCACTATTCATTCATTGGACACCAAATTTTAATCATTTGCATATTTGGTCAAAACATTTTTGCATTCGAAATTTCAAAGCAATCGGATGATTCCTTCTTGGTGCGTCGATTTTTTTTTTGTGTATGTTATGTATCATGTCCCTTTTCATGTAATAAATTATCTTGGGACTAAAAACTGCTGGCTTGGCTTTTTATGATTTTGGAAGAAACACAAAGAACCCATCTAACAGATAGTTCCCGCAGTACCAAGAGGTATGGGGATTAATGTAGTTAGTATTTTATTTCTTATTAAAATGACTGTGTTATATACTCGAACAAATCATAGAAATCAAATTTGGAAATATGCTCTAAATAAAAATCGAGAATACTGTACATTTGAAACTGTAAAATAAAATAAGTTCAGACATAAAATATAAATATATCTAAATGCATCTCTAAAATATCATTGCCTAAAATATAAATTTTCGATCTTTTGCTCTCTAGAAAAGTTTATTTACTTTGATCTTGTCTCTTTGCTCCCGAAAGTTGGTGAAATATTTGACTTTCAAATAAAATTTCCATGAAAACAATTTTGAGCTATTGGGCTAAATATTGGCCTTTAGATACAGGTTTATATCAAACAATATTTACAAACAAATTCTTGCTTGAAAGCCTTTCCAAGTATAAATGCGGTCACGTAGTTTGAAGGTGAATTCAAGAGGAGGTCTAAGAATTTCTAGCTCGCAGACGGGTGACATGAATTTCCTGTGACGAGATCATAGAAAACATCCAATAGTTAGAATTATAAGGACATGCTTTTATAGGGCTTATGATAACAAGCATAATTATTTTACAATCAATGTAATATGCAATCGACGTTAAAGTGAGAAAAACTGGATTCTTTTATATTTATACTCGAATATTTTTGTAAATCTTATCTTATTTTAATCAAAATTAACTTTCTGTATTCTGGAAATCTTCTAAAGACACACTACCTATCTTTTCACTCTGCAGTATACTTTAAATCTAAAAAGCCAAGTCTATATTAAAAGAATCAAGAAGCTTCCAATTGGTCCAGATGTCTAAACTTTTATAGGAACTATACTGACAAAACTGCTGGTTTCAATGAGGTGGTGCATCCAGAGGATCTAACATATTGGTTGAGACATATTTTATAGTTTGTAGTAAAAGTAAAGGTGATAATCCAATTAAACGAATACATTTGCTCTGTTTAGAACTGGAATGCACATACAACAACACTTCCAACATTCTCCCCTAAGCAAGCCACGCGTAAGACTCATTGACAAGATGGAAATTATATCGAGATCATGGGAGCTTTAATGGGTGGTCAACATGGCATCTGCAGTACTCATGTGAATGAGTCAAAAGCCGTGGTATAAATGCGTCAACATGGCCTCTCAAAGGGGCCATGATAATAATATCAGTCATGATATCAATGTATGGTCATAATGTTTCTAAAGCCATAACGTCTCCATGGGGTCGCAGAAAAAGGATGTCACATGATGATTGGACACTCATTTGCTTCATCTAATAAAAATTAGTAAAAACAATGGCTTCGTTAGGGGTTCAGGAGAGTGTGAAGCCCGTGGAATTAATAGATTATACTAAGAATGATGCGAAGGCATAAAATCAATGGCGCATTTGGCCCCCTAGGATGTAAGGAGAATAATGCTTAGGCAATGGTATTTGTTTCTGTCGTCGCGAAATGAACTTAGGCGATGAACAAAACAAGATTTAATGAACAAAAGAATTAATTATAACAAGAGATATGCAGACGCTCTTGCGTCCTGCTTGTTGACGATACATGGGCAAGAAATATAAATGATCATGAAGCCGCCAAGAGGAAGTAAATTCAAAAGTATTGTCCTCTGGCGGATTTACGCCTAACATACATGGAGGTTGGACAGTATTATTCGATACTCATAGGAATGATGCAAATTCGTGTGATCAATGGTTAAATATGGCCTCCATAATTGCTCAGGAGAAGGAAAAGCCCATGGCATTGATAGATATTCTTGCGATTTATTGAAATTTCATGAGATCAATGGGTGTACGTAACCTCTAGAAAACAAGGAAAGTGATTATAAATTCATGGACTAGATAGATACTCATGGGAATGATGCAAAGCCTTTATATGCACATGTGGCCTCTATAGGACTTAAGGAGAGTAATGATAAAACCATAGAATTATTGGATGCTCATAGGAACGATGCTAAAACCATGAAATTAGTGTATGCTCATAGAAATTATGTAAAAACAATGGGATTATTGGATGCTCAGAGAAATTATGCTAAAGCCATGGGATTATTGGATTATCATGACTGAACCTTAATCCATAGGATTATTGGATTCTCATAGGAATGGTTCTAAATTCATGAGATTATGGAATGCTCATAGTAATGATGCTTGACATGTGATGACTGGATGTTCATAGTAATGACGATAATTCATGAGACGGGTGCATATGGCCTCCATATGGGACTCAGAATAATGATCCTAAGACCATGGGATTAATATATGCTCATGAGAATGATCCTAAGGCCATGGAATTAGTAGATAATTATGGGAATTATTTCAAGGTCATGGTATTTTTAAATACTCATGGAAATTATCCTAATGGCCATAGTATTATTAGGTACTCATATGAATGATGCAACGATATATCAATGGGTTAATCTGGCCTCCATAGGGACTCAGGATAATGGTCCTAAGGCCATGGTATTAATAGTCATTCATGGAAATTATCCTAAGGCCATGGGATAGATACTCATGGGAATGATCCTAAGGCCATGGAATTAGTAGATACTTATGGAAATTATCTCAAGGTCATGGTATTTTTAAATACTCATGGAAATGATCCTTATGGCCATGGGATTATTAGATACTCATATGAATGATGCAACGAGATATCAATGGGTAAATATGGCCTCCATAGAGACTCAGGATGATAGTCCTAAGGCCATGGTATTAATAGTTATTCATGGAAATTATCCTAAGGCCATGGAATTATTAGATGCTCATGAGAATGAGGCAAATGGATATCAGTGGATACTTGTCAGGGGTTCAGGAGAATAATCCTATGGCCATGGGATTACTAGATACTCATGGGAATGATCGTAAAGCCATGAAATTAGTAGATACGTATGGGAATTATCTTAAGGTCATGGGATTTTTAAATACTCATGGGAATGATCCTAATGCCATGGGATTATTAGATACTCATATGAGTGATGCAACGAGATATCAATAGGTAAATATGCCCTCCATAGGAACTCAGGATAATGATCTTAAGGCCAGGTGATTAAAAATACTCATGGGAATGATCCTAAGGTCATAGGATTACTTGATACTCATGAAAATGATGCAACGGGATATCAATGGGTACTTATGGCCTCAATAGGGGCTCATGAAAATTATCCTAAAGCCATGGGATTACTAGATACTCATCGGAATGATCCTAAGAGCATGAGATTACTAGATATGGGAATGATGTAACATGAGATCAATGGGTACGTATGGCTTCCATAGGAACTAGGAAGAATGAAATCAAAGCCGTGGAATTGAGTGCGCTTGATATCTAAGGAAATTATTGTTCTATCTCCCCTCAGACGACTCATCCGCAGTAGACCAGGAACACGACTCAGACCAATGTAAC
Organism: Metellina segmentata; assembly: GCA_947359465.1. Lineage (NCBI taxonomy): Eukaryota > Metazoa > Arthropoda > Arachnida > Araneae > Tetragnathidae > Metellina > Metellina segmentata. The sequence goes on from OX375874.1 coordinate 121,065,492, forward strand.
TCGGAGCGGCACCTACGGAAGAGCTGAAACCCGGATCGATAATCGCGAGTGCGAACAATGCTGGTTCGTTACTTTCCCTTTCGGCAAGGGGGCGTAAGTTTTCGAACCCACCCCTCCTGCACCCTACCCGTCGATTCTCGAACTTTTCAGCCCGGACGGAGGGATGGAAATCCCCGGGGGAGTTCCTTATCGGGAATAAAACGGGTGGACTTTTAAGAAAAGAAGATAGGTGTAATGTATCACTGAAGGAGTGGCTTCGGCTCTCACACGACGAGTCATCGGAACCTGGAGGATTACGTTTCTTCTTTCGATTCTAAGTGCCCATAATTTTTTGAATGGATCGATTCTTCAGCGAATCGCATGTGATGGATCGAGGGTTTGTAAGACGATTCGATGACGTGACATTGATAACTCGGGGATGCCGAAATCAGATCGAATGCTAAAAACGGATGGGATGTTTCGAGGACTCGAGCTCTGACGTCGCGGTGCCTTGAACAACGCCACCATTTCCAACGGTCTTGCTGGTGAGAATCACGAACTACAGCTTCGGTTCTCAAACCCCTTAGTTTCATCCCTCACTTAAGTTTTAAGTCCTCTTTTAGTTTCACTTCTCCCTTTTCAAAGCGTTCCTATTTGTTACCTTTAGTTTCAGTTCACATTTGTATATAACGCTTACTTCTTTGCATTTGCGCACTGCGCTAGCAACCTGTAGGCTGTGCAGTTTTGATTCATGTAATTTACACTGATTGCACTTCATTCTCTTGTGTCGGTAAATTATTCCTCGTGAGTACGTCCGTTACTGGTCATTATACACTATCTACCAATAAGTATTTGGACACCTGTGATAGAAATAAAAACAAAATTTATTCAGATTCAATAATTGGTAGAGCCTCCACGAGAGGCAATTACAGCCTCAACCCTCGTGGGCATGTTTTTCACAAGTCCTTGTATGACGGCTAGTGATATTTTCTTCCACTCGGCTTGGAGAAGACATGTAAGTTCTTTCACCGATTTTGGACGGTTGTTGCACCTCTTAATTCGGCGATCCAACTCGTCCCAGAGTTTCCCGATAGGGTTCAAGCCTGGGCTCAGGGCAGGCCAGTCCATTCGGTTAACCGCATTGTCACCATCCCAATCCATGGTGAACCTCGCAACATGACAGCTGGCGTTGTCGTCCTGGAAGTAACATGGGTCCAACCTGTAAAACTGCCACAACGTAAGAAGCACACTGTCATCCAAAAAATGCAGTAGACCTTGTCGTTGAGCTTACCATGAATTTGGACCAAGGGTCCCAGTCCATACCAGGAGAAACACCCCCGGACCATAATTCCACCTCCGCCGAACTTTACAGTGGGCACAATGCATTCTGGCAGGAGGCGTTCTCCAGGCATACGCCAGACCCTGCCATCCGAACGGTAGAGGGTGAACCTTGATTCGTCGCTCCAGAGAACCCGCTTACACTTATCTACTATTCACGACGTGCTTTGCACCCCATTAACCTAGCAGCGTGATTGGACTTTGTGATCAAAAGCTTATGGGCAGCAGCACGACCATGAAACCCAAGCAGATGTGCTTCCTTACGGATGGTATTAATGGAAACAACACTCCCGGATGCTTGTTGAATTTCCTGGAGTATGTGGGCCATCTGTTGGGTGCGGTTCTTCCGAATTTCTCTGGACAGCACCCGTCGGTCTCTGTCTCCCAGTTTCGTGGGTCCGCCGACTCGGGGCCCATTCCGACAATCTTTCACTTCTGAATCAGATAGGCCACTGTCTATTTTAGGTAATTCAGGTCGCTAGATATGTCCCTTAAGGATCGGCCATTTCTGTGATACCCGACAATTACACCTTTCTCAAAATCAGACAACTCTGCACGTCGTGGCATCGTGCATGCGACTCATGCCAATGTTGTTTTCTACACGATATTTAACGGCGGAGGGCGTGACGTATATCAGGACCGCAGGTATAGTCATTTGCATGGGTGTCCAAATTTTTATTGGTTGATAGTTTATTGTGTTTGGTACAGCTTCTGTAACAAATATAGTCTTTGAACCATGGAACCCCACCATCAGAAACTTCGTTAGAATCCCGATTTAGCCATGTTTGGTTGGTTTGGGGGGTTTTATAGCGCAAGGGCCGTATATGGCCAGACACAAGGCATGCAATACTAGGTAATAGACATACACACAATGAAAGTATTACTGACACAGAAAAAAGAAATACAGTAGAACTCCATTTATCCGAACTCCGACTATCCGAATCGCTGATTATCCGAATCGCTTTCAGAATTTCAGAAAAAAAATTAAGACGGAAACGTATTGCGATTCGCAAAATAATGATTCTGGGTTTCAAATTCTAAAGGATGATGAACTTATTGAAAGTTTGAGAGAAGAAAGTGTCGTTGAAGATGATGACCTTCTTGTCGAAGTTGAAGCATACACGGGACCATCTGCTAGTGAAGCATTTGCCGGCTTAGAAACTGCGTTGAAGTGGATGGAGCGAAAGCCCCGAGTGTGACTACAATCAACTTCTCATTATCAAGCGGATGCGCGATTTGGTAGCCCGAAAACGGATGAAGACAGTCAAACCGCTTACTTTGAAACAGATGTTTAGCAAGAAATGACTTTCATTTACAGTACGGTACGTACATTCTGTACTTATGTATAGCACTTGTAAGTACGCTTAACATGTAAAAGTGTTGCCATTTCATTTAATTAAGTAAAAGCTCTTTTTGTTTTTTTCTCCCATTTTCAACATACATACAGTAATTAATTAAAATACATACTAGACACTTTTTTCGGAAACAATCCAATTATCCGAATTTTTGATTATCCGAATGGGGTCCGGTCCCAATTGATTCGGATAATTGGAGTTCTACTGTACAACCAAGTAGAAATGCATCTGACAGTAATCGATCGTGCGCCGCATGCAACTCTAAGGTTGCTAGCACAGTGTGACATACCCGCTGAGTCACGATGTCTCCCCCATCCCCTGGTTTGTACGTGTATATTTATTCTAAGTACACTTTATGATGTAGATCTATATAATTAACATCGTGTAAAAATATTATTGTTGGTGAATGATAAGCTAAACCATCGACATTCACTGCTGTGTCCATTAAGAAATGCGAATTTTAAATTTCTCCCGAGGTGAACTAACAGAATTCTTATTGTTACAGAATTACTTAAATAATTCTGTAATAGCGAAATTCACATGGATTTCGTTTGAAATTACAATGTTGTGGTAAAATATTTCTGAGCGCAGATATCAGCTGAACATGTAATAAATGTCAAGACTATCCACTCGAAAGACATTCGAATACTCTCCCACAAAGGAGCAATTTATGTCCAAATATACGTCCGGACAACTGGCATGCGTCACTTCAAAACAGTTCGTTGCATTTGAAACCTATTGAAACCAGTCTTAAAGATGTGAAATATCCTTCAATAGTTTGATTGCGTCGGGATATTTTGCTTATCAAATGGGATGTGGGAGCTTTCAATCAAATAGATCGATACTTTTAAATCGAATTATGAACAGATCAATTTGCAGATGTTCCGAAAGTATATTGTGACCTGTACCATTTCATAAGTGTCTATTAAAACAAGCACCTTTCTTGAATTCATTGTCTTTTGTAATATTTGTGATACCCTTTGGAATAATAATCGATGGCAGACTACATTCGAATTGAGTAGTTTAATGTTCAAGGTGCATCTATACTATTATAAAAGGAAGTATTTGTTTGTTTGTCTGTCTGTGGCCGCAAAATCCTGACGATTCTATGGCACTTACAGCAATGAGATTTGGCACACATGTAGTCCGAAATTTTTGGGTCGCGGCGAATTTTAAAATTCAATCTAGAATATTTATAAATGAATTTAATAGTTTTATTCTCCATCGGTTTTTCAACGCCTTTCTTCCGAGAAAGAAGAAACACCCCAATCTTGACCTTTTCTATCCACGTGACCTTTCCCTCAGCCTTGGAACCATGCCAATGGTGTTAGTTTGCGAGGGAAACCAACATCACGGGCAACGCAGTGGCTAGTGCTTAAATAAGTCAGTACTGAGAAATGACTACTTATACTTAGACAATGTTATAAATGAGTAAAACATTGCTTGGTTCTTCATCGAAACCAGTGTCCCTGTTTTCTTCAGACCAGTATCCTAATCATATAGAATACTGAATATTTGAATAGAATATTATCCCTCTGAGCTTCAAGATATATTTTAGAATCTCACAATTGCTTTTTACTTCATGTAACAGCTTCAAAAATGCATCTGTTAGTTGAACAATCCTATGAAACATTCTACTTGTTTCACTAAAATTGCATTGGATAATCGATGTGTGCTCTTTCTTCTAAGAGGATTAATTGGTTGAAATGTAGAACTTTCCAGGTCAAGTCTGACACTGCTTTGAAAATAGGAAGGGTTGGATTGGATTGTCATGATACGTTCGTTTTGCGTTTGGAGAGTGGGGGTGCCAGCTCAGGTGTGACCTCGTCATCTGACTGCGGTTCCAAATTACGTGGTATTGTCCTCGAATCTTTCCCTTCGGAGTTGATCCCGGACCGTCGTTAAAAGCCCGATGTTAATTATTATACCTACCTACCGTACGTTTTGCTACGCGAGGGTTTATAGAATCCTATGAAACATTCATTATTTAAAGTCTAACGCTGCTTAAAAGCTAGGAAGGTTTCAATAGGATAATTTTCTGAGCGTTCATTTTACAAGAGGGTTATAATTGCTTAAAATAGTCCTTTGGAACATTCATTGGTCAAGTCTAACACTATTTAAAAGCTAGCAAAGGTTCGATTGGATATTCTCTGTACGCTCATTTTATTGCTAGAAGGGTTAGTTAATTGCTTGAAAGAATCTTATGAAACATAGGAAATAATACTATGGAACACATAATCCTATATTCTATGGAATAATCCTATCGAACACAGAATCATATATTCCATGGAAGAATCCTATGGAACACATAATCCTATATTCCCTGGAAGAATTCTATGTAACACAGAATCCTATATTCCATGGAAGAATCATATGGAATACAGAAGCCTGTAGTCCATGGAAGAATCCTATCGAACACAGAATCCTATATTCCCTGGAAGAATCCTATGTAACACAGAATCCTATATTTCCTGGAAGAATCCTATGGAACACAGAAGACTGTAGTCCATGGAAGAATCCTATGGAACACAGAAGCCTATTCCATGGAAGAATCCTATGGAACACAGAAGCCTATTCCATGGAAGAATCCTATGGAACAGAATCTTGTATTCCATGGAAGAATCCTACCGGATCACAGAATCCTATATTCCATGGAAGAATCTTATGGAACATTGGTAAAGTCACTAGGATGGGTTGTCGCTCTATGGTAATTTTGCAACGTGAGGGCTAATTGGTTGAATCCATTGTTGTTGAAGACGCACTGTTTAGAAGCTAGGAAAGCTTGGATTGCTTTGTCTCTCAACAGCTATTTTCCTGATTGGTTACACAGCTGAACGGTGGATTTTGAACCGCAACCAACATTCATGCATTGACCAGGATTCGAACCCTATACCTGTTGAACGGAAGGTCATAGCACTAACTCGGATCTAGACAGGCAAAAAAGCGGATTAATAAATGACTTTAAAAGGATTAATCAAATGTCCGTGTTTAATTTTTGAAATTGAGCTTACTCCACAAAAAAAGTGAGGCCTTACTTGCTTTGCGTAAAAAAAATGTTAAAGATTTTTTCAAGACTTTCTTAGAAAGATTCAATAATAGATGTCGCCTTTAAAGAATCCACACTCCGTCATGAATCGATTTCAAAAAGACGACAAACGAACGAGAATGAGCGGAAATGTCTTTGCAAGCGTAAAAAAGAAGCTCTCTTCTTTATAAGCCCTGTAAAACACTTTTCATTGCTTGGGTGAGGCAAAATATAAAAAGTCCACTTCCAGGGGAAGTCATTCTGTGGCCAGAGATTCTTACAGTCAAAGTAATCGCCTTCAGACATTTTCTCAAAATTTTCCAGGGCTCAAGGGCAAAATCTAATAACCTAGAATAACCGTAGTTTAAGCTGATATAAAAGACACGTGAAAAGGTAATTTCAAGGGGGGAGTTCTTAAAAAATTAGAAACTTCACTTGATTATGGCTCAAAGATGAGTGATTAATTAAATTACTAATAAAAGGGATTTTTAGAGTTCATTAGGTGGTATAATTTAACTTTTATTTCTGTGTAGACTTTTGTTAAAAGGTAAAAAAAACTATGTTATCAAAATAATTTTCTGAGAATATATACTCTATAGCAAAAAAAAAAAAGACACACCAAGAAGGTAATGGTAATTTTAGTTAACGTCGTACTAGAGCAGCACAACGGGCTATTGACGACGGTCCGGGATCAGTCCCTTAAGGGAAAGATACGAGGACAACACCTCGTAATTTGGAACCATGGTCAGATGACGAAGCAACACCTGAGCTGGCACCCCACTCTCCAAACTTCCACATCAACCCAACGTGAGAATTTTCGGCCACGACATATTTAAGGTACACCAGCCGCCTCTACGCCATACGCTTACAAACATCCATGCCCGGACCCGGATTCGAACCAGGAATCTTCCGATCTAGAGGCTAACACATTAACCACTATACCAGTAACACCAAGAAGGAAATGCCCGATTGCGATAAAAATGGGTGGTTGTGAAGAATATACATAGAAAAGCAAACGATTCAAATTTCAGAACAATTGAATGATTTATTTCAGAGTTTGACGGGTACAAAGGGAAGAAGTTAATAAGGTGTTGGTCCACCCTTGGCATGGATGCAAGCTGTTACCCGGCGTAGCATAGATTAAAAAAGTTCCCGGATGGTGTCCTGCGGAATATCTTGCCAAATTGTCTCCAACTGTCGGGGTAAATGGTCAACATTCCAGGATGATTGCAATCGCCTTCTCATAACGTTCCAAATGGGTTCTATGGGAGAGATCAGGAGACCTAACTGGCCAACGAAGTGTTGGGAAAGCTTGAAGACAGTTCATAGCAACATGTTCCCTATGCAGCCGGGCATTATCTTGTTGAAAAGTAAGTCCGGGGTGTCCCAAAAGGAACGGTAACACCAACCGGTTGTAGAATGTCGTCTACGTACCGCTGTGCTGTAAGTGTGCCAGAAATGACTACCAAATGGGCTATCAAAGGAGATGGCACCGCAGACTACAACGCCCTGTCATGGTTATGTGTGGCGTGCGATAGTAAGGGCAGGATCGCCAAGCTGCCCTGGAAATCTCCAGATGGTTATGTGTGGTCGTCGTCAGCAAAAATTTGGAAACGGGACTCGTCACTAAAGACTATACGTCCCCATTAACCTCCGTTCCAACTGGATCGAGCTTGGCACAACTCATGGACAATTCCTTCTTGGTGCGTTGATTTTTTTTTGTTATAGCGTGTGTACAGTTGACCCTCTTATAACAGGGTCAAATGGTACCGTGTTATAAGAAAACCGTGCTATACGAAGCATGGAGGTCATGCAATTTTGTTTATTTAGTACCGCGTTATATAGAAACCGTGCTATAGGATAGTTCGTGTTGTATAGAAACCGTGTTAAGCGAAACTTAGAAATTATATAAAAGTAGAGATTGCGATCCGTGTAATAAAGAAACTGAAACCTTGTTATACGGAGTACGAAAAACATAGAAAAAGTTTACATTTCTATTTGTATTTTAAATAATGTGACATAAGGGATCATTAAATAATATGTAAAAAGTAAATTGATATAAGTTTTAAAAACTTTTTAACGATGTAGTAAACCATGTGGATGTTTATAGGGCACATACAGACCATACAAGACAGACAGAACATACACATACAAACCAGGCCAGACAGAACATAGACCAGACAAGACAGAACAGAACATAGACCAGACAAGACAGAACAGAACATAGACCAGACAAGACAGAACAGACAAGACAGATCAGACAAGACAGAACAGAACATAGACCAGACAAGACAGAACAGACAAGACAGATCAGACAAGACAGAATAGACAAGACAGAACATACCATACCATACCAGCACAGAACAGAACATACCAGGACAGAACATACTAGGACAGGACAGTCCAGACCAGGACAGAACATAATAAGACCAGACCAGGACAGGACAGTCCAGACCAGAACAGAACAGAATAAGACCAGACCAGGACAGAACAGAATAAGACCAGACCAGGACAGAACAGAATAAGACCAGACCAGGACAGAACAGAATAAGACCAGACCAGGACCAGACAAACAGGTGAAAAAATTCTAACGTGTCTCTATTGAACCGTCCAATTGACCAACAATAGGTAAACTTTAAACCGTGTTATACAGAAACTATTATCGTGTTGTACGAAGGTCGTCGCAATTTTCGTATCGTGTTGTAATGAATCCGTGTTATAAGAATACCGTGTTATAAGAAGTTCACCTGTCTATCGTCATCTAATATATCTGTTTTAAATTTGGGTATAAAAGTCGCGTGAAAAGCTTAGTCCTTAACCCTTCTTTGCGTGATTTTTTCTTTATTGGTGAAATAAATCAAGGTAATATAATTCATGTTCAAAATTAAAGGAAAAATGGTTAAAAAAATCTTAGTATATATTTATAGTATAAATTTAGCAAAAAACAATATGATGGTATCATGTGGTATTTTTGAAATTAAACGCAAATTTTTCAGAAATTGCTCTAAAAATAACAGAAACACATGTTACAAACCTTTCTTCCACTCATTTTCACTTTTTTAGCAATAGAAACTCAAATATAATAAAACAAAATTAAAAAGAAATCATACGTTTATTGCAAGTACAACAAACAGCGGAATGACAACTTCAAGCTCATTTTACTGATAATGACACTTGCTTATTTTTGACAGCTATGTTTTTTTTTATGCAATGGACATTAAAAAGGTATCCAGACACGATCAACTTAAAGTGAACTTGTTCTTTTATATAATTTTTGGGCATTCAATGTTATGATGGAAATTTCCACCATTATGCAAAGAAGGGTTAAAATATTGGAAACCACTTGTTTATGGCTCAAAGATAAGTGATTAATTCAATTATTAGTAAAAGGAAATTTTTTTTAGAATTCATTAGATTGTAGAATTGAACTTTAGTTTCCGTGTAGACTTTTGTTAAAACGTAAAAAAAAAAAAAAACTATTTTCGAAAAATTTTCTGAGAATAATACAGCCATTAGGTTACTTACTCTAATCGAAGCGCAATATCATTATCATAATTGTCTGAGAAAACTATTCAAATTACTCTTCGAAAAGGATAGCGCTATGGCCCGTGTAATACTCTGATACAACTAATTTGCAAAATACTAATAGTTAGTGAATAGCAAATCAAATTATTTTAAATTGTGTCTAAGAAATCCGCAGTCTCGGCTGAATCCATTTTAGCGACGTTTTGATGTAATTCATTTTAAAACAGTCAAGACTAGAAGGTCAGGTAAGGAAACATTTTGCACGTCCATATATCTCTAAATTACCATTAAAGCTGGTTTGATTTGTTTACGTTCTTTTCCTATCAAAGTTCGGAAAGTTCCTTGTTCGAATCCGGGTCAGGACATGAATGTTTGTACGCGTATGGTGTAGAGGCGGCTGGTACACCTTAAATCTGTCGTGGCCAAAAGTCCTCATGTTGGGGTGGTGTGGAAGTTTGGAGAGTGGGGTGCCAGCTCAAGTGTTGCTTCGTAATCTGACCGTGGTACAAAATTACGAGGTGTTGTCCTCTGATCTTTCCCTTAAGAGACTGATCCCGGACCGTCGTCCATAGCCCGTCGTATTGCTTTAGTACGACGTTAACTAAAAGTACCAATTACCAACCTACAATTACCTACAAAAGGTATATTTTAACTGGTAGGTAGTTATTTAATTAGCGTCGCACTGGAGCAACACAGCGGGTTATTGGTGACGGTCCGGCTTAAAACCCTAAGGGAAAGATCCGAGGACAATATCACGTAATTTTGAACCACGGTCAGGTGACATGGCAACACCTGAGCTGGCGTCTCACCTCTCGAAACTTCCACACCACACCATGCAGACCAACCGGTCTGGTGGTTAAGGTGCTAGCCTCTAGATCGGAAGGTTCCTGGTTCGAATCCGGGTCTGTGCATGGGTGTTTGCAAGCGAATGGTGTAGAGGCAGCTGGAGCACCTTAAATCTGTCGTGGCCGAAAGTCCTCACGTTGGGTTGGTGTGGAAGTTTGGAGAGTGGTGGACAGCCGATATTTTTCAATGAACGGGAATAAAACGGAAACTCTTGTTTCTTTCGCTCTGAATTAATTTCGCATTTCTACATTTTGTGCAATTTTTAGTTTTAAGTTGTGTCAACGGCCAGATCAAGAGATTAAAAGGTATCGCAAATTAATGCCTTTAGAACAACTTTTTCCTGACATCATTTATTTTGTTATATTTCGCTGTATTCCATTTTAAATATTTATTATTTTAATCAATTGTGTTTCGTTTTCATCACACGCACCACCACAAAGAATTCGACCTTAAGTGGCAGGTAAGTCAGAATAAAGCAAATTTTAGTGTAATTATGCCATTATTGAGGAAGAATAATGCCGTTATTGAAAGAATAATAATGTTTATCAAATCCGAACTAGAACTTTTTCAAACATTAAAAAATTCTTTGTCATAATGATAGGAGAAAATTGCGGAATTCCACAATATCGCATGCCGAATGCAAGAGTACCACAAGTAAAAAATATTGTTTTGTTGACTATAAATGTGAGAGCACTCGCTGTAAATCGTCATTTTTATCAATTGAGTTGAACATGAAAAGAACTTAAGAAATTGAATTCCAAATCTCCCTTAAATTGTCTTTTGTAGTAGTAACCTTAATGTCACCTTTCGTCCTTTTGTAGCTTTGTCATACAACAAGAGTGCGATGTATGTGAAATGCATTACAAAAACGAATATACATGTGTAGGATTTACGTCCAAAGTAAGTTGTAGAAATTATAAAGATGGCGAAAGGTGTTAAAATATTATTTTATTCTACGAGAAACGTAAGTCATATATTTTCATCATCTCTTCAATCTAGAGTAAACCAATTCAAACCGAGTAAGGTCGGGTATTTTGTTAGTCACTAATAAAGCTATAACTACAGCGAAACAACCACATACCTTTACAACTAGCTTCTAATCTTTACTCCATGCTAATACAAGCAGACACACCTAAACATATAGTGCCGATTGAAGCGGAGAACAAATCTCACTCCTTTCAACAACGCCATATCTCAAAAATCAGCGATTTTTAGCTATGCCTAATTGCAGAATGCCTTGAAAGAGTAATACATCTCTAGAAGATCGTTATATCTCACCGCTCAATATTTAGCCGCCAGAGAGAAGAAGTAATATTTATTTGTAGTACATTTCAATCTACTTTTAAACTATAAAATCGCTCTCCTGAAAAATCCCGTTTTTTTAGATATGACGTTGAAAGGTGTGAGCGAAATGTTGAGGCGCAGCTCTTCCCGCACAAACGCGTGACTGGCTACTGAGACATCACTCCATACCACGCGCTGACGTTTGATTGACTCTTTAGCGTTGCCGCCGCATCACGAGCTGAAGCGAGATCGGCAGAGAAAGTGTTAAGGGAGACTCGTAAAGAAAAACCCTAAATTCTTATTATTTATTTTACATAACCAATTTTGATAGTGAAAATTAAGCACATATTTTAAATCAATAATCAATAAAAAAATTAGTTTTATTTGTAATTATATTTTATATTACGATTTTAATATGTTTTTAAGCCGAAATACACACGTTTTATAAACCCTACTCCTCTATCAATTTTTAATATTTTTGTATCAAATAAATTTCTACAATATCGTTATAGTATATGCAAAAGACCTAGGAAGAGATTTTCTAAAACTTATTTACGAGCTTTCATTAAAAAAAAGTTTTACTCATACGTTAAATTTCTATAAAAATTTCCAATTTTTATGTTTATCAATTTTTATAAATTTTTCTGAACTAATTCTAAAAAAAAAGCTCTCCCCGTTTCTGTTAAACAGTTATTCAAGATCTAAAAAATGTAAACAGTTTAACTCTAAGTGCATGTATCAAAATGTCTTAGTACTTTGAACTTTGGCAAAATTGCAAAAAACTGATTTTGAGATAATCGCATTTTCAGTACAAAATAGAACAGAAGTTAACGAAAACAACTTACTTTTTGCAAGTACTATTTTTTTAGTAATTTCTTTCACATTGAAACTCTTATCAAAACAATAGTTTTTACCGTAAACAAATTTGGTTCATTTGTTCTTGAATATCTGATGCATCGTTTTATCCAATAAACGAAAAAACCCTTTTTGAAATTTTTTTTTCGAAATTTGGGGTTTGGATTTCTCTTAAGCTTTTCGATTCACTCGTACACTCTTCTACGTGGTAGATCACTGAAGCAGAAGTAAGAAAAATGCCGCTATCTAGATAAAATTTTGGTATAGTATTTTTAATTAACGTCGCACTAGAGCAATACAACGGGCTATTGACGACGGTCCGGTATAAATCCTAAAAGTCAAACTTCGGTAACGAGGCCAAAGTAGTATCCATTCTAAACATTGTGAAAACTGGCCTTCCTCGAGGAGGGAGCAGACGGACGGTCCAGAAAGACTTTAAATCGGTCGTTGGGGTCGGCATGTAACCTGCCTGTCACACACATCATTTTCTAACGTTTCCGAGATACAAAGAGGGGATCACAGCTGTGTGTTCACACCCCTTAATGTTACAGCTGTGTGTTCACACCCCTTAATGTTACAGCTGTCATTGAAAACCATCACATTCAACATTCTAGAGTGAGGCGGACTCCCTAGGAGAAATAAAAAACGGAGAGGCGAGAGAAGGCACCCATTGGGGAAAGTGGCGGAAGGAAGAGCTCTCGTTAGACAGCTATACGGTGATGTTAAACACCGATGACAAAAAACAAGAACAGTAGTTCAAATCTTGCTGTTTCTTTATGAACATTCGTTCATTGATTGTTTAATGTACATTTGAGATAGTCTTCCTATAGTAAAACCAGACTTTTCAAGAGGGAATAAAAAACTTGTAAAGGCATCCAATTGAGTCCGACTCCAGTATAATTATGTGGTTCCAAAAACGCAAGGACATGCATGCTCATAAGTCAGTGTGACAAACCTAAACATGTGTTATAGTGAAAGTGTGCCTAGTTTCTCACATGCCCTCGCATACCATAGCCTCGCATAGCATAGCCATACCTCGCAGAGATACAGACTGAGAGGAAAACAAATAAAAAAGGAACATCAGCTATGTGTTATAAATGCAGACAGGATTACTACCAAGACTATTTCCAGACTTAGAACCCAATACTTTAGTGGAATGCCTATAAATACAGACGGAACCAGAACTTACAAACTATGTAGAAACTGCCTGGGAAATGAGGAAAGTAACCAAGAACTCACCCCAGAACACATTTTCAACTGTCCGGCCATCTTGGGAAGCTTACAGGCCATTGACGAAGTTCCCTTTCAGGAAAATCTTTATAACAAAATTATGGACATTGCAAGGGCCGTGATTTCGGCACATGGAGTAATTTGACTCGACTTCGATTGGACACGACACCAACCAACCATCAACATCCATGTACCTGTTTGCGATTCGAGGTCTCATCGAGCCAAAAAGATCAGGGCACATAACAACTCAGCTACCAATCAGTAAAGCTGAAAAATCCATCGATTAAGTACTAATTTAAGTTTAATGCGCTGAAAGAATATCAATGACGACAGGAATAATTTTACACTACTCAGAAGAAAACTAAGTATATTTTTATCTAGTTGTTCAAACAGAATTTTACAGCTATTTTTTGTTGTCTCTGAGGAAGTGTTAGATGAAAATTCTATTTTTTAAATTCTTAAAAATACTTTTTTCATATCTCGAGAAAATTATATAGTTATCTGAAATAGCAGTACCGTTCTTACGTATCCTTCAATTATTGTGATTTGCTTGCTACGCTTGCAATTATGTTACTATCCTAAAGAATGTAGAACAGTGGTTCAAAATTACGTTGTCCTCGATCTTTCCGTTAGGGGATTGATCCCGGACTGTCGTCAATAGCCCGTTGTATTGCTGTAGTACAACGCAAATTACCAATAACCTAAACTATGATGCTATCAACCGGTCTGGTGGTTAAGATGTTTGCATCTGGAACGGAAGGTTCCTGGTTCGAATCCTTGTCAGTGCATGGATGTCTGTAAAAGTATGGTGTAGAGGTGGCTGGTGCTTCTTATATCTGTCATGGCAGAATTCTCACGTTGGGTTGGTGTGGAAGTTTGGAGAGTGGGGTGCCTGCTCATGTGTTGCCTCGGCACCTGATGTCGTTCAAAATTACGTGGTGTTGTCCTCGAATCTTACCCTTAAGGGATTGATTCCGGACCGTCGGCAGCAGCCCGTTGTATTGCTCCAGTACGACGTTAATTAAAAATTACCGTTACCTAAACAATGTAAGATATTTAATAGTGCTATGTAGAGTATATTTTATATTACATTATTGTAATTAAGTTACAAGTTTAATAAGGGCCCATTAGCTCAGTTGGTTAGAACGTCGTACGAATAGCGCAAAGGTCGCGGGTTCGATCCCTAATGGGCAATTCTTCTTATTTATTTGGGCAGAGGTAGCTCGGTTGGAAGAGTAACGGATAAGCCACCGGAGGATTGTGAGTTCGTATCAAAAGACCACCGTGTATCAAGGGGGCTTGTGCAAGTTAAATATGTCCTGGCATCAAATGTCCTCATATTGGCGTGGTGATTTGGAGAGTGTGATACCAGTTCAAGCTTTGCGTGGCTCAAAATTTCGTGGTATTGTCCTCGGGTCGTTTCCTTTATGATTGATTCTGGTCCGTCGTCAATTGCCTGTTGTGTTGCTCCAGTACAACGTTAATTAAAATACTTACCTTCGACTTTAATCACAGTACTCGCAATAGCTTTACACTTGGAATTGAGTTTTAGGTTCAATTGTAATATGCAGAAGTTGCTATTGCATCATTATTTTAATTTGATTGAACATTTGATTATAGCTTGCATCAAATAAGTAATTTTAATAGCATTTTAAGTGATAAAAATAAAATTATGATGCGCAGATTTCAAATTGCATTTTTATTCCAAATATATTGGAGACTGAAGCGAATCGTGGAACACTTACCACATCACTTTAATTAGATTTGATGACGCAATTTAGCTAAGCTATTGTGATTTTCGCTAAATCTCACAGCTATAAAAGCTCCCTTTTCTTGGAAAATCCATTCCATTAGAGCCCAACCGATCTACAATTCCATTTACTTAAAAAAACAGTGAACGGAAGTGAAGAATAAAATAAAGCAAAAAATAATAAAGCAGCAGCACGGGTGCAACTCCTCTCGGGGCAAGTAGCCCCATCGAGACACGTTGTGACACAGCGTTGCTAAGAGCCCAAACGGCGTCCGACATTTTGACATCCTAACGCAAACAAAAAAACGGGAAAGGGGAAAATGCAGGAAAAATGTTAAAGAAAAGGGAATAAAAAGTGGGAAATCGCCGCTGCCTCCGAACTTTTGCTCCAATCCTCCAAAAAACTCCCGATGTGTGGGATTTTCCTGGCTTTATTTAGTGGGAAAATTCTTTCGAATTTTTCAGCAAAGAATCGATTGACACACACTTCGTAAAAACACAACTTTATTTCTCTAATAAATAAAGTTCCCTCGAAAAAATTGGAGGACATTTTTCGCATTCCTTTTGTGGGGAACTGCTTATAAAAACTGTCGCTATTTTGGGCGCGATTTATTTGCTTTTCGGATCAGGGAACTTGGGTGTTAACAACTCTGAACACGAAATTCGGCGATGCGAATTTTTTAATCAACAGTGTGAGAGCGTGCAAGCGATTTGAGAATTGAATTTTTATTGTTCGAGGACAAAAGATTCGAGAGTTATATTTATTACTAGGGAGCCCGCCCCCTGCTCGCTAACGCTCGGCAACCACCAGACGATTGCTTCGCATTCCTCATTGGTTCGCTGCGCGAACCTATGCTCGCTTCGCTCGCATCAATGAAGACATGTGTCCTAGCAGAAGGAATTGTTTACAAAATATGATATTCCAAAAAAATATTTTTCAAATCTAAATTTTATGCTGTTTCTCAGAAAAGATATTTACAGTTCCTCTAAAATCAGAATTCAAATGGAAACTTTGAGCAAATTTTGACTCGAAATGTGAGCGTTGATTTGGAAATTGAAAACCCAGCATGTTGGTTGCGTGTACATTTACCCAGCACTCGAGCCACCCACGCTTTTTCATTGAATTTGTTGTCGAAAGATGTAATGCAAGCGTCTTGTTGAACTATAATAGTTTGCCCCGAAACGGACCTTTGTTTTAAAATGACCCTGAAAAGATCCTCCGTTTTCTTTGATTTCTATTATTTACTGCAACAGCTCGACTAAAATTTTTTTTTTCAATAAAATTTCATCCGATAACGCTATAAATTCAATTGAAGCGCGAGGCTTTGGGATAAACAATCGTACAATGTTGCCAAAACGCGAAAACAAATAACGTCTTTTTTGCGTGCCACGTAAGAGAATTATATACAGGGTGGTCCCGAATTCATGGTACAAACTTTAATGGTAGGTACAGGACATTGTAACAATGATTTATTGTATAGGAATGTATAGTCGCAAGTGACGCGGTGAGGCGAAAACAGGGGAAATAACGGCCGAAAGGAAAAACAAAGATTTTATTGAAAGCGTTGTTGACAAGTGTCATGTTTACAGTAATTGTTCAAAATTGCGTCCACCAGTATCGATACATGCTTGACAGCGTCGGTGGAGCGATTGGCGTACACGTTCAAAGATGCCTGGTATACGCAGCTCTGCCGTTACCATTTGCACGGCCGTACATGTAATGCATGTCTGCTTTTTCTGCATACGTAAAGTCACCCATCGTCTACGGCAGCACAATTGTGAATGGCGCTTTTCCCTACTGCGATGCATCATGTTCAACAGCGGCTAGACATCTACTGCCCTCTACCGACAAAGATACCAACCGATCACTCCATTTCTCTTTCCTTTTATTTCCCCTGTTTACGCCTCACCGCGTCACTTGCGACTATACATTCCTATACAATAAATCATTGTTACAATGTCCTGTACCTACCATTAAAGTTTGTACCATGAATTCGGGACCACCCTGTATATAGATTCAAGCGCAAACGATAACATTGAACTGCGACCATGATTGAGATGTGATGGAGAAAAGGAATTTGGAATTAAAAAAAGAATGGGAAACGAGAGGTAATTGGTTAGTTAATGTTACACTTTAACAATTATAAAAAAGAAAGCTTCATTTGGGAAAACTTAATTTGTTGAAAAGAAAGTGTTTAAAATAAAACCCAAAACAATTCGAACTAAATATCATAGAACTCGTGTTGCCATTCTCTATAACAAACTCTTGATATTCTAATTTGGGAACGATCATTCGCAGTATAAGTATTACATTTTACTTTTCTCTATCTTTACTTTATATCTTACTAGGATCAATATTTCAAAAGCACACGCAATTATGGCAAAAGCAAAATCTATTTAAAAAATTTTGAAATTCTAAATCGAAAAACGATTTCTTGCAACTTGCATCGCTATAAGTTCTAATATAGTCCAGATGTCCTTAATGGTACTTTAAAGATAAAAAATAGTTCTACTGAAATGAAATAGAAAAAAATACTAAAGTAGGGCAAGCATTATATATATATATATAATTCTGATAATCAGCAATTACATATACACTCAAAACTTTAGTGGAATAAATAAAAACTTTTAGATTCTAAAAGTGAGAAATATTACAAAAGAGGATGTTGTATTCTAAAAGGGAAACATTTTAGTGAAATTTTCTGTATAAGAATCGGTTAAAAGAAAAGTCAATCATAAGTAATTGAACTCAAAAACATTACATTCGCATTACACTCTCCATATATCATCCCCTTGGTAGGTAGAGATTTTAATTAACGTCATACTGGAGATACACAACTGGCTATTGACGACGGTCCAGGATCAATCCTCAAGCGAAATATCCGAGGACAACACCACGTTATTTTGAACCACGGTCAGATGACGAGGTCACATGTCAGGTTGCACCCCACTCTCCAAACTTCTACACCAACCGAACGTTAGGTCTGTCGTGGTTTTATAGAATTATTTTTATTTTTATGACAAACGAATGGACATACTACACAACGATCAACTGATGACGATGTGGTATCAATCCCAACGGGAAGGATCCAAGGACAAAGCCAACATGAGGACATTTGAGGTCACAACAGATTTAACATGCACCAGCTCCCTTTGTACGACGGTCTTGGGCTGTATTCGAACTCGAAACCCTCCGGTTGCAATTCGTTATTTTTTCAACCAGGCTACCGACCAATCGGTGTGGTGGTTAAGGTGTTAGCCTATAGATCGGAAGGTTCCTGGTTCGAATCCAGTTCAGTGTATGAATGTTTGGAAGCATATGGTGTAGAGGCACCTTAAATCTGTCGTGGCTGAAAGTACTCACGTTGGGTTGGTGTGGAAGTTTGTAGAGTTGGTTTTCCAGGTCAGGTGTTGCCTCGTCATCTGACCGTGGTTAAACATTACGTGCTATCCTCGGTTCGTTCACTCAGGGGATTGATACCGAACCGTCAATAGCCCTTTGTGTTTCTGTAGTACGACGTTAATTAAAAAATTATCAATTAAAACCGGGCTAACGCGGCTCATAAATATTTAGTTAGGTAGGTATTTTAATTAACGTCGTACAGTAGTAAAACAAATTGATATGGACGATGGTCCGGGATCAATCCCCAAAGGGAGACTCCATAACCACCACGTAGTTTTAAACCACCTTAAATATTTAGAGTTAGCTCGATTGAATCGTAATGGTAATTTTAATTAACGTCATACTGGAATAACACAACGGGTTTTTGACGACGGTCCGGGATCAATCCCCCAAGAGAAAGAACCGAGGACAACACCACGTAATTTTGAACAACGGTCAGATGCGGATAGCTCTATAGAAAACTATGGAGATTGGTATTTTTAATTAACGTCGTACTAGAGAGAAAAACAATGGGCCAATGACGACGTTGCGGCATGAATCCCAAAGGGAACGATCCGATGAAACGTTGGGTTGGCGTGGAAGTTTGGAGAGTGGGGTGCCAGCTCAGGTGTTGCTTCGTCATCTGACCGTGGTTCAAAATTACGAGGTGTTGTCCTCGAATCTTTCCCTTAAGGGACTGATTCCGGACCGTCGTCAATAGCCCGTTGTGTTGCTCTAGTACGACGTTAACTAAAATTACCATTACCATTACCCGGACCGTCGTCAATAGCCCGCTGTGTTGCTCTAGTACGACGTTAATTAAAAATTACCGGTACCATTACGTGCATACTTGAGAGATACGAATTTTATTCCTTTGTCTTTGTTGTTGATGAATTTTTAATGGTTGCTGTGTATATAATCTTCAATTTGAATCTCGATTATTTATTAATCATCGAAAATCAATTAATCACAGTCTCCCATAACCCGTGATGTTGCTGCAATGCGACGCTAATTAAATATACCACACTGTGTAACTTCGCATAGACTCTGTAAACTACGCCCAGCTGTTCACTGTCGATGTCTTGGAAAAGAACTGCAAACGGAAGTGGCTTTGAGTAAACCGTTTGTGCCCAATCCATTAAGAGTCCTTTTGTTGATTCAATCGTGTTTGAATACGTGCGAATCTGATTTTATACAGAACGTTCGCGTGCAAGCTAAGGCGCACGCAATCCAATGTGTTTCAAACAGTTAAGAGCGAGGTTTTGATCCACATTCATGTTATGTACATATATGTATATAGATCCATATCCATATTGTTACACAATAGGTATTGTACGTGCACTCCGAAATTTTTCCCTTTATTAAATCATACACTATCTCTAGTGGCTTTATTTTGGAGACTGGACTCGCGATTAACTGATTAGTATTCATATTATTTTTAAAAATCCCATCTTTCAAAATGTTTTGATTTAAGAGCCAAAATTTTGTATCTAATGTAACCTCTTCACTACCAACTATATAAAAATTGTTTAAATATCAGTTTTTTCTGATAAATATTATGAAATACTTCAAAGTTCTCATGAAAATTCCTCTTCTAGATGGTGGCATTATAGGGTGCTAAACATTTTAGGTACATGTGAACCTCGGGTCGCAATATTATGATGAAAGCAAAATAATTTCAAATTATAAGATATTTCTTAAATCCGAAAAATATATCTCATCACATATTTTAAGAAATTGTCAACAAAAACAAATTACCTAAAGGATTTAAAAACAACTGAAATTTACTTACTTTACGAGTTCAATTGAGTTGACATCATTTCTTACAAATCGCTTTTGAACAATAAACACTCCACTCGAACTATCGATTGATACAGCTATCCATTGGTGTCAATCGGAAGCTTAGGCCTGGTGCACACATCCGATTTTTCAACGTGCGGCGCCGCTGCTACAACGCAAGTGTGGTCTGAGATACATTAGATAAAATGGAGCAGCGCACACATGCCTCCAGCGCAGCTGGCTACGCACTTCCAACTTGCGTACAATTTCTGCCACAGTTCCCTACGCCGCCTCAAACAAGTCTCCGTTCTGAAGTGCCGACCAACCGGTATAGTGATTAAGGTGTTAGCCTCTAGATCGGAAGGTTCCTGGTTCGAATCCGGGTATGGGCATGGATGTTTGTAAGTGTATGGTGTAGAGGCGGCTGGTGCACCTTAAATCTGTCGTGGCCGAAAGTCCTCACGTTGGGTTGGCGTGGAATTTTGGAGAGTGGGGTGCCAGCTCAGGTGTTGCTTCGTCATCTGACCTTGGTTCAAAATTACGAGGTGTTGTCCTCGGATCTTTCCCTCAAGGGACTGATCCCGGACCGTCGTCAATAGCCCGTTTTGTTGCTCTAGTACGACGTTAACTAAAATTACCAAATTAACGTTCTGAAGTACCATGTTTTCATAAATAAATGGAATATGAATAATAATTAATAAATGGTTGTAGCCAGTAACGTCTATTTTGTTTCAAAATATACATTTTTTACACCAAGTAAGCGAAATTAAACACGTTTTCTTCGATAGAATATTTATCACAAATGGCGAGAAATGAGTTCGAGCGTCATTTCACGGTTATGTGTGCATAATTGGGCTTCGGTGCCGCAGTGGCACCGCACGTTGAAAAACCAGATGTGTGTACAGGGCCATAGACGTCCACGTAGGTGTACCCGAGTTCTTAACTACCATTTTATCAGAAAGATTTATTTTTAATGCGAAAGAGTCGAGGTCCACGTCTGTCGACCTAGGTAACGAAGAGGTTAGTTCTCTAGAATGTAAGTGACTACCAACCAGTCTGTTGGTTAAGGTGTTAGCCTCTAGATCGGAAAGTTCCTGGTTCGAATCAGGGTCAGTGCATGGATGTTTATAAGCGTATGGAGTACAGAAGGCTGGTGCATTTTAAATCTGTCGTGGCCGAAAGTCCTCACGTTGGGTTGGTGTAGAAGTTTGTAGAATATTGTGCGAGCTCAGGTGCTGCCTCGTCATCTGACCGTGGTTCAAAATGACGTGGTGTTGTCCTCGTATCTTTCCCTTAAAGGATTGATCCCGGGCTGTCGTCAATCGCCAGTTCTGTTGCTCCAGTACGACGTGAAATTACTAATTACTAGAATGTAAGTAGCTAGTTGAGATTATGTCACAATGGAGATTCGCAACAGACTATTGGCAACGGTCCGGGATCAATCCCAAAAGGGAAAGATCATAGAATAACACGTCCCTGGTTCGAATCCAGGTCCGGGCATGGATGTTTGTAAGCGTATGGTGTAGAGGCAGCTGGTGAACGTTGGGTTGGTGTGGAAGTTTAGAAAGTGGGGTGCCAGCATGACGTTAGTATGCTAGTATGACGTTAATTCAAATTACCTTACCTTATTGAAGACAAGACCAAGTAGTTTTGAACTGCGGTCTGATAAAGACATTACACCTGAGCTTTATGATGTGGATTAAAGGACTGAAGGCAACATATTGATAAGACATAGAAATATGTTCCGTAATGAATCAAATTAGGTATTTAAATGCTGTCCCACTGGAAAAACAAAGCGGGTTTTGACGACAGTCCGGAATGAATCCCCAAGGGAAAAATCCGAGGACAACACACCTAATTTTGAAAGCCGATCAACCGGTATAGTGGTTAAGGAGTTAGCCTCTAGATCAGAAGGTTCCTGGTTCGAATTCGGGTCCGGGCATGGATGTTTGTAAGCGTATGGTGTAGAGGCGGCTGGTGCACCTTAAATCTGTCGTGGTCGAAAGTCCTCACGTTGGGTTGGCGTGGAAGTTTGGAGAGTGGGGTGCCAGCTCAGGTGTTGCTTCGTCATCTGACCGTGGTTCAAAATTACGAGGTGTTGTCCTCGGATCTTTCCCTTAAGGGACTGATCCCGGACCGTCGTCAATAGCCCGTTGTGTAGCTCTAGTACGACGTTAACTAAAATTACCATTACCAATGCGATCTTAATTAAAATTCCTATCACCACCTCCCTAAGAACGAAAGAACATTTAAGGCCGCGAATGCTTAATGTGTAGTAGCCCTCAAAAAGTTTAGACTTTAAAATTGTGGCTTCGAAAGCACTACTAGGACTACCTGTGTGCCAATTTTCATGGCTGCAGATGGGTCTGAGGATAGGAAAGATGTTGCCTCAGTTTTTCGCAGTGTTGTAAAGTATAAGTGTAACAAATTGGGTGTGGATTGGTCAAACGATGTAGATTTGTAGAGAGAATATACAACCACCCACACACACATCATTTTTTATTAGAAAATTTCGACGAGAACTTCCTCGCTTGACGTGGATCGATAAAGATGGTGGAATCGAGGTATGGATCGATACTAAAATCAGTTGTTTTTTAATCTAAAATCTTATCCAGTGGCTCCAAATCTGATTTACCTGATGTTACAAGCTTTTGCATACTGTGTAAATTCCGTTTTCCGCAGTTATCTTTCTGTGGTAAAATGGAATTTAAGTTTCAAACTGTTAAGATTGAACTAGTAATAGTACTAAACGAGCTTTGCTTTTAAGTTGAGGATTAAATGAATAGATTGATTCTCCGTTAAATATAATATAGCCCGACGTATTGCTCCAGTACGAGGTTATTTATAACACCTACCTACAGTTCAAACCAAGTGCCGTGGGTAATTGGTAATTGGTAATTTTTTAGTAACGTCGTACTAGAGCAACACAATGGGCTATTGACGACGGTCCGGGATCAGTCTCTTAAGAGAAAGATCCGAGGACAACACCTCGTAATTTTGAACCACGGTCAGATGACGAAGCAACACCTGAGCTGGCACCCCACTCTCCAAACTTCCACGCCAACCCAACGTGAGGACTTTCGGCCACGACAGATTCAAGGTGCACCAGCTGCCTCTACACCATACGCTTACAAACATCCATGCCCGGACCCGGATTCGAACCAGGAACCTTCCGATCTAGAGGCTAACACTTTAACCACTATACCGGTTATTCGGCGGCTCATACATCGGACGAAAGTTTGGAATATGATGGTTCAGGTAGCCAATTTATGAGATTTATTATTGTCTAACATTTATCAAAAATTAATTATTACTGCTTAGCGACCGCAAATTTTGTTCATTCTACTTATATGAAAATAAGAATGTTTTTGTTAACTACAACTTGGAATAGGTATTTTTATTGGAAACCCGTTTTTCAATAATTGGGTATTACTGTTGTTTTAAGTTAGAAATATTTAAGAATCTCTCTATATTAAAAAGAGTTACCACCGCCGCTGTCGCAGGGTTGAAAACTGGGGTTTTTCACTCGGTTCTCAAGATGGTTTGTCGATTGAGTACAGATCAGAATATTACGAGATTAACATGGTTTATTCAAAATTGTACTGGGAACAAAATGGAGATGGTTTTTTTACTGATGCGATTATCAGTTTAGAGTGCATTAAGTGTTAAAGTAAAAAAAAAAAGCGAAATCACTTACGACAGGAATGTTGGTTTGCAAAGCAACAAGTTTTAACAATGCACTGTTCTCATGTTTCAGTCACTTAATTACTTCACAAATTCAAGTGTTCACTTTCAAAACATTATTCTTGGAACCTCACTCGTCAAGGAAATCCGTAAGACTAAATAATACATCGGGCAAAAATTCAGAACAGTTCACTCGCAGGCAGTTTTCTCGTATTTACTTCAAATAAGAAAGCCGACAATTTAAAAGACCCTATATTGTAAATCATCAAAATAAGCAATGACAGATTTGTTGCGATTTCCGAAATGCCGTTATCTTCAAACGATATTTCCGTCAGTTGGTCAGGCGCTTCTTGCCCAGTTTGGGACCTAGGGCAATAAAACCCTAACATAGAATCCGTCAGTCGGTCATAAAAATAAATCGCTTTTCTCAAGACATGCCGTCAAAGACTTGGTCGAGCCCTACAATGCATTTAAAGGATTCGAAAATGAGATAATCATCTCGTGGCACCACGTGCATTCATTTTGGGGGTTGAACCCCTTTAAAGCCGTAAAACAATGTGATGAAGTATCGGTATGCTGGGCCACCTATCTTCACATATTCAGAGGAAGAATTTAATCTTTTGGTACTTTGGATCTTTGAAACAATTTTTTTTTTCACTTTTAGTTAAATATAAGCTTTTACTACACAAATAAAATTTGTTCGAAGTTTCTTGATAAACTTTTCATACATTTAGTGTTAGAAAACTTTCAAATTCGTTATTTTCAAAATCTAATTTTGTGTTGCCCCTTGACCCTTCATTTATTACCCATTTCGGGGAATATATCGAAGCTCTCATGATGCGCGCTGCCCCCTCTGTGCTTCTCTCTCTCTCTCTCTCTCTGTATATATATATATATATATATATATATATATATATATATATATATATATATATATATATATTAATGAAAGGGAGGCTGCTAACTGCGCAGTTTATACAAAGGGCGCCCCTCCCTGTGCATTTTTTTACAACAAAAATGTCCAAAACTATCATTTAAACAATTTTAAATAAATCTATTCAACAACGCGCTGGAGAAAAGTCATAAACCTTTCTGATAAAACCTTCGTAAAAAGTGTTTATGGATATGGATATTGAGGTATGTGTGTGTGGAGATGTACTACGGAAATGACTGCGGTAGTTGTTTTGTTTTAATTAAATGGTTTGCAGTAATTTGTCAATGTCGTCGACAGGGTCGCCCAACTATCTTGAGTACATGCAGAGTGTTGACAATGTACGAAAATCTTCATCTACTATAATTTTTTATTTGTTTTCATACATTATACATTTTTTGTACACTAATTTTGCGCCTCACCCACGAAATCGGCTGTCATGAGCAAATGCCAAGTTTGCACTCGTCTAGATCTGGGCCTGCATCTATTGACAGGAAATGAAATTAGTCCAAATTTGCTTAACGGTTCTGTTTAATGTTACTTTTGAAGTTAAAATGTTGATAATGTTCATTGATAGTGTGTGTGTGTGTTGGGGGGGGGTCGGCTAAATATGGATTTCGCCCCTTCTCTTCAGTGACGGGAGGGACCAAATACCCTCTGCCCCCCCCTGTTGACAAATGCTTGTTTGCCCTCCTCCAGATCTGGGCCTGCATCTGTTGACAGGAAATGAAATCAGAGTCCAAATTTGCTTTAACGGTACTTTTTAGTGTTAATTTTGAAGATAAAATGTTAATAATGTTCCTTGAAAGTGTGGAGGGGCTAAATATGGCTTTCGCCCCTTCTCCTCAGTGACGGGAGGGACCAAATACCCTCTGCCCCCCCTGTTGGCAAATGCCTGTTTGCCCTCCTCCAGATCTGGGTCTGCATCTATTGACAGGAAATGATATTAGTCCAAATTTGCTTCAACGGTACTGTTTAATGTTATTTTTGAAGTTAAAATGTTAATAATGTTCTTTGATATTGTGGAGGGGCGAAATATGACTTTCGCCCCTTCTCCTCAGTGACAGGAGGGGCCAAAAAAACCCCGGCCCCCCCTGTTGGCACGTGCCTGAGCTTAGGTGTTGCTTCGTCATCTGAACATGGTTCAAAATTACGATGTAATTGTTAGGGGCAATGATGGCCCTCCCACTGGGTGCTCCTTCACAAGTGGCCATCATTTCCGGCCTTGTAGTGGCCAATGACTTCGGTCAAAATGTGTGCCCGCCATTAGAAAAAAAAATATTCCTTTTTGCCTTGTATTCTAACCTTTTGCCTAATTTATCTTCCTATTTTGTTCTTTGCGGTTTTTTTAGGTGGGAAGGTGTAATAACAAGTTTTAGCGTACTGATGCTCATACGTAGAAAACGTAATTTTGTGTTGTCTGGATGGGTCACACTCCTCTCTAGTGACCCCCTGATACACCACTACTTCAGATTCGGAAATATCTTGAATTTTTTCTCACTATTATTTAAAATTATTTTATTTTTGGTTTTTATAATTAGCTTAAATTCCCTTTTGTTTGTAAAATTATATTTCTTGTCATGCTATGTTAGCGTGCATGCATGATTAGTTTTAACTTTCATATTTCGGTTGAATAATCACGGCTGTTTAGTTCTGTGCCCCATTCTCTATATAGTGTGTGTATATATATACACACTATATGGACAAAGGTATTTAGACACTGCATGTTTTTTCAGAAAAAGTGCTTCATTATTCTATTTAGTAAAGGGTAAACCCTCCTTTAGCTTGTAATAAAGCTCCAACACGTCGAGGCATACTTTCTACAAGTTTTCTGTGAGTCTGCATGAATAGCTTGCCATGCCTCTTGAAAGGCTATGAGAAGATATTGCTGGAAAGATGGGCGTGCGTGGTGGTGTCGTAGTCGTTTTTACAGTTCGTCCCACAATTGCTCGATCGGATTGAGATCGGTGCTCCAATCAAGCAAAGCATTGTCAGGAAACTATTCCATCTGACGTGAAGTTCGTTCCTGATGGAAGAAACAACCATCATCGACTTAGTATTGCCATAATGTAGGCAAGGTCGAATGATCCAGAACGTCGAGGTACATGTCAGCGTTTATGGTACCAGGTGCACAAAGCAATGGTTCGAGTCTTAACCAGGAAAAACAACCCCACCCTAAGATGGATCCTCCTCCTAATTTCTGCAGAGACCAAATACTTTTGTCCATGCAGTGTATATATACACTGTATGGACACGTGTATTAAAAAGAAAGTGGATAGATCTTAGAATATTTCTGCAAAAAATTCTCTTCCACTTCCTCATCTTAACAATGCATATCTAGCAGTGTCAGACGTGTGCGTCGAGATAAAAATAAGTAACCACACAAATATCCAGTCCCGGCCGGCCTCGAAATGAAAATTTGATAAGTAATCGAGGCCGCCTCTTCTGTTCGACTGCTCCCCCCCCCCAACCTCCTCACTCGAATACCTGCTGGCGATGCAGGGGCACGCGCGCCCCTCGCTAAAACGCCCCGGCTGCTTCTATTTCAGGGGCAGGGAAGTTTCGACGGGAGAAAATCTCATTTTGGGGGTGCTTCACGGAGAAGAATTGAATTTTTCGGCGCAGCCCATAAAGGGAAGAGTGAGTCGAGTGCGTGACATAGTCTTTTTCCAGGATGCGATGCGTAGGGATGCGTCCGCTGTGCGTATTTGGGTGCAGCGTGAAATTTGCTTTGTCTGGGGTGTTATAAAAACGCCGAAGTGAATCAGAGTCTTGCAGGGTGGTTTCTGTTTGGCATTCGTGACAGGAATACGAATTCGATACAAACATCGCTGGGTATTTTATGACTTGAATTTATGTTCAGGATATTTGAACGTGGTGTTGTCTTGCCGATGCACCTGGAGGGAATGGGAATATATTTCTCCCGGGGATTGGTAGTTTTGCAGAACTTCCCATTCCAGTCTGGATGTGGATCCCCCCCTAGTCTCGACTCTGGGATCTATTGGAATTTCCCAGACATAAAACGCTGAACTGAGCCGCTACGGTTGTCATTGGAACAACATACACTACCCTAAAATAATGGACCGGACCGCAAGATGTGATGGTAAAAGGGAAAGAGTGCATGCTTTAATAAGGGGATGTTCCTCCACGTGTTGCAATGACACTAGCAACCCTTCTGGGCATGCTTTCAACAAGGTATGGACACGCAGCTGTGGGTATTTGTGTCCATTCCTAAAGCAAGTATGTCACCAGCTCGGCTGTAGATTTCGGGCGTGGTTCTCTGGTCCGTAAACGTCGTTAAAACTAGTCCCACACATGTTCTACGGGGTCGGAACTCTGATCAGACCAAGGAAGACTTTTTACATCCATACCTCGACACCACAACTTGACAGAGGCCGCAACATGACATGGTCGTCCTGGAAGTAACATTCGTCCATTCCATAAAATTGCCAGAGCGTAGGAATAACCTGATTGTCAGAAATGTTCGTGTAGGTGTCTGCGTTCAATTGACCAGGAACAACATGCAAAGGTCCCATGCCCATACCACGAAAAACATCCACAAACATGTAGTCGGATTTTATGCAAATCCGCTGGCGTTCGATGCATTATTGTAGGGTAACGTATTTTTGCAAAGATGAAAAGATATTTAGACTCTTTCTTTTTGAAGGGGGTTGCCGGATTGGAAGAATCACGGATTAGAAACCGGAAGGTTACGAGTTCGATATTTATTGTGCAAAGATCATGTACGAGCGGGCTGGTGCTTGTTAAATCTGCCGTGGCCTTAAATGTTCTAACGTTGGCTAGGTATGGACATTAGGATAGTGAAATGCCAGCTCGGGTGTTGTTCTCGTCATCTGACAGTATTTCCAAGTTACGAGGCGTTGCCCTTGAATCCTTCCCTTCTGGTTGGATCTCGGATCGCTGTCAATAGTGAGTGGGGATGCTAACTCAGGTGTTGACTTCGTTTTCTGATCGTGGTTAAAAATCATGATATCTTGTCTTTGTATCTCTCTCTTCGGGATTGGTCCTGGATAGTTGGAGTATGGGGAAGTTCGTTCAGGAGTGCTTGTTAATACTGCCACGAGATAAAGCTGCCATAAGCAAAATCACATGTGTCGACCTTCATAAGAATGTTTATTTTTGTCAACTCGTAATCACTGCTATTCTAGGCAGAGAACAATAAACTCGGAGACAGAATCAACTCTGAAATCGCCGCCAGTGATGACAACGCAGTTTATCTTTAAACTGTCCCTAATTTAACATACCCGTTCAATATCTCGCGACTCCAATGGTGTAGTATATTCGAATGCATTACAAAATGGCGGAACAAATGTAAGTGGAGTTCGTTTCTGGCTTTCGGAAGTACCACAACTCAAATGCCTGGCTATCAACAATCAATTATTCGATGTTATTTCAGCGTGTTGTCAATTTTCTTGTTTTTGCTCAGCGAATGAGCCTTAATTGGAACATCAGCTCGACTTCATATCGGAACAATAATAGTTATTATTATTAAAAATTAATAAAAATCAGATGGTTTAACATTCCTACTTCCGCGAAAGAAAATCTTCAGAACAGGAATTAAATTGAGAATGGAGAGGAATTGATCAGCACGTGCGACTTAAAATTTGGTTTCGCGCAGAGCTATCTGATATCAGCAGCGTTCCGTACGTGAATCAAATTTGCTTAATGATTGTTGTCACAAGTGTTATATATAAAGCAGACGAAGCTCATCCCCAATCAAGTGTTTCCTTGGGGAAACAGGCATCGTAATCAACTGATACCACGTAGCCGTAGACATTGATTGACACAGAGTATGTGACAGCATTGTTAGACACACTAGTTACTATTGTTTAAGGTGCAAATAGGGTCGGAATCAATCATTCCCCTCGAACCAGGAAGTGACGCATGTTTGCCGAACTCTTCTAAGCAAAAAACACATTTTCCAATGGGTCAATGAGAGAATGGAACTAGTTTGTTCAAGAGCAAGGGGGCTGATGAAAATATCGTTGTAATATACAAACCTATTTCTATTTAAAATAAAGTTTATGTTGACTTACTTTCGAACGGAATAAGTACTGGTAAACTCTTTCTAATATTTAGGTCTGATCATGGTTGTTGAAATAATTCTTTGAGTCCACTTTAAATAGGTCTCTTTCTACTTCTCCTTCATGTGGTACAATAATGAACATTCAAACTTACCGCGGATAATGATTTAACACTTCAGGAGGTTGTCCCAATGAGGTATCTTACCCTTAGCAAAATTGACCAGATTTGGATGTACGAGATACCTGGTCACATATGAAGAAAAACGATGAGATCCTAATAGGGTCATCATAAGAAAATCGACAGCATTTTGTGTGCAGTCCGGTTCCAAGCGCAATTAAAACATTGACAGCTGGAAACTTGTGTACGACCCCTTTGAGCGGTATCGCGAAGAACCAATGGGTTTTTATAGTAGAAGAAGGAGTGAGTGCAGCCAGATAGAGGACGTTTTTCTCAGACAATAGTTTTTCTGTAAATTAGTAATTTAAGTTTAAATAATCCAGTTATTTTGAACTATAAATTATAACCAACCTGTAAATAGATCTTAATTTTAAGTTAATTAAGCCGTTCCTGTTTTAACTGAACTTTTAATCAATGACTCCTTCAAAGCACTACAAAATGGCAGCTCATCCGAGCACATTTGAAAGAGGTACGGAGGAAAATCGTACTTTTTAATGAAGAGATATCTCGTCATTAGTCAAAATTGGTCAGATCTTGAAGATCGAGAAACCTCGTCGAAACCAGTTAGATGGTTAAGGTCCACTTCTGAGGTCTGTACTATCTCCTTCGAGGTTCTGTTCTCTAGAAGTACTCTAGTTGTACGCGAGGCACATCACCCATTAGATCCAAGACCTAAGATCTAAGAGCGGTAGCCCGGTAGAAAGAGTAACCGCTTAGCAAACGTAGGGTGGCGAATTCGAATCCCACCAAAGACTGTCGTGTAGAATGGGAGCGGGTGCACGTTAAATCTATCATGGCCTTAAATGTTCTCATGTTGGTCTGGAAGTTTGGGGAGTGGTGTGCCAGCTCATGTGTTGCCCTGTCGTCAAGGTTTCGACAAGATGGTGCACAAGGCAGAAAATTAGAAGACAGTTCTGCGCCGCTTGTTTCCAGGGCACATAATTTCTCGGAGGTGCGAGATTTTCTGGCCTCCCAGTTCGCCTGACCTTACCATCTGCGACTATTTTCTGTGGGGTTACCTGAAATCAAAAGTGTACCTAAACAGGTCCAAACAATCCATGACCTGAAGATTGCATTCGCCCAGTGTGATATGAACTTTAAATTTAAATTTGTTCAGGATGAATGGAATTAAAAAAGATAGTAGTTGTGAGGTAATTGGTGATGGCGGTGATGTTGAAGAAGTATCCACCCGCGACGCACTGCGTTCGAGTATTTTCCAACTGCGTGGCGAGAAATTGCTGTACCACCATCTTATAGTCGATTCGAAAGTACCGATCTGGCGATCTATTGACGGTCCACGTGCTCTAGATTATGTGACATGTGCCAGTTCTAAATCACCAAAAAGTTCTCCCAAAAGCAATCGTACTAACGTCTCTATTTCGACTCTGGTTGACAAATTGTGTAAGTTGGAATATTTAAATTTTGACTAAACATGGAGACTTATAATCATATCAAAGTTTTTGTTTGATCTTAACGGATACTTCGAGAGTGGTTTCAAATCGATACGATGATAATTGGTGAATTCAGCATTTATTTTTTGATAGCTTAATTAGCGTGAATGAGTGAAACTTTTGTGGTAGTGAGGGGATGTCCCCTAAAATTCTGGAAACGCTGCGGTTCTCTGACGTTTTGGCATCCAGACTTGGTAACAGCAATGTCTTTCGCTGGAAAGAGGGTGCATTTTCGAAACGCATGGTCTGGTGTTCTTAATTGTCAATTAAAAAGTTATGTACTCTGCGCCTGAAGTTCTTTATTTATTTTAGAATGCAACGCTTCTTTTTAGCGTTACACCCAAGAAATCGCCAACATTGGGGGCAAAATGGCGGAAAGAGCGACACGTAACTTCAAGGAAAGACTTGAAGAGTGCATGAAGATTTACAGACAGAATTTGAGGGGTAATTTTCAAGACAGCCAAAATGTATGTACAAATATCCAAATGGCACACACATAGCTAGATTTTTCGCCATTAATAAATTCGTTCGGTTATACATAACCATTGTGTTAGTTCCATTTGAAAACCGTCCTTCTCCTTTGCTGCACCTTGTATATTAACTTGAAAAACTGAAACAATCAGTAAATAAATAGAAATTTACAATTTTTAATTGAATTACTAAATTATATTAGAGCTATAGCTGATTGACACATGAAACCACATCATCCCTTTAAGACAAGTATTAAATTGTGTACTATGCAAAAATACTTCGTATACTATTATAGGTCTCCACCAGTAGTTTTGTTTCAACAAAATATCTTTCAAAAGGTTAGTATAATTATTAACTTGGAAAGTCAAAACAATCGTTAAATAAAATTAAAGTAACAGTTTTTAATGGAATTATCAAAATATTAGAGAGTTGATTGGATTTTTTATTGGATATTTCCATGGCGGCCCCTGGGTTACTAAGTATTCTTTGACTAGAGGCAATTATCTCTAATACCATCATCTTAAACACAGAAGTTTTTTCTTATTATCCTCGGGTTTACTTTTCAAGGTTTCGCAAAAGGGCAAACGACGATACTTCTTTTCAAAAGCGAGAGTCTAAATATAGATTTCATTCTCCGATTGGGTCACTCATAATTTAGAAGGATAATCCGATTTAAATTATCTTCCATCACTCATTTCCTTAATGGACTGCGACATTAATGGGCGAGTTTGGAGAAGGAAAAGTTACTTCAGTTGAGTCTGTAAAGCGATTTTAAGGGCTTTTAGTCTCTTTAGGCGTGATATTTTTTTTGTTAGGAAAGAAAAGGGTATCAACTTTTCGGAATGTCACGAGTAATTTTCAAGGATAAGGAAACGTTCCAGGATTTTAGAATTTTCTTATTTTTATTCTGTAGTGTATATTTCAACAAAAGATATGCGCGTGCACTCATACTTTATTAATAACTAGTTGAATAACTCAGCTTTGTTCGGGTTTCAAATATGAACGCGATAGCTGAAATATAACCGCGACATTTCCCTGTGTTAACACAAATACAAATACAAATATTGACGACCCGCTACAGGCTCGAGTCCAACAAGGCTGGTCCTTTGTTTATGAATTCCCCAATTCCCACTGACTATCCAATTGTATCTTAAATTCGTACACTCCCTTTGAATTAACTATATTTTCTGGCAACGCGTTCCAACTGTCTA
Organism: Metellina segmentata; assembly: GCA_947359465.1. Taxonomy (NCBI): domain Eukaryota; kingdom Metazoa; phylum Arthropoda; class Arachnida; order Araneae; family Tetragnathidae; genus Metellina; species Metellina segmentata. The sequence goes on from OX375874.1 coordinate 121,098,811, forward strand.
TTACCCTATTAAAGTAGTTCTTCCTTAAATCCCGATTAAAATGTGTCTTATTCAATTTATACCCATGGCCCCTTGTTCTGTTATCCCTATTGAAATTTAAGCCCTCTGTGTCCCCTTGTTTTACAAGCTTGAAAAGCTGAATCAAATCCCCCCCCCTCCTTCTTCTTCTTTCCAGTGTATACATGTTTATCTTACTTAAACGTTCATTATAGTCGAAATTTGCTAGCCCCTTTATTGTTTTTGTAGATCTGTGCTGAACCCTTTCGATTGATTCTATGTCTTTTCTCATATATGGAGCCCAGAATTGTACAGCATATTCTAGATGTGGTCTTACTAAACCCTTATATAACGGCAAGATTATATTCTTATCCTTTGAAGTTACAGTCTTTTTAATATACCCCAATAACCTATTAGCCTTTTTACCCGCAGCTGAACATTGGTGACCCATTTTAAAATCCCTGTGAATTATCACCCCAAGATCCTTGACTGTTTCTCCCTCCTTTACCTTTACTCCCTGCAGACAGTACTCGGCTCCATTGTTCCTGTAACCCATATGCAGAACTTGAAAATTTCCTTCATTAAATGACATACCCCATTTTACAGCCCATTCGGATATCTTATCAAAATCCCCTTGTAAATTTTCTATCTGTTTCTTGGTATCCACTGTCCCCCATATTTTTAAGTCATCTGCAAATATACTGATTCTATTCTTGATCCCTTGACCTATATCATCTATGAAAATTATAAATAAAATTGGTCCCAAAACTGATCCCTGAGGCACCCCACTTATAACTTCTTTCAACTGTGAATAATTTCCTTTTACCTGCACTCTCTACTTTCTACCCAATAACCAATTCTTTATCCATATTAATGTTTTTCCCTGAATCCCCAGCCTTTCCAATTTAAAAAGTAATGCCTCAAGAGGTACTTTATCAAAACCCTTTTGAAAATCTATGTACATGATATCCACACTGCTCTTATTATCCAGCTTCTCAGTAATTTTTTCGTAGAACTTCAAAAGGTTTGTAGAGCAGGATCTGCCCTTCCTAAACCCATATTGATTCTCTGATAACAGTCCCCCTTCCTCCAAGATAACATTATATTATTTTTTAACAGAGATTCAAATATTTTGCAAATTACTGATGTTAGACTTACTGGTCTATAGTTGTCCGGATCACTTTGTATTCCCTTTTTGAAAATTGGAGTTACGTTTACCAACTTCCAATCCATTGGTACCCAACCCGTGCTATATGTTGAATTAAATATCGTGTGAATTACTTCCCCCAATTCTTCCGCGCATTCCACTAGTACTCTCGGATAAATATCGTCTGGCCCTGGTGCTTTAGATGGCTTAATTCTTTTCAACTGATGTACTATTTCTTCCCTGTTAAATTTGCATTGTTTAATTATACCCCCTGCAAAGGCTCCATCCTTGGGATCCTTTTTTAAATTATAGTTACCATTGAAAACCCCCAGAAAAAAGTCATTTAACACGTTTACCATTCCCACCTCGTCTTGAATTAACTCACCTCCCTTCCCCTCCAACGGGCCCAGTGTAGTACTAAATTTATTTTTACCACTTGCATATGCAAAAAATTCTTTTGGGTTTATATTTATTTCTCTTGCTAATTTTTCCTCCAAGGACACCTTTTGCTTCCGACTAATAGTTTTAAACTCCTTTCTGGCTTTCTGATATGCCTCCTTGTCCCTGTCGATACCAGTGCTTTTATATACTCTGTATGTTCTTTGTTTTAATTTTAAAGCTTTGTGTGTTTCCCCTGAAAACCAAATAGGGAGCAATTTTCTAGATTTTCCTTTTTTCCTGAACGTTACATGTTTTTTAACACCCTGTCTAACTTATTCTTGAATTCCTCCTATTGTTCAGAATGATGCGGTGCTAATAATCCCCCTTTGAATGTTTCCTTTAACTCTTCCCTTATCCTATGAAAATTTACCTTTCTGAAATTTGGAATTATCCTACTATTGATTGTGTATGCTGACTGAAAATTTATATTTAATCTGATACTTCTATGATCACTTTCTCCCAGTGGCTCACCTATAACCAAATCCTGCACCCTATCCTCATCATTGCTGAAAATCAAATCTTAATTGCATTGTCCCTGGTATTCTCTTACACCATCTAGTACAAAAAACAATCATGTATCACTTCCAAAAATTCTGCCCCTTTCCCATTTGTAGCTAGATTGTTTGTCCAATCAATATTTGGATAGTTATAGTCCCCCATTAAAATTAATTCTCCTTTTTGACATGCTTCGTTTATCACATTGCACATGTCCTTTTCCTGCTCTTCACTACAAACAGGAGGTCTATATATATTACCCAGAATTAGTCCTTTGCCTTTGTCTGTATTCAGTTTCACCCAGACTGATTCTATACCCTCAGTTTTACTATTTAACTTTATTTCCGTACAGTTTAAAAATTCCCTCACATAAATCAAAAACCCGCCCCCTTTCCTATTCACTCTGTCCTCCCTAAACATTGTGAATTCACTTAATTCTAAAATTTGTGCATCTTCACTGCTTGCCCAACTTTCAGTAATCCCAATGATATCTATATCCTCTGCTTGTGCAATTCCCTTGAGCTCATCCATTTTATTTCTCACACTGCGAGCATTACAATAAAATACTTTTAGCTTATTTTTCACCCTTATTTGCACTTTCCCCTTGTATTATTTGTCTTGGTATTGTTTTCTCCCTTACATTGCACTTCCCCTTTGTATTGTTTGTCTCCTGCAATTTAGACCCTGTTAGTTTTCCTAAGCAATTACTGTGCACTGTCAACCCTTTATGTCCTTCCCATCCCTGCTTGTATTCTAGTTTTGTGACTCCAGAATGTTCAAAACCCGCTTGCCAACCTCCCTATTACCTATCAGGCTTAAATGCAAATTGTCCCTGCTTATCCAATCCCTCCTACACTCCTTCCAAACATCTAAAAATCTAGCCTCCTCCCTCTCACACAAATCCCTTAACAACCCCTTTCATCTTATTGGCCCTTTGATTTAACCACCCATTACCTAACCCATACCTAGGTAGTAATCCTAATACTGTTACCTCTACCCCATGAGACTTAATGCCTCTTGAAAGTGTTTCCGCTTCCCTCTTAAACTCAACATTAGTGGTCCTCTCTACAACATTTCTTCCCACCCACACTACTGTCTTTTCCTCCCCTTTAATTACACCTGCCTTAACTTCCTCAACTACATGTTTTACCCTGGCGCCTGCAAGCAACACCTTGCAAAATTGCGCTTTTTACGCTCTACCATTTCTTCCAAAACCGTAACAATTGAATCACCAACCACAACCCCTCTAGTTACCTTATCAACCTCATCCCCCTGATCTACGTGTCCCAAGTCTACACATTGAACACCCTTTTCCACTCCGTCTGCAGACCTCACCTTCAAATCCTCCAGCTCCTTCCTCAAATCGCCCACCTCTAAGCAACTCTTGCATGTAAATACAACCTTCTGTGACATTTTAACCCCACTCACACCACCCTTTCCTGCCTCAACCATATTCCCACACAAGTCACATTCCACATAGAACTCCCCACTGGCTCCCTCTGTCCTCATCTCCTTGAACATTCTAACTAAACCCATTCTAATCCAAAGTAACAATCAATGCACAGAAAAAGCACTAAAAAAAATCAAACATACAGAAAAAGCACTAAGTCAGATACACAGAAAAAGCACTGCACTGAAACAAATATACAGAAAAAGCTGGAATTAAATATCCTATAACCTTATAGTAGTCAACTATCCGAATGAAAACAAACAAGACACAAAATATATAGGCCCAACGAGACATACGTGAATTCATACGTGTTTCATACCGTGAGAAATACACAAACTCTGTAGAACGTGTTTCATACCGTGACACTTGGTGTTTACTCATACACAAACCCTGTAGAGCGTCTTTCATACCGTGACTCTTGGTGTTTACTCATACACAAACCCTGTAGAGCGTGTTTCATACCGTGACACCTGGTGTTTACTCACACACGAACCCTGTAGAGCGTGTTTCATACCGTGACACTTGGTGTTTACTCATACACAAACCCTGTAGAGCGTGTTTCATACCTTGACACTTGGTGTATACTCATACACAACCCCTGTAGAACGTGTTTCCTTATCCATGTACATTTATTTCAGAAAAGCAAACTTTAGAATTTAAAATTGGGACTTTGAAGGACTACTCTGTGTGCCAATTTTCATGGCTACAGATGGGTCTGAAGACGGGAAAGAAATAGTATGTTTTCTGCAGTGTTCTAAAGTAACAAATTTGGTGCGGATTGGTCAAACGGTGTAGATTTGTATAGAGAATATACACACCCACATCCTATTATATATATGAGCCGTTTAAAGCTAAAATGGTGTGTCCATTAAACATATTGCTGCGGGATATAGACTTTTTGTTGAATAGCAGCCATAGAACTTCATTGAGACTGCATAATCTTGTGCTGCCATCTGTGTGGTTATTTAGGGAATCAGGAGTTACACCACATTTCCTATAAGTAGTGTTCACTTCAGAATTTGTTATACCAGCATTAACTCAGATTTTTCACAAAATTCACTTACACCACTTTGGCTTTAAAAGGCTCATATATATAGATAGATAGATAGATGTTGTGTGAGAGGGGGGGGGGTAATGCAAAATAGATTAGTAAAAATATCGTCTGCCATCAAAGTCTGATGACGTTTATGAGCCTGTAACTCATTTTTCTTTCAATTTTCAATCATTTGCAGTTTTACGCGTGTGATCCTCAAGTGCTTGTACTGCATGGAACAAAAATGATGTACATTCTTTCAAACAGTTAAAAGTACACTTCATTTGAAGCTTCCTTCGAAAGGCGAGGTATGTACATGACATAAAACCAGTAGGCTTTACACCCTTATGTATTCCTAAATATATGAACACGTAGATTTAGTTATGAAACGTTTTTAAATTTATCTGTTAATAAATTTTCAGTGAATAGGTCAAATTCGTTGATATGAACTTAACTAATGTGAAATATTTGTATTGAGCACTTGAAGTATATTAATTTAATAATATTTATTATTCAAGACCATGGTGAAACTCGCTGTGACGTCATGGCCAAGAAAGTCGAATCAGGAATATACGAATTATTAAGATAATTTCGCCGTCGTAGGATTGAAAACCCGATTATTTTCGCTTGGTTCTCAGTTTCCGCAGAAAACTACGAAATTAATATGGTTTGTTCAAAATTTTATACGGAACAAGATGAAGAAGGTTTTCTCCTATGAGGCTACTAAAACACATTCACACCTGACCCTCATAAAGACGCTTGCGAAAGGAATGTTGGTTTGCGAAGCAAACCAAATGGAATTACGTGCAATTATCGGAGGATGGCGAGCGTAAGCAAGCAGGGAGTGGAGCCCCGTAGTTTTTATTACATTAAAGTATAATTAAAAAACACACTCTTAGCCTTGTAATATTACCATTGAATAACAAAAATATAGTGACATAGTAACCTACAAAGTAAGCAGTATTTTCTTCTTATTTTTAACCCAACTTTAAAAGAGTAAATTTAATTTTTTTACAAAGCAAGTTTGGGGTTTAAAAAAAAAAACTTCAACAGGAAAGCAATAGCATTCATCAGAAAACTAATTTCGTATCGATTCACTGCCATTTTCACAGAATGCATTAAAACCCAACAGGTGTGCAAACAGTCTTCGCAAATATTTATCCACTGGAACTTACTTCTTAATGGTAATCTCGTCGTGCTTGCTTTCACAAGCGAATGTTTACATTTTTTTCACCGTGCACTGTAGTTTTCTTCCATGGAATCAAACCCAGAAATAGAAGCTCTCATTTAGAGCCTAAGACCTTTTAGTTTTTCTTATATTTTCTAGTAAAGATAAATATGCTTAATGTATGGAGATATTTTGTTGCAGTGATATATGTATAATCAGAGATATTTTGGACCGGTGGATTCTTATAAATTAGTTTTTAAAATCGTAGAAAACTCTGTTCATGCTTGGACAGGAAGTTTTTTTAAACTTCTTCTACAAATTTCTAAAATTAAAATACTTTTAAACAGGAATGAATGTTTGTAAGCGGCCCCCCGATGTTTTTGAGCAGCGGTTTTCATGCCTCTGGTGTTTCTAATGCATGGCAAAACGTCTTAGATTTTGTTAGATTAATTTCGTTTCAACGGTTTGAATTTGGATTTGTCACCTACTGTATACCCAAATAGCTGCAAGTACTACATAATAAACATTTAATTTCCATTTTTATTAGAAAGTAACATATGGACAAAACTATTTGGACGCTGCATGTTTTTCAGAAAGAGTGCTTTATTGTTCTATTTAGTAAAGGGCAGACCCTCCTTTTATTTGTATTACAGCTGCAACACGTCGAGGCATACTTTCCACAAGCTCTCTGTAATTCTGGGTAGGAATAGCTCGCCATGCTTCTTGCAAGGCTGCGAGAAGAGATTGTTGTGAAGATGGGAGTGCGTAGCGGTGTCGTACGCGTCGCTCCAGTTTGTCCCACAAGTGCTCGATCGGATTGAGATCGGGGTTCTGAACAGGCCAATAAAGCAAATTCATCTCATTGTCAGGAAACTATTCCATCACGCGTTTTGCAGTATGACATGAAGTTCGATCCTGATGGAAGAAACAACTATCATCGCCTTAGTATTGCCATAGTGTACGCAAGGCCGAATGATCCAGAACGTCGAGGTACACGTCAGCGTTCAGGGTACCATGTTCATAAAGCAATAGGCCGATTACCCAACCTGGAAAAACAACCTCATACTAAGATGGATCCTCCTCCGAATTTTAGTAGTGTCCAAATACTTCTGTCCATATATAGTTTCATAGAGATTTTTTTTAACTCTCGAAGTGCCCTGCAGCAAGAACTTGACCAAGATCTGGTCAGTTTTGTTGTGCACGAATCACGCCCGTCGAAATAGGGTCAGTTTTGGTAGTGGCGTGTGAAAAGTGCCTTATTACTCCAAAGGGAATGAAGATCCGAGTAAGAATTGTCGCTGTGCCCAAAACTGGTGACAATTTGGTTCAGATTTTTGCACCATCCTCAACGGGACAATTAAACCACCAAGAGGATTGAAAGCAACTAAAAGGGTAGAGGTTGGTTGATAGGGTTTTATGGCGCAACACCCATTACTTCGCCATGCTGCACCAGGCAGAAGCGAAAAGTGTATGTAAATATGATTATCACTGTTTGTAAATCAATGAAAATTATTCCAGTGTTTCTATGCCAGATCTACAAAAACATGTGATATATTTTTAACTGTTGTTGTCGTGCGGGCCATATATGGCCCAATTCGGGGTGCCATTGCCCCGGAGGGTTGGACTTCTTCATACATGACACATCCGTTTTACAGGAAGGTCCCTTTCACACATCCATTCACTCACACATATCGTAATTTAGATCTCAATCAGAGGCCAATAAACCCCTGATCAGATACCCCCAGAGGTATTTATTTGGTTTGGGAATATGGGGGACTTTGTTACCACGACCTATTTAACGTGCCCCAGTCACCATTAGTGAACACGACGGTCTTTAGCCAGGTTCAAGCGCCGATCTCGCAACCATCAGAATTGCAGGCTCTGCCGAGGACAGAGACCACAACCCTTCCGATGCGAACCCGACGCTCTACTGACTGAGCTACCGCGGCTCTATATTTTTAAATGCTGCATCCACGCATGTCCATGCCACCCCGGGTGACAGCTGGCATTCAGGCCAGAGGTGGACCATAATTGACTCCCTACCTTTGTAACGGTCAAACTTTGAAATAAATTATTCAATTGTTCTGAAATTTTAATCGTTTGTTTTCTTTATGTATGTTCTTCACGTCCACTAATTTTAGTGGGTTGGCGTGGAAGTTTGGAGAGTGGGGTGCCAGCTCAGGTGTTACTCCGTCATCTGACCGTGGTTCAAAATTACGAGGTGCTGTCCTCAGATCTTTCCCTTAAAGGACTGATCCCGGACGGTCGTCAATAGCCCGTTGTGTTGCTCTAGTACGACGTTAACTAAAATTACCTTACCACTAATTTAATCATAATCGGACAACTCCTTCTTAGTGCGTCAATTTTTTTGTTATAGAGTGTATATGGTATGTAGTACAATTTTATATATAGTATAGTATAATTCCAATTATCCTGATCAGTTGGGACCAGACCCCATCCAGTTAATCAAATATCCTGATAATTGGATAATTCATGAAGAAAAAGTTATTTCTTAGTACAAAAACGAATTTTTCTTTAGTATGTAATGTAATTTAATGACTGTAAAAACAACTTTGTTTACATTTTGTACTTATATACTGTATTAAAATGTATCATTGCTGGAACATATCGGTTAAAATCAACTGTTTCGCTGTCTTTATTCGTTTCAGTGCACCCAAGTCTCGCATGAACTTGCGGTGAATAGCTGTAGATGGTCGCACTCAGGCTGCCTCCTCCACCCATTTTAGCGCTGTAACGTCACTCAAATGCCTTACAAGCTTTAGTACCAATATCGTCGTCATCTTTTGGGTTATTAATGAGTTTTTCTCTCACATTTTAAGCGATTTATCGTCACACACACTTTTGTGAAACTAATTCTTAAATTCTAGGTAGGTAAGACCAACCAGTCTGGTGGTTAAGGTATTAGCCTTTAGATCGGAAGGTTCCTGGTTCGAATCCGGGTCAGTGCATGCATGTTTGTAAGAGGATGGTGTAGAGGCGGCTGGTGGACTTTAAATCTGTCGTGGGCGAAAGTCCTCACATTGGGTTGGTGTGGAAGTTTGGAGAGTGGGGTGCCAGGTCAGCTGTTGCCTCGTCAGATAACCGTGGTTCAAAATTACATGGTGTTGACCTCGGGTCTGTCCCTTAAGGGTTTGATCCCGGAACAACGTCAGTAGCCCGTTGTAATGCTCTAGTACGACGTCAATTAAAATTACAGTTCCTTACCCGGTTGTGGCGAAAGTGTGTGTGTGTGGGGGGGGGGCGTCCCTCGTGGGCGAAAGTCCTCACATTGAGTTAGTGCGGATATTTGGAGAGTGGGGTGCCAGCTCAGGTGTTACCTCGTCATCTGACGATGGTTCAACATTGTCCTTGTACCGTCGTAGAATGTCGATGGTTCTTGTACCGTCCCCCAAGCGTGCACGAGACTCTTTAGTTTGATCGATATAGATTCGAACTCATAACCTTCAAGTTGGGAATCCTCCCTTCTACCAACCGCACCAAGCAGATAGCGACACCAAAAGTAGGATCAGTAGTTGTAAATATCAAAAGGGACTAACAATGCACCAAGCCAATGTATAAACCATTAGGGGGAATCATTTCAACCGATACTGCATACAGACAGGTGAGCATAAGCCGTATTCTAATCATTCAATTGCTTCAATTTATTATTTTACGCATCATATCTCTTGATGAAATTAGATTAATCGGAAATGGGAAGCAGCATTTTGTTGGTTGGATCGAGTTTCAAACTCGCAACCTTTCTGCTGCTAATCCGTGTCTTTACCAACCGGCTGAAGCGACTTGGGAAAAATAGGACATGGAATTCACGTCACATTGGTGTAATGGTGTAATTTTCAATCAATATTGTACTAGAGCAACACATCGGTCCATTGACTACGGTCCGAGATCAGGCCGCTAAGAAACAGATCCGATGACAACACTACGTCATTTAGAACTGCGGTTAGTTGCCGAAGCAACACCTGAGCTGACACCCCACTCTCCAAACTTCCACACCAACCCAACATGAGGACTTTCGGTCACGATAGATTTAAGGTGCACCAACCGCCTCTACACCATACGCTTTCAAACATCCATGCACTGACCCGGATTCGAACCAGGAACCTTCCGGTCGGCCGGGAAATAATAGAACAATGAGTGCATAAGGTAAAGAAGCGCCTTTACCTCCTACTCTATCAATATTTTCTTACCTGGGAGCTAAACCTCGGTGTATGCCTCTGCTCCACGAAGCCTTTCCACATTGTCCAGCAGATGGCGCTGTACTTCGCCGCCTGCCCATGTTGGGAAAAGCTCTTCCAGGGATCACTCGTTCGATGGGAAGGGAGCAGTGGCCGCAGAGAACAATGCTCACGAATTTCACCTAGCGATCTCATCCAGTGTCAGAAGAGACCGAGATTTCGTTCTTCCGAAGCCGGAATACCGCCTCTTTCTGGGTAAGTGTTTTTTGCTTGTTTTCTTGCTTTTGTTGCGCCGTTGTTTGGGAGGTGCGAGTTTGCACTTGCGGAAGCGCCGAAATTGTTTTATCGTGCATAAGTGGGTATTGATTCTCGAAATGGTTTCGGTTTTCTCCGTGGCTTTAGCTGAGATTGATTGCTTGCTTCCGCCTAAGTGCGACTACATTTGTCGGGGACGATTTTGAGGATTGAGAAAGTATTGTTCCTGCAGTTTCGTTATGCATTATTTCATATGCAGATGTCAGATTAGGTGCATAGGATGGAGCTTCACTTTTATGTATACTTTTGTATTTTCACTGTTTAGCGCAGAAAATCATTAACTGACAAAAAAATTTAGTCTAAAATGAGAAAATAGAAATTTTGCTAGTGTTTTATTTTCTATGTAAACCGAATGCAATGTGATAATTTATTGTCTGTCATCGTGAAAATAATAAATTATTGTTTTAGAGCAGAAACTATTTAACTGAACTGAAACAAATTTTGATTTTGATGTACGACCGATTTAAGACAAATTATTAGTTTGAGGGGCAAAATCAAAAATAATATTTTTTTCGAAATTGACTGTATTGTCTATCAATCTGAATGCGGTGATAATTTATTTCCTATCAAACCGAATGCAGTGTGATAATTTATTTTATATTAAACCGAATGTGGTGTGATTATTTATTTACTGTCAAATCAAATGCAGTGTTATAATTTATTTCTTATCAAACCAAATGCAATGTGATAATTTTTTCTTAGCAAATCAAATGCAGTGATTATTTATTTCCTATCAAACCCAATGAAGTGATAATTTATTTCCAATCAAATCCTATGCAGTGATAATTTATTTACAATCAAACCTAATGCAGTGATAATTTATTTCCTATCAAACCGAATGCAGTGTGATAATTTATTTTTAATCAAACTGAATTCAGTGATAATTTATTTTCAATCCAACCGAATGCAGTGATAATTTATTTCCTATCAAACCGAATGCAGTGTGATAATTTATTTTTAATCAAACTGAATGCAGTGATAATTTATTTTCAATCCAACCGAATGCAGTGATAATTTATTTCTAATCAAACCGAATGCAGTGATAATTTATTTCCTATCAAACTGAATGCAGTGATAATTTATTTCTTATCAAACTGAAGGGAGTATGATAATTTATTTTTATCAAACCTAATGCAGTGTGATAATTTATTTTCTATCATCATGAAAATGATAATTTTGTATAAAATAATGTCTATCCTAAAAATGTCAGTTGATAGGTGTCTGCTCAAAGCCAACTATATATCGATATGTATGTGGTATTATTTAAAAGTACCACAACAATATGTTATCAACAATCTTGGTACTAGCTTAGATGAGGTATCTCGTGATTAGCAAAACTGGTCAGATCTTCTTGGAAGAGATCCCTCATCATTAGAAGAAAACTGACCACATCTTGATCTAAGCAAAATAGGTAACATCTGATGTCTTTGTCAACGACGAGATATCTCCTAATTAACAAAATTGGTCAGATTAAAAGGACGAGATATCTCGTCGAAACCACTTGAAGGATTAACCCCCACTTTCATTACCATCAAAGTTCCCCGTAATTGTTGTTAATAATAAACGGTATTCATAGTTTCCTTTTTAATAAAAAATTGAGGATTTCCACTTGCGTCATTGCACTTGTGTCCCGCAACAGCGAAATATCGTCGGCTTAGAACTGACACTCATTAACAGACAAAAAAAAAATACAATTTTGCAGAACATATTTTTGAAGTTTAATCACTAGCTTTTAGATCAAAACAATAACAATAATGAGTATTTTGATAATGTTTTATGCCTTTCATCAAACAGGACAGTATTCTTTCAAAACTAACTTATACAGTTCTTGTATCCTATTAGACAATTTCCCAGACTGTATTTTCCTACTAAAAAGTCACTCTAAAGTTGGTCCAAAATATTGAATTATGTGTTAGTTATTACGTAAAACGTCAACAAAACAAGCTTTGACAGTTATTATCCTATTATAAAATTTCACAAACTGAATTTTTAAATAGTGTAATATTGTGCGTAAATTATTACGCAAAACGTCGACAAAAATTTCTATATATTAGCAAAAATTGATAGGTCTCACGTGAATGAATTTTCTTTGCTGTCGATATATTTTAATTCACGTAATAGTTTGTATACATAATCAAATTAACTTCATTCGGTAAGTGTATCACTTAATTGTAAAGCACACGTTGAACTGAAGCGGCTAAAATTTTCCAAAACAATGCGTAGGTTAAGCAATTTTGTTAATCAAAATTGTGAAACCGATTGAATTTCCTATCTTCATTCATAGATATATATAATAATTTGTAGGATTTATATCTTTATCTAAAAACAATTTCAAGAAAATCGATTGGAACTTCATGTTCAGGGAACATTTCGAATGTCACAAAATCTCAATCGGATTAAAACGCGTTGGTGTAATCGACTTATTGTACTTATCTATTATATACACTTCCCTACAATAATGAAACGGACGCCAACAGATTTGCATAAAACTTGCATACTTGTTTGGGGTGTTTTTCGTGGTATGGCATGGGACCTTTGCATGGTGTTCCTGGTCAATTGAACGCCGTTGACCTACATGAACATTTTGGACAATCGTGTTCTTCCAACGCTCTGGCAATTTTATAGAATGGACGAATGTTACTTTCAGGACGACAACCCTCCATGTTATGTTACACCCTCTGTCAAGCATTGGTATCAAGATATAGATGTAAAACGTCTTACCTGGTCTGCTCAGAGTTCCGACCTCAACCCCAAAGAACATTTGTGGGACGTGTTAGAGTGACGCTTACGGACTAGGGATGCGACATCGATAGCAAAACATCGATGTTCAAAATTAAAACATCGATGTTGATAATACATCGACCCAAAAACATCGATATTTCTAAACATCGATGTTTTTAAATTTCAGTGTATTTAAACTTTTTCCCCATTTCTTAAAACTGGGTTAGCAACTTGTGATGCTACATCGATGTTTTGAAACTTTGATGTTCAAAATTAAAACATCGATGTGGATAATACATCGCCCCAAACCATCGATGTTTTTAAAATTCAGCGTTTTTAAATTTGTTTCCCCATTTCTTAAAACTGGTTTAGCAACTAGTGATGCGACATCGGCTCCAATACATCGATGTTTTTTTTTCCTAAAACATCAATGTTTAGAAAAAATCGACATCGATGTCGCATCCCTACTTTTCAGACCCTTCATCCTTGGTCACTTTGTTTTAAAAGTATGTACAATTTGCTGATTATAAAAATTATGCTACTTGGTTATTTTTTAAATTTTCAAAACGGTACTTTTTTCATATAAAAATAAAACATCGACAAGTATAAGCATCGATGTTACAAAAACATCGACCCCAATACATCGATGTTAAATACATCGATGTTTTTTATAAAACATCGATGTTTTGAAAACATCGACATCGATGTCGCATCCCTATTACGGACCAGAGAACCACGTTCAAAATCTTCAGTTGAGCCGGCGACACTCTTGAAGCAGGAATGAACACAAATACCCATAGCTGTGTATCAAAACCTTGTTGAAAGTATGTCGAGAAGGGTTGCTAATGTCATTGCAGCCCGTGAGGGACCATCCCCCTATTGTATTATTTCCCTTATACCATCACATCTTGCTGTCCGGTCCATTATTGTAGGGTAGTGTATGTTTTCTGTTCATGAAATATTACGTTTGTATCTATCTAAAAACCCGTCAAAAAATAGAGTAGCGGTATCCTAGTTGCAAGAGTAACGGACTATTAACCGAAGGGTTGCGAGTTCGAGACCATCCAAACACAATATTCGCAAATTAATTTATCGCAATAGCCAGTTGTGTTGCTCCAGTGCTACGTTAATTAATTACCTACCTACCGTCAAAGAATCATAATTTAAATATTTTTCGCTACCTACAAAGTTTAGTTTCAGTTAAATTCAAGCGCGAAAGTTAATAAAAAAAATTTCAAACTCAGCGAAATCGATTTTGGATTTTTTTTTTTTTTTTTTAGTCTACTGTGCCTTTAAGTAAATGGCCGAGCAACCGGTATTGAGGTTAAATTGTTAGACTCTAGATCGGAAGGTTCCTGGTTCGAATCCGGGATAGTGCATGGATTTTTGAAAGCGTATGGTGTAGAGGCGGCTGGTGCACCTTAACTCTGTCGTCGCAGAAAGTCCTCACGTTGGGTTGGTGTGGAAGTTTGGACAGTGGGGTGCCAGCTCAGGTGCTGCCATCTCAACTGACCGTGGTTCAAAATGACGTGGTGTTGTCCTCGGATCTTTCACTTTGGGGACTGATCTCGGACCGCCGTCAATAGCCAGTTGTGTTGCTCTAGTACGACGTTAATTAAAAATTACCAAATTACTCTTAAATAAATTATAATGTAACCAAATATTTCTCATTATCATGAAAATTAGCGTCTAGGATCTAAAAATGTTTCAGTTGTTTAGATTCTGTTTTAAACCAAAGATATGTAGATTGTTTTTGTATCATATTTTATCTCTTTAGGTCAGGGCTCGAAATTTTTAACGTTAAATAAGGGGGGGGGGAGAGGAATGTTTTATTTTATTTTGATATTTGAACAAAATATTAGTAACGACCTCTCGCTCTAAAGGAACGAAATGCAAGATCCTAAATACACACTACGCAAAAACAAAATAGCTGGGCCGTAACGGGTTTATACAGGAGGAAAGTTTACTTGTGCCACTGCCACCAGAACTTTCCGATGATCGAAACTTTTTCCAGATGACTCTGTTGAAGCGACTGCCGCGACGGAATGAGAAGTGAGAATTTAGATCACTTGACCACCCGCGAACGATAGGCATTCCGCATTTCTGTAAACACCTCGTGTTTCAAAAAAGTGTACAGCCGTAGGAATTCCTGAGAAGTGCCTGGCCAATGCATATCGTAAACAAATATTTTCATTGTTTATTTTTAAGTTAAGATTTTATCTGCTTAAAAATATAATGTCTCGTTTATTTTTTATGTGTTTTTTACCCACCAATGTCTGATAGTAACTGAATATTTGTAAGTAATAATTTTGCAGATAAAAAAAATTGTTTAAATATTTTTATTTTTACTATCTACTATTAACCCATCTGAGCCGACCAACCGGTATAGTGGTTAAGGTGTTAGCCTCAAGATCGGAAGGTTCCTGGTTCGAATCCGGGTCCGGCATGGATGTATGTAAGCGTATGGTGTAGAGGCGGCTGGTGCACCTTAAATCTGTCGTGGCCGAAAGTCCTCACGTTGGGTTGTCGTGGAAGTTTGGAGAGTAGGGTGCCAGCTCAGGTGTTGCTTCGTCATCTGATCTTGGTTCAAAATTACGAGGTGTTGTCCTCGGATCTTTCCCTTCAGGGACTGATCCCGGACCGTCGTCAATAGCCCGTTGTGTTGCTCTAGTACGACGTTAACTAAAAATTACCAATTATAATCCATCTGAACATACCCAATTAATAAAGTAGTTTACATTACATTAATGCTCTTACATTGCGTTTTTTTAAATGTTCACCTAAAATAAAACACCTCTAAAAAAAAAGAAAAAACACTTTAAAAGAGTAGGAACAAAACGAAATCAAACAAAAAGCAATATTTTCAGCCTAATGCTGCTCATGTGTTTAAAACACCATTTAATGTTGTCTGGGTCGGACTCCTCCCTGATGACGCCCTGATCCACCAACATTTCTTCATTTTTTACCACTTTTGTTGTTATTTTTTAAAATTGCCTGTGTTCTTGAAATTATATTGCTTAACATGATATGTATGCATCTTCAGCGAGCTTGCATGGTTAGTTTCGAGTTTCGTTTTCTGACGATTTCCAATCGTTCATAATAAACAAATTTCCGTAAAACTCTGATACAAAAAAAAAATATCTTTCATTTTTACAGCACTTTATTTTGGCATGCCATTATAGAGGGTAAACGATACAGGATAACTATACTTAAAGAAAGCGTTTTCGGTGTTTTGATTGCTTGAAGTATATTTAGCTCTAAGTAACCTGGAGACTTTTCCTTCGATTTGTTTCCCTGGAGTGACTGCTAAAACCGAGTATTGATCCGTGTAAGTACCGTAAGAGAGAAAATTCCGCTTTAGATTAATGCATTCGTGAAGGATTGATCCGGACCAAGTATTTGTACAATGCAAGTGAATGAAAACTGGTTTTTAAATAAGAACTCCGTTTCAGACATAGCTCGTCATCTGAACGTGATTCAAAATTAAGTGGTGTTGTCCGATCTTTCCCTTTGGGATTCATCCCAGGTGACCAATAGCCCATTGTATTATGTTCCATTATTACATAATTTAAATACTTATCTACCCTTGGGATTAATCCCGATCCCTCGCCAATACCTCATTGTGTTGCTCCAGTACGTTAATTAAAAATACCTACCTACCTCAGTTTCAGCGCTGCAAGTTCGAATCCAGCTAAAGAACGCCGTGGAAAAAAGGGCAGGTGCACGTTAAATCTGTTGTGGCATCGAATGCTCTCATTTGGAGAGATGTGGATGTTTGAAGAGTGGGGTGCCAGCTCCGGCCTCATCATTTGATTGTAGTTTAAAATTAGTGTTGTTCTCTGAAGGAAGGTATGAAGGTATTATAATTAACGTTGCACTGTATCAACACAACGGGCTATTGACGATGTTCAAGGATTAACCCCCCCCCCCCCGAAGAGAAAGGATCCGAGGACAACTCCACGTAATTTTGAACCGCTGTCAGATAACAAGGTAATACCTGAACTGGCACCCCACTCTCCAAACATACGCACCTCGCCAACGT
The DNA here is from genome assembly GCA_947359465.1 of Metellina segmentata. Lineage (NCBI taxonomy): Eukaryota > Metazoa > Arthropoda > Arachnida > Araneae > Tetragnathidae > Metellina > Metellina segmentata. The sequence goes on from OX375874.1 coordinate 121,115,816, forward strand.
GAGAATATGCGAGTCCACGACAGATTTAACGTGCACCATCCCCCTTTGTTGCACTGTTTGTTGTTTGGACTCGAATTCGTAACCCTCCAATGGTGGTTCGTTGCACTTCCAACAGTAGCCGAGTTGGAAGATCAACGGACTAGCAAATGGACGATTGTGAGTTCGAAACTCTGTCCTGCCCAATACCGTCGTGTAGATCGGAGCTCGTGCACGTTAAATCTGTCATGGACTCTATGGCCTCACGTTGGCGTGGTGAGGAAGTATGGAGATTTGGATACCAGCTCAAGTGGTTATTTATCGTGATCAAAATTACGTGATGTTGTCCTTGGACCTTTCCATTCGGATTGATTCCGGACAGTCACTAATGGCCCATTGTGTTATTCCAGTGCCGACATTTATTTACTACCTACCTCAAAACACCATTTCAAAACATTAAAAATTCATCAAATATTCCTATTGTACATTTCATGTAGCCAATTTAATTTAATCCATCTCAAGATCATCTGGGTATTCGAACGTCGTGATTTGATTTCTATTTATTATAAAAGGGACTGTCATAAAATTTAATTTACTAATGAATGAAAATCTAACTGAAGAGTGGATTTGATCCAGTGACATTAGTGCTCTCGTGACGTTTCCCTGTAACTTTTCCACCTCATCCACATCGACAATCCCCTTGCTACAGACGAACTCAGAACTGGATATTTGTGTTCCGAAAGCAGAAGGACAAGTTGCCTGGCAGTCTCGCCTTTGTCCCTATTGATTCCCGAGCGGGGAAATAACGGCGAGTATGTGACTCGGCTATTCCTTCTTTATTACCTCCCTTATCTTCATTGTTGTGACTACGTCTTCCATTTTGTTTTGATTCGGAGTAGTCGCTTCTGCTTCGACTCGGCAGTTTTTGTTGACAAATGTTCTAGGGTGAATTATTTCCAGGTTGGTAGGTATTTTAATTAACGTTGTACTGGAGCAACACAAAGGACTGTTGAGGACAACCCGCGATCTATCTCCCAAGGGAAGGATTCGTGAACAACACTTAATTTTGAACCACCGTCAGATGACGAAATCATGCGTTAAGTTCTGCGCGTTTTCAAATCGAAGCTAGCTTTGTTATGATTTTGATACCGCTGATAAAGAGTGACCTTGATTGTAGCAGATGTTTGAATTCGGCCTTTTCTGATTATACTGCATAATTATAGCATGTATTATGGCATAATTAATGTTTCACTGCAGTGCTGAGAATGGAGAACCAGAAAGTTCATTTTCGTCATATTTTGCTCTTTTATTTTAAGGAAAAATGCTAGTCAGACTGCTTGTGAAATATGCGTTGTTTGTGGACATAGTGCTGTTTCTAAGGCCACAGTTTGATGGTATGATAAATTTAGCGTGGAAATTTCAGCCTCGACGATGATGCCTGCTTAACATCGAGAGTGGGACTACATCCCAAAAAAATATAATATTTTCTGTATGGTGGGAATACATTTTTTAGACATTTTTTATTATGAATTGTTGCCACAAAATCAGACAATAAATTCTGAAAAATGCTGCTCAAATGCCAGTATAGTATTAAAAGCAGAAATCCAAGCAAAGGAACCAGAACTGACCAATCATCGAGGTGTTGTCTTCCAGCATGACAATGCTCGGCCCCACATTTCGCTGAATGTCAGGCAAAGTAAGGTAATTTTTAGTTAACGTCGTACCAGAACAGCACAACGGGCTATTGACGACGGTCCGGGATCAATCCCTTAAGAGAAAGATCCGAGGACAACACCTCGTCATTTTGAACCACGGTCAGATAACGAAGCAACACCTGAGCTGGCACCCCACTCTCCAAACTTCCACACCAACCCAACGTGAGGACTTTAGGCCACGACAGATTTAAGGTGCACCAGCCGCCTCTACACCATACTCTTACAAACATCCATGCCCAGCACCCGGATTCGAACAAGGAACCTTCCGCTCTAGAGGCTAACACCTTAACCACAAAACCGGTTGGTCGGCTCGCTGAATGTCAGACAAAGACTTATTGAGTATGACTGGGATGTTTTGTGTCATCCCTCATAGTGTCCAGACCTTGGCATCTCAGATTTTCACTTCTTCAGGTCACTTCATTGAACGACCTGAGTTCAATTATTTGGAGACTGTCAAACAGTACTTCGATAATTTATTTACAAATTAGCCTGATGATTTTTTTAAAGGAATTTTCCTGCTGCCAGAATGATTGCAAAAAGTCATAGAACCAAATGGGTGGGCTTATGTGATTCAATAAGATTTTTTTATGTTTTTGTACTGCTTCCTTGGTATTTATTTTTAAAAACGTGCAGAACTTTCCGGATGATCCAACATTTCCAGAAAAAACTTCATCGTGTTAGTGGTAGATACGTATTTTAATTAACATCGCACTGGAGCTATTGGTCACACCTAAGCTGACACCCCACTATCTAGACTTCCGTACCATGTAATCGTAAGGACATTTGACTCCACGACAGATTTAACATACATGTTTTAATGTCACACTGGAGCAATACAACGCGCTGTTGGTTAGTTCACCAAGAAAAAAAATTCTTTATCATATTTTAAGTATGAATTCTGTAACTTAAAAATTCCTGAGTTTTTCTGTCGAACTGAATGTAGTGTTTCTCTGCTGCAGAACACATTTCATGTGCGTATTTCAAATTCGATTTCACCTCGCTTACTTTTAGAATACGGTTTCAGCATTTCAATAAAAATTTCAAATAATTCATTTCGAATTGATTTCGACAGTTGATTGAACTCCGACTAAACTAAACGCCACCCTAAAATGGAGACAAACTACATTTTAAGGTAACCCCTATAAATACCGTGCGAGAGCATTTGGGTAGTGAGAGTAAAATCACTTTCCGTCTGGTTTCTACTGAAAACCCCTCTCATTAGTTGAAACAATAGTAGATAATGTTTGATTGGTCAAGAAGGTTAAGATCGATGAAGCGACATTTGTTAAAATTAAATAATTAATTTTCTCTATTAATTTTAAAACTGAAGACTGAATATTAAAAAATTTTAACAATTCTGTAGAGTTCTTTCTGTTTTCTGATTTATCTCACATTTTAACACTCCAAATGGTTTCGACAAGAAATCTCGTCCATCAAGATTTTGCCAATTTTTTTAATGACGTGTTGTTGTTTTTCATGCCTACACTGGCAGACCAGAGGAGTGCCAGGCCCGTCGAAGACGGCAAGAGGCGAGGGGGTGCGCCTTCCATGTTATTGAGCCCCATTGGGAGATAGTCCGACTTTGCTCGACATACATGACACATCCGTTTTACAGGAAGGTCCCTTTCATACATCCATTCACTCACACATATCGTAATTTAGATACCAATCAGAGGCCGATAACCCTCTGATCAGATACCCCCAGAGGTATTGATTTGGTATGGGAACATGGGGGACTTTGTGACCACGACCTATTTAACGTGCCCCAGTCACCATTAGTGAACACGACGGTCTTTAGCCAGGTCGAAGCGCCGATCTCGCAATCATCAGAATTGCAGGCTCCGCCGAAGACAGAACCCACAAACCTTCTGATGCGAGCCCGACGCTCTACTGACTGAGCTACCGTGGCTCTTAATGACGTGATACATTGTCGCCAAGATACTGTCGAATTTTCTTACGGTGGCAAGAGCACGATCTGCTCAATTTTCTCCTAAAGACGAGGTATCTCGTTCATCCAGATCTGTTAGCCAATGACGAGTCAAGACTAAGAGGGTTAAATAGAAATAATCGATTAGGATTTGATGGCAGCCAATTAACAGCCCTTATTGGTTTTAAGTATCTAAGCAACAAGATTGACTTCTACTTAAATTCGCTCTGAAAATTCCATTTCTGCTAATTAGTTTCACAGTTGAATTTATATATTATGAATTTATTCACTGGCTCATTTTGAAATTCACCCTTCAGTTAGTTTTTAGTTTCATTGATTAGTTAAATTAATTTCCTTGACAGTCGCTTTCATTATTAAGAGCGACAAATTCACAATTATCGAATATCCAAATGAACCTGAGGATTAAACCGAATCTTCATCTTGGCGTAGAAAAAGGTTTCTTAATACCTTAAGTCGCAAACACTTAGTACCTTAAGATTCCAATGAAATTGAGGAGACTAATTGAATAATCTATTAAACCATCCTGTCTCTCACACACACACACACACATAACCATTAAACCATTTGTCCATTAAAACATTTGTGTTTTTTCTGGTACTGTAAGCATATTCATTTCCTGTTTTATGTGCACAAATGAAGCCTTAAATCCTAAATAGTTGAAATTTTCTACGCGATGTGTTTACGTATCGATTGGGAGAACATTACAATCTAAGTGGGTTTCTAATTTTTATTTAAAAGTTTTCAAAATATATTGTTGCCAAAATATTTAATTAAAGGGAAACAATTCTCGCTACGAACAATAATAGTGCTTCATACTGCATTACATTTCAATAGGCGCTTCTATGTATCACGTTCTTCGTCACTCTCTGTCTTACTCTGTAACCATGGGAACATTTGTCTCAATCTACGAGAGTAATTTCTTTCTGCACTTCAGTTAGGGGAATTGAAATACACTCTATAACAAAAAATTCGTCGCACCAAGAAGTAGTTGTCCGATTGCGGTAAAAATGCGTAGATGTGAAGAATATACGTTGAAAAACAAAAAACTAAAATTCCAGAACAATTGAATGATTTATTTCATAGTTTGACCTTTACAAAGGGAGTTAGTCAATAAAGCGTTGGCCATCTGGCGTGGATGCGTAACCCGGCGTGGCATAGACTAAAAAACTTCCCGGATGGTGTCCTGCGGAATTTCTAGCCAAATTGTCTCCAACTGTCGGGTTGAATGATCAACATTCCGGGATGTTTGCAATCGCCTTCCCATAGCGTCCCAAATGTGCTCTATGGGAGATGGATCAGGAGACTTATCTGGCCAAGGAAGTGTTGGGAAAGCTTGAAGACCATTTTTGCAATACGTGCCGTCTCTTTGAAAAGTAAGTCCGGCAAAAGGAACGGTAACAACCGGTCGTAGAATGTCGTCTACGTACCGCTGTTCTGTAAGTGTACCATATATGACTACCAAAGGGCTATCAAAGGAAATAGGAGATGGTAATTCCCAGACCATAAGACCCTGTTGTAGGCATGTGTGGCGTGTGACAGTAAGGGCCGTTAATCCCCACTGTGACGTCTTAGGGATGGAAGATTCATTCACTACGTAAAAATGTTAGCAGTGGTCTTGAATAAGGTGTTTTTTATTTACAATTCAAGGAATAACCTTGAAGGAATTTGGTAGGTGGCGTTTTACAGACTGTAAATTGTCCTTTTCCGCAGAACTCCGATGTAGATTATCCGACTCGGGTGAGCCCTTCTCCAGACCTTACTCGGGTGAGTAAATGTTTTCTAGCTCGGGTGAGCTTCTCCAGAAGTTCTCTCACGCGTGTACGAAGTCAGCAAACGGCAGAGCTCAGGGTCGAGCTTTTCTCCCGTCTAATAGACAAAATCCCAGTTTGGGCAATCAGTTCGATAGGTCGTGTGCAATGCAGCACAGTAGCAGCTCAGGCTTGAGCTTTATTTTAGCGTCTGATATCCGGAATCCCAGTTTGGGCAATCCGTTCTGAGTCCACGAACAGCTGTCGCGACTCGGCACGTCTCCAGAGACGGGGTATCCGACAAAAAACCGAGAACGGTTTTAACTTCAGCCGGATCAGTTTGATCCCTCGGTCTCGTCTCCCCTCTTCCAACCCCAAACGCTTTCGACTCCCGAAAGTTCCAGGGGGTTGTTGGCCCCCCCTCTCTTTCATTGGACACACTTGTCGTCTCGCTGTTGGCTGTTCGAAAACCGTTGATTTTCTATCTCGACGGTAGCCTCATTAGCGGACGGCGGCCCGAACAAAAGCATCCGTGGGTTCTTGTGATGATGTTAAAGCAGCGGAAATGAACTACTGCCTGGGTGTCTCGTCGGCATCGCGACAAAGATCCTTCGCTCCGTTTCGGTCGGAACTAAATCCCTCGAACCAACGCCAGCTCGTTAACTCACGCGGTCTGAGGTCGTACGCGGTGTGACCTTTCAGCGTCTGGCTTGACCTCTTGGCAGTTTCTCCGCCGAAAGCTTGTTTTTTCTTTCCTCGCCACAGACTTCGTCACACCACGCTGCCCTGGACGTCTCCTGACGAGTCTGCGGTTATCGTCAGGACACAGTTAGAAACGGTACTCGTCACTAAAGAATACAGAGGCTGTTCGCACATTTTTTAGACGATTTTGGTTAGCGGTAATAAAAAATAATTTGCTGCAAAAGAAATAATTGCAGTTGTACTGTGTTTTTAAAAGTCAAAATTATCCTCTGCGGCTTGAGAGGTTTGTTTTTATTCAAAATGGCGTTTTTAACGAAGCAGTGGTTCGAAGGCTATATTTGTGCTCTTTCCGAAGAGAAATATTCATATTCCGTTATCCAAAAACGATGTGAGTCATGGTTTTGTGACATCTAAAGCGTCGATAGGTAATATCGTCAACAAGAAAGGAAAATAACGTCAAATTGGAGCCTCAAGTGGGACAAAAATTCCAAACAAGTATCCAAGGAAGAAACGGACATCTTCGACTCTTGCAAAGCTACGTTGTTTAATGTTAAAAGAAATCCCCCTAGTCAAAGGACAGTTGCGAAATCATTAAAATGCTCGGTGTCCACTGTAAACAAAATGATAAACGTTGATTTAAATCTTAAGAAAGCGGAAAAACGCAATGTGCATCGTCTTTCTCCAAAGCACATCGCTGAACGCACGACAAAGAATCGAAAGAAAGTTTTTCTAAGGGATTTATGATTGTTGCTGGTTTTTTTTTTTTTTTTTTTTCATATAATGGCAAGTTAAAAATAAAGAGAGTGGAAAACAATGTCAAGATTAACTCCAAATACTATCAGGAACATATTTTATCGCCAATTTTTCTGAAGGAAATACCATCGCCTTACCCACAGTGCCATCAATCTGTGGAACTCCATCAAGACAAAGGTAGCAGTCACACATCAAAATCTACTGTAAATTTCCTAAAAGAAATGGAACAAAAAACCGGTATCAAGGCCATACCCTTCACTGATATCCCTACTAAATCTCCCGATGTATCACTTATGGATTTTTGAGCTTTCAGACTTTTAAAATCTGCATTATCCAAACGTCGTCCCACAACCCTTCCAGGACTCTGGAAAGCTGTTCAGGAGGAATGAGATAGAATACCTCTTCTGACACTTCAAAAGGCATTATTATCCTGGAAATGACGCTGTCGAAAGGTAGTTCAGAATAAGGGCTATCAAATAGGACATTTAAAACACAAGAATTTTATGTCATTTAGTTTTGTGAATACAATATACATTGTCTAAAATATGTGCAAACAGCCTCTGTAGATGTCCCCAATCAGCGCCGTTCTCAGTTGATCGTCCATCAATGACTGGTCAGTTTTTCTAATGACGAGATATCTCGTCGAGATAACAACCAGGGGGTCATACGGGAATTTCGATACTACTTTTGTTGTAAGATTTAACCTTGTATAACAGATCATAATTGTGAACAAAAATAATTTTATGTCTTCCCTTTAAAACAATCAAAATATTGTAAAACTTTTGACAGTGACCCATTTTATACAGGTTAGTTTGTTGGGTTTTATAGTGCAAAGGATCATATCTTTCTACGCTGCGCCAAACACCAGACAAACAATCCCGAGCATAAGACAAACAACACGAGACATACACCCAGGAAGGAATTCAAGATGACAGGAACTGAACCTGCGCCACGTACAACTCACAGGTTGCTAGCGCAGTGTAAATACCCATATGGGGAACATAAAAGTGGAATGAGCATGGGTAATCATTTTATGCGTTCAGAATCACACGTCTAAAACTAGTAGTCATGTGACCATTATACTACTTTCGTCTGCCGGGTGGAATAATTGGTAATTTTTTGTTAACGTCGTACTAGAGCAACACAACGGGCTATTGACGACGGTCCGGGATCAGTCCCTGAAGGGAAAGATCCGAGGACAACACCTCGTAATTTTGAACCACGGCCAGATGACGAAGCAACACCTGAGCTGGCACCCCACTCTCCAAACTTCCACGCCAACCCAACGTGAGGACTTTCGGCCACGACAGATTTCAGGTGCACCAGCCGCCTCTACACCATACGTTTACAAACATCCATGCCCGGACCCGGATTCGAACCAGGAACCTTCCGATCTAGAGGCTAACATCTTAACCACTATACCGGTTGGTCGACTCTGCCGGGTGGAACCTAACATTCATTATATGATTGGTCCATGGCACGGGAGTTAGACGTCCATCCATTCATTGGTCCACTGATAGCGATCATATTATAGTAATAGACTTTGTCCACTTCAGCACTCCATAAAAATGCGTTTTCGGAGCAGTCACGTGAGTACTAGTCGGCAAGTTTGTCGCACTTTTTAAATCTTGTAAATATCAATGCTTAGTCTTCTTATATTTTACGTCTATGGGGATACCATCTGAGCCACGACAAACCCATTTGATCCAGGAACGAGATTAAAAGCTCGTATACACAGCAGTAATTTCCTCTCCACAATTGCCCAAGGTTTACACTGAAACCCCTCTTCCCTTTGGAGAGGTTTAAATAATAGTTTATGCGTATCTTAAATTGGGATGAAAGAGTTCACGATGGTCCGTCGTAAAAAAAGAAACATAAAAAGTTTTCCATGCTTAAAGCTGGTTTACGACCTCTGCAAGACGAAGCGTACGACTCCCCTAACGACTCTTCGTCGTAGCGTCTAATGACAACTCGACGTGTTGTGGTCTAGATTTTCAAGTCATAAAATAGGCTGTTGCCGAAACCATTACTTTTTGGTACGTGCTCCGCATTCAAAAATCTGAAATGAGCGTAATTATTTCTTCGAAAGGAGTAAGGCTAAGTTCAAGAGTGGTTTTACGTAACAATAGCTTCTAATTTGTGTGTTCTAGTATAGTATTGTTTGATAGATGGCCAGTTGAATCTACGTCGCACTGAAACAACACAACGGAATATTGGTGACCCCCAGTGATCAATATCAAAGTGAAAGATCCCAGAACAACGCTTCGCATTGTTGAACCGCGGTCAGATGATGAGGTCAAACCTGAGCTGGCACCTCACTCTCCGAACTTCCACCCCATGCTAATTTGAGGACTTTTGAGGCCACGACGTGCACCATTCCTTTGTACAACACGGTCCTTAACTGGACTGAGATTCGAACTCGCAACCCTCCGGTTGCTAATCCGTTACTCTTCCAACTGGGATACTGCCTCATTTTAATGCTTGAGTTTTGTTTTCAGTTTGAATGTGAAATGAGGCTCATTGTTTTCAGAGTAGGGCGTCTACAACTCGCAGGTTGTTAATGCAGAGGGCAAATCCTTAGAGACATTTCTACCCCTCCCCCTCTTACAAGAATTGTGCAATTGCAAAAAACATTTTCTGAATTCATGTCTGCGGTTTTAAAGAACAAGTTGGCTGCACCCTCTGCTCCCCAACCCCCGGTGTAAATAACAAAAAATAACGCAAATTTCCCAAAATTCCTAAATTTGTATGACCAACTTTTGTTAGCATCGAATTTATTTATTAACCAATTTCAAAAATAACTCTACCTTACGAAAGAGGACATTATAAGGTTCCCTGCGATGTTTTCAAATTTAAAAACTAATGGAAATAAAATATGACAGTTTTAAAAAAAAGTAACGAAAATGTCTCGATTTTTCACGAATTAAAAAAAAAATGTTATCTGGAACCAAATTGAAATTCCTAATAAAACTCGGTGTCCTGCGAAAATTCCCAATACTCTAAAAAATCACGGCTGAAGACTGAAAATTGTACGCCTTTGACATTTAATAAACCCTAAACTAATAGCCGCATCGGAAAAAATATTATACGTCTCGTTCCCTGTACAATTTTGAATACACCATGTTAATTTCGTAATTTTCTGATCCGTTCTTTCTCGGGTAATTGTCTAAGAAACGCGAGTTTTCCATCCTGCTGCGGCGTCAGAAGCGGCGTCTGCGGTAGCATTTTTTTTAATTTTGAGCTATACAAAATATCTAAAATCTTCCAAATTTTTAAGTTACTCGAAATAAAAACCGTTTAGATTCGACACCGATCTGAATAATCTTTAATCCATTGTCTCCAAAGACCTTCCCCCAATTGCCCTCTCCATTGTTTCCCAGGGAGAATAACCTTTAAAATAATATTTTCAAATCGCCGATAAACTGAATTAATAACTTTGTCAATTACCGCCAAATGATGCAGGGTTTGTTCCCGAGTGCTAAGGGGCTTCCTCAAAAGAGAGGTTATTCACTGCCTCCAGTAGAGTCATAACCGTCACACTAATGACCTCGCGAGTCGTTACTGGCGAGTTTGTAATTACGCCCCTCCGCAATAATCGCGCTGGCCTTCTTGAAGTGCATTGAAGTGCAAGAAAGCGCGAAGGTTTTCGGAGCAGCGAGCCATCGCGGATGGGAAGTCGATGGATCGCGGACGAGAGTGCTTCATAAAAACCGCACGAGCGGAGCGGATTATTTTTAAATGGAGTTTTCCAAAGCAACTTATTTCTATTATATCGGAGAAAAAGTGATGGTGGTTCATGGGAGTTTTGATGGACGTGAATCTGTTGAGGGGTGAGGACCTTATAAAAATGATGTTTTCCGACAAAAGATGGACATGTCCGCTAGGTTTAAAGATTAGAATTAGGGATGCGACATCGATGTCGATGTTTTATAAAAAACATCGATGTATTGGAGCCGATGTTTTTTTAACATAGATGTTTATACTTGTCGATGTTTTATTTTTAAATGAAAAAAGTACCAGTATAAAAATTAAACCAATAACCATTAATTTTCATAATAGCCATAATTTTCATTATCAATAAATTGAACTTACATTTAGAACAAAGTGGCCATGGGTGAAGGGTTTGAAAAAGGACGAGGATGAAAGGGGGAACGGTGTCCCTAACAACGGGATAATAGGGATGTGACATCGATGTCGATGTTTTATATAAAAAAAAACATCGATTTATTAAAGCCGATGTATGCTTAACATCTATGTTTTTACATCGTCGATGTTTTCTTTTTGTACTAGTACTAACCAGTTTTAAAAGATGGAGAAAAAATAGTTTAAATACATCGATGTTTAAAAACATCGGACTCAGATGGATACCTTTACAAGTTATTTATTTCAACTTAAAAGGTTTCGGTTAACAAAATGAATATACTATATTACAATATGTACAGTGAACAATCAATGAACGAATGTTCATAAAGACACAACGAGTTTTATCATCGGTGTTTAACTTCACCGTATAGCTGTTCTCGTGAGATCTCTTCCTTCCGCCACTTCCTCCTTTGGCTTCCTCGTCTCGTCTCCAAATTTTCGTTTTTTTCGGGGGAGTCTGCCTCCCCCTTGGAATGTTGATTCTGGTGTTTTTTCAATGACACCTGCTACATTGAGGGGTGTCCAACTCTGCAGCTGTGCTCGGAATCGTTAATAACGTGTGTGACAGACAGGTGAAAGAAGTCGGAATAAAATGTTGACTCTACGACAGATTTAATGACTTTCTGGTCTGAGTCATCACTGAACTGTAAGACACGTGTTTGTTTTTTGGATGGCCGTCTGTCCTCCGCTTGTAGAAGGCCCAAGATTATCCTGGAGTTGAAATACAGACACCACAGTGAGGACCTTATAAAGAGAATGTTTACTGGCAAAAGACGGACACTTCCGCTAGGTTTAAAGGTTAGAATACATTATTGTGGAGACGGAGTTACATAGAACAACATAGTTTAAAGCATTTAATTTCGATTGACGTTAATGGTTGCGACTCATTATCGACCTCCATGGGTTGAACTTTATCACTCAATGATCCAATATTTATGTCTAGGTTCGCTCTTTGCGTCGAACTGTGTGTGTGAAGGGTGGAAATACTTGTTGACTCGTATCAGGCATTTGTGAACCTTGACGGCACGATGACTCCACTTTCAAGCATTGTGTTGCTCTAGTACGACATTAAGGGGGTCCGGTACACATTGAAAAAAAAAATTTATTAATTAATTTAGAATTTTGAATTTTTTTGTGTTGATTACCCATCTAACTAATAGGCGAAATCACAACACATAATTTTTCCAAAAGTTTTTTTTTAATTTTAAATTAAAATTAAAAAAAAAGAGGGGTCATTTTAAATTGCTAAAACTCAAAATATTCTTGATCAATTTTCAAAATTATTTACAAATTAATAAATTTTAATTTTGATTCAACAATTTAAAAAATATTAACTTATTAAAAAAAAATTGTGTATGAATTTTTTTGATAATTTTAAGGTATTTTTTTAAGTCATATTTTTCAAAGTAAATATTTGTTTCAAATTTGCTGAATCCAAATTAAAGAATAATGTTTGAAAAAGATATATTCCAAATTTCAACCCTTAAACTATATCGGTTTTCGATTTATAGCAATTTGCATACAGGAAATCTTGAAAAAATGTATCATGGAGAAAAACGCAAAGTTATACAGACAGATGTTGTTGCCATGACAACAACTGTCAAGAGTGTTAGATTTTCAAAACAACGCACCACAAAAATTATTACATCTCTAATAATTCTAATTAAGATAGAAACATGATTTAGACGTTATTTTAAACAGAAAAACACAGAGAATTTCTTTAAAAATTCGAAAATGTGACGATTTTTGTGTCCCGGACCCCTTTAATTAAAAATTGTCAAAATTATCACTTTCAAGCTCTCTTGTAGAACAGGTTAACGCTCAGCATCAGACATCTGGGTCTTCTCGGATTCCCATGTCTCGATCTTTCTTGCTGTTGTCGTTTTGTATAATTCATCCGGTGTTTAATATGTATGTATTAGGACATTTTGAATTTGTTACGATATTTCCACATTTCGAAGTCGGTAATCAAAACAAGTATTAAATATCGGGTTTAACTTAGATTATTACTATACATAAAGTGCAGAAAATAAATGACGCCTCAAACGTCGTGATCACACAGAGAAGGCCGGAGCTAAACTATATTAATGTGAACGAGTACACATTTTCGTGACAACTTTCCGCTGTGATTGCACCAGCCAATGACGTCAGAGCAAGGTCAATGAGTACTTATAGCATGCTTTGTTTAACTTTCTATTTAAAGCTATATCGTTCATTCGTGTATCATTTATAGTTTTCAAGGTATTAAACCTTATGTAACCAACGTTTTTCGTGACACTAACAAATTAAGCGTGATGCACATGTTTCGAAAGGTAAGACGTATTCTAAGTTAAAATTTTCTCATGATCAGAGCACCGTATAACGTCCAAAAGATCGGAGGTCTATACATGCTCATCTAGCAGGAATATCTTCCCGTTTTGGTGGTTTTTAACCCTCCTTCTGATTGACTCGACGAGGTATCCCGTAATATTTGCAAGACTAGCGAGATTTCTTGATGGACGAGATATCTCGCCATCAGAAAGAAACTTACCAGAACTTGGAGGAAATACAATACCCAACAATAATGGACCGGACAGCAAGATGGGATGGTATAAGGGAAATATTACATGCTTTAATAGGGGGACGGTCCCTCACGGGCTGCTATTACACTAGCAACAGTTCTGAGCATACTTTCAACAAGACTTTGATACACAGCTATGAGTATGTGTGTCCATTCCTGCTGCAAGAATGTCGCCAGCTCAGCTGTAGAATTCGGACGTGGTTCCCTGGTCCGTAAGCGTCGCTCTAACTCGTCCCACAAATGTTCAAATGGGTTTAGGTCGGGACACTTAGCAAGCCAAGGAAGACGTTTTACATCTGTACCGATACCACTGCTTGACAAAGGCTGCAACATGACTTGTAGCGTTGTCTTCCTGGAAGTAACATTCGTCCATTGCATAAAATTGCCAGAGCGTAGGAAGAACCTGATTGACCAAAATGTTCTTGTAGGCGTCGGCGTTCAATTGACCAAGGAACAACATGCAAAGGTTCCAGGCCATACCACGAAAAACACCCCCAAACAAGTAGTCGGATTTTAAGCAAATCCGCTGGCTTCTTAATGTTTGTGGAAGTTTTGATACACGATGTAGTTTACTTGCATCGTTTGCGAAAATTCGAGTCTCTCATTAACGTACTTCAGCTTTTTTATTTCATATTCTTCAACGTCTTTTTATTTCGAGGAAGATTCCTGTCCATAGCAGGCCTTCTGCCTAAAGATCACGCTGTGCACACAACCTTTTGCTAATAACTCCAAACACACTAAACAGACACATTTTCTACGGCTCTTAAATGATTCAAAAACTATAAATAGAATTAAACTGAAGCTTAAGCATTGTAAATGTCGATGTAAAAATTGGTGTCCAATCAAGAAGAGTTTATTTATCCATACCAGTGAAAGCGTATGAAAGTACTTCTTCATTGAGCCTTATTCCCCCTTAAATAAAATCCACTTCTCATACATTCCGCGCAATTAATTTGCTTTCAGTTTCTAGATAAACCAATTTGATGTTTCAAGTCTTTAAGAAAAAATGATGCACTCGTAAGTTTATAATTCCGCCTTTCCAATACTAAGAATTACGATTATTAAGCAGCTTGTTACTGTCTATTATAAGTTTCAGACATGCTTGGTAACTGACTGAATTTTGTCAAAGGTTATGAGGCAATTTCGAAACCAAATACGTTATTGATCCTCTTAATAGATTCGAAGCAATCTAGAGTGAGTTCTGATGAAATAATTAATTCCGATTACTGAGAAATGAACTTATTTTGAGATCAGAAGGATTCTAAATGGTTAATCAGAACTGATGTGGCGAAAGTTTTGAAATAGCAGGATTCGTGTTTCTTGATGGTCGTTTTATTTTTTAACCTCTACTTCAAGTGCTTCGAAATCACCATTTAATGGGATGCAGAGAAATTAGAACCAATTATCTTTAGTTATTTCAACAGCTGGAATGGAAGACAGTAGTAATTTACTTTAAGCCTCACTTGAAACTTTCTAAGAATAATCTTGTTGATACTTAAAACTCTGAAGTTTTAGAATTCAGCGGTAGTCTATAGATTTCTGAAATATTTATTTAGCTATTTATAGGGTCTTCGATACATTTGCTTGATTTGAGAAATTTGCTTTGAATACTTTAAATTCAAACCTAGTCCTCTATTCTCTAAGGTGCCTTTATTTAGAAACTGAACAATTAAGTAAGTTGTTATTTAGCCATTTCTCGATCTCGCCATTTTTGCAGATGGTGTTCTCTATGGTTGATAAATCGATAGCAAACAAAGTGATAAAATTGAATCATCAAACCGTTATTTACCTTTTTATAGGATCTTCAATCCATTTGCTTTTGATTTGAGAAAAGTTAGGAAGTAAGAAAGTAGTTCTTTATTTTCTTAGGTGCCTATATTTAGGAATTGAGCTACAAAGGAAATTGTTATTTATCTATTTGTAGATCTCGCTAATTTGTCAGATGGTTCTCTGAGTTGATAAATCGATAACAAACCAATTGAAAATTTGGTTCGCTAACACCAAATCGATTAGCTGTTTACATAGCTATGGTTTTCCTTTTAATCTATAATTAATTTTTAATTCGAAATACATAATGGAAACTAGACTTAATGTGCTTGTAAGCAATGCAAGCTTTATTGCATTAGTTGATATCAAGTTTTGTTGGATACCTAATCATGGAAACATTTCGAGAAATAAAAACGCCGATTTCTTAACGAAAGCAGCCTAAAATGTGACGATTATGCTACTTCCATTGTCTGGTCTGAAGATTTCTATTAAAAAGGTCTAATGAGAAGTTGACAATTATTTTGGAATAATGAGTTAAATGATAAATTATATTTTAAACCAATTTGGGATTTATGATTTTTACCTGGAAGATAAAAAGGCGTTTTAAATCGTTTAAGGAATAAGACATGGTCATTTTACTCAGCATTCACGGTTAAGGTGTGCTTAGTACCCTACGAGTACTAGATGCAGCTGCAATTAAACGTCCTGTATTTAGGTATTTAAAAAAATATTTTAATTAATATCTATATATAAAAATATTTTTAAAACTTTAATAAACATTCAATATTTGTTAAAATCTTTCTTCAAATTAAGAAATATATAATATTTTTATTAAAGTATTTAAACAATATTTAATTTTAAATTTTAAAAAATGTTAATCAAACTTCTAAAACTTATTTAATATTACAAATAATTAGTAATTTGGTAATTTTTTATTATATTTGTACTAGAACAATACAACGAGCAATCTAACATCACAGGAAAAAAATTTATGATCTCAAAGCTTGTTTTTACATCACACATGAAATCAATACTTAGTCTAATACGATCCGTTAGAAAGAACCATTAGTTAATTAATTACCAATTAATTAGTTTGAGAGAACCATCGACTCCGACATTAGAATTTGAGAGCCAATTAGGTAAATACCAATTAATTAATTAGAGATAACCATCGACTCCGGCATTAGAATAAAGCCATCAATCGATATTCCAGATATTTCTCACCAACACATTTCTAATTCTATTTTTTTCAGGCTATAGGCCCATTCATAGCATATCTAAATAGGTTTAAATTAAAAAATACACCCTTCTGTCAGTATGAAGGTGCAGTTACACAAATAAATTTCATTTTGTAAGGCCAACGGACAATACTATACGCAGAATGCTTTAGCTCAATAGAGTTTAAAAAATTTGTAACTCGTTAAAACGCATCAATATGTGCGAACAGATCTTCCAACATTTCAAGGGAAATTCCATAAGCACTTCACATTGTCTATTTCACTATGTTTACAAAATTAAAATACTTCTATTTCGTTGCAACATATTTAGTTTTATTTTAGAGGGATTTTCAATTTAAAAAAAAAGTGGCATCGCACAAAGTGTGAATGAAGTTGTTTCTTCTTTTGCTGCCTTTATTTTTATTTCCTCTTGTGTAAATTATGTGCTGTTCGTTCTTTTATTTTGGTTTTATAATGCTTCGTGTATTCTTACCTACACTGTTATCTCTTTTCGAAAAGAAACTTGGACTTCATAGACAGATTGGACAACCAGGGTTATTAATGAATGAATGTTTATACGAATTACAAATTAAGTTAACAAGAATTACAATTAGCACAAATTGGTGGGTCAACCGGTCTGATGCTAGCCAAAGAAAAATTCCAATAAGAAATGCGTGAACACAAATGTATGCGTGAAAGGATTTAACGGCTAAGAGAATATCACCAATGGATTTCTAGCATGTAATATATATCAAAGCTTGGAATTACCATTCTCATCACAATAGGTTTTATAACACAAATTGGTGGGTTTTACTGATCTGACGCTAGGAAAAATTGGCGAGTTTTATTGATCTAACGCTAGCCAAAGTCTCCAACAAGGAACGTGCTAATACACATTAATATATGTGTGAAAGGGCTTAAGACTATCACCAATGGATTCTAGCAATTCTATATTCTATTCTGATCTCACGCTAGCCAAAGTCTCCAACAAGGAACAAGCGAATGCAAATTAATATATGTGTGCTTAGACTTTCACCAATGGATTCTAGCAATTCTATATCCTATTCGGATCTGACGCTAGTCGAAATCTTTAACAAGGAACATGCGAATACACATTAATATATGTGTGAAAGGGCTTAAGACTATCACCAATGGATTCTAGCAATTCTATATTCTATTCGGATCTGACGCTAGCCAAAGTCTTCAACGAGGAACATGTGAATACAAATTACTATATACGTGAAAGGGCTTAAGACTATCACCAATGGATTCTAGCAACTCTGTATGGATTAAAGCAATATTGCAGTTCCCTGCCATTTCCTCGCCAGGACAAGGAAAGCACACTCCAAACTTACTTCCCCACCCCATCTCGATATTTGTGACGTAACTAACCCCATCCTCGTTATCCGATGGCACATCCTATCCGAAGAGCCAACACTCCATCAAAGGCAGAGGGTGTTCTGGATAACCTCAAACGAGAGGGCTGGGTCTGTCATTCCCTTTTTTTTTCTCTTTCCTTTCTTATTTCCCCCTTGATGATGTTATTGGCGTGATTTATCAACTCGTCAGAGGCGTCGGATATGAGGATGTTATTTCCGCTCAGAGACCTCCGAGCCACAAATTACGACGACTGCCTGCTGCAGCGAACACGGCTGATTTATGCCAGAAACACCGCCATCCGGCCACAGACGTTTTTGTTGACCCTTCGCCTGGATTCTATTTTTATCTGGGGGGAAGTTTGTTCGCCCTGCAGGGCTCTAGGGGTGCTGGAGGCATTAGAAAGAAATTTTGGTGAAATGGAGGTTTCGCATCTGCACTTTGAAATCCGTCTAGAAATGCCCGCGTCTGATCTTTTCTGGGTTTGTTTGAGTTGAATTTTGAGCGGTGGAGAATTTTAGAGGTTGGTTGATAGGCTGGATTGGGATTATTTTTATGGCGCTAGCGCCATGTTTCGACAAACTGCGCCAAATAACGTGGACATACACACATGAAGAAAATGCTAATGGCACAGGTAACAGAATTGTACCCAACAAGGAAGGAAAATGAATTTTAGAGGATTTCGAATCAAAGAAAATGTCTGAAACTATATATGAGAGCGGCGCAATTCAATAAGCTTTTGTTTTGGTTCCTGATGTAAGAGATAGTTAGGTAAAATCTACGTATGAATCAGACTTGTAAGAAATTAAATTTATTTTAGAACTATTACAAACTCCCTTTGTATGAATTATTTAAAATGGGAGACCCCCATGAATCTCAACATTCGTATTACGATGTGTCCCAAAGCACTCCTTATCATTCGGCCGACCAACCGATCTGGTAGTTAAGGTGTTAGCCTCTAGATCAGAAGGTTCCTGGTTCGAATCCGTGTCCGGGCATGGATATTTGTAAGCGTATGGTGTAGAGGCGGCTGGTGCACCTTCAATCTGTCGTGGCCGAAAGTCCTCACGTTGGATTGGTGTGGAAGTTTGGAGAGTGGTGTGCCAGCTCAGGTGTTGCCTCGTCATCTGACCATGGTTCAAAATTACGAGGTATTGTCCTCGGATCTTTCCCTTAAGGGACTGATCCCGGATCGTCGTCAATAGCCCGGTGTGTTGCTCTAGTACGACGTTAACTAAAATTACCATTACCTTATCATCCGAATGTCAAATTAATAATGTATATCTACATTAACCTTACAATAACTATTCACTAATTTCACAAGGTTTGACAGATTGGCTCTGTTGGTTCTTAAGGCTCACGGACGAAACTTGGCCAAGCTGTAACCAAAAATAAGACAAACAGCGTCGACTAGTGGACACACAAACACGAGGAAATTAAATTAAAGTAAAGCTTTCTTTGAAAGCTTTACTCGTACAGAAGAGATAAATATACCCAGGGTGTTTGTTTTAGATTTTCATAGATACTTTCAAACATCAATAAGGAAGATATATTAAGATTATATAACTCTACAAGTGGGTTTAGCGAGATATCTCACGAATTAAGGTCTAAAAATTTTAATAAAGACGAGATATCTCACCACCATCTAAACATTGCCGATATTTTTATGATTACGAGATCGAGATTTGGTGTTTTATTCTAGTGACGAGATATCTCGTCCATCCAGGCGTGATAAATAGGTCTAATGACGAGATGCTACTTCTAGAAAACCACCTTCGAGCAACCGTTCCGGTGGTTAAGGTGTTAGCCTCCAGATATCAAAAGGTTTCTGGTCCGAATCCGGGCCAGTGCATGCATGTTTGTTAGCGTATGGTGTAGAGGCGGCTGGAGCACCTTAAATCTGCCGTCGACGAATGTCCTATGTTGGGTAGGTGTAGAAGTATGGGGCGTGCGGTGCCAGCTCAGGTGTTACCTCGTCATCTGACCGTGGTTCAAAATGGCGTGGTGTTGTTCTCGGATCTTTCCCTTAGGGGATTCATGCCGGACCGTCATCAATAGCCCATTGTGTTACTCCAATACGACGTTAATTAAACAAAATACTAAATAAACATTAAATTGTGTTGTTATCATATCTTTCTTTTCTTTTTTGAACCTGGACCGTGGATAATACACCTTTGTGTAGATTGATTACGGAACGTCGGCAATAGCTCGTTGTGTTGCTCTAGTACGACGTCAATTAAAATTGACCTTACCTTACCTCTAGATAACCACCAGGAGTGTTAACGTGGACATAAAGATCAAGATTACGAACCTAGATTCCAATATTTAAAATTGCATACTTATCTACGACCTGTTGAAGCTCTCAGGTTGTTAACGATGGGGGCAAATCATCGTCAGGCTCAACAACCCCCTTGCTTCGACAGAAGATTAGTACTTATTCAATGTACACCTTAATATTTCTTTGAAATCTTAGTTTAAGTCAAACAAAATCAAATGTTCTGGATAATAAACACCCTAGCAACAACTCCCCAATACAATACGTCATTATCAGTAATTTTGGTAATTTTTAATTAACGTCGTACTACAGCAATACAGCGGGCTATTGACGACGGTCCGGGATCAATACCATGATGGAAAGATTCGAGGACAACACCACGTCATTTTGAACCACGCTCAGATACGAGGCAACATCTGAGCTATCACCCCACTCCCTAAACTTCCGCACCAACCCAACGTGAGGACTTTAGACTATGACAGATTTAAGGTGCAGTAGCTGCCTCTACACCATACGCTTACAAACATCCATTCACTGACCTAGATTCGAAGCAGGGACCTTCCGATCTAGAGGCTAACACCTTAACCACCAGACCTGTTCGCCGGCTCAATATATCTGTAGAAATATCGTAGTCTCCAAAACCTGCCACGAAATCTGTCAACTTAAAGGTGACAGAAATAGCTATAACTGGCTTAATATTAAGTAGCTTAAACTACTGCACACACAGTAAGTGTGAGATTGCTGAAAAATTCCGAGAACGAAAGTAATAGAATCTTTTCTTGGCAGTCTTAAGATTTCATTAAATGAGCACTTGCAATGTCATGCGTTTTTTTCAAGTAGACTGTCTGGGAATAGTCTAGCTTAGTTAATTTCGTCATTATATATTAGGATAAAGGAGACGTGAAGAGTTTCAACTAAATCTATATTCTATTTTAATTAATGACTTTAATTAGCAATACTATATTCATCGATCTTTACTAAACACCTATATCTACCGAAACTAGTTAAATTACCAATTTTTCGTTTGGATTCGAGGACCGCCAGTTGCGTTCCTCCAGTGTGACGTTAATTAAAAATACCATACCATTTGGATTCAAAGCTCGGTCCAGCATAATACTGTTATGCACAACGGAGCTCATTCACGTTAAATCTGTCGTTGCTTCAAATGTCCTCACGTTGGCGTAGTGTGGAAGTTTGAAGAGTGGGGTACCAGCTCAGGTGTTGCCTCGTCATCTGACAGTGGTACAAAATGACGTGGTGTTGTCCTCGGATCTTTCCCTTAGGGGATGGACCCCGGACCGTCGTCGATAGCCCATTGTGTTGCTCCAGTACGGCGTTAATTTAAAAAAATACTAAGTAAACATTACATTGTGTTGTTATCAGTTCTTTCCTTTCTTTTTTGAACCTGGACCGTGGTTAATATAACGTTGTGTTGCTTTCTAGCGAGTAATTTAAACCAAATATCACAATAATAAACATAATAATCGTAACTGAACTCACTAACGCAGTATTCGCTGGGACGTACTACATTAATCTGCTATTCAACCAATATCCGATTAAAAAAGAATATGGGAAATACACAAATTACTTTTAGATTTATTGACAAACGCTCTGCAAATCAATAAGTAGAGATGTATTCGCACAAAATGGCTTGAATGGTAACTGGTAATTGTTTAGTTAACATCGTAATAGAGCAACACAACGGGACAACAACACGTAATTTCGAACAGCGGTCAGATGACGAGACAATACCTGAGCTGGCACCCCACTCCCCAAACTTCCACACCAACCCAATGTGAGGACTTTCGGACACGACAGATTGAAGGTGTAACAGCCGCCTTTATACCATACGCTTACAAACATCCATGCACTGACCCGGATTCGAACCAAGAACCTTCCGATCATGAGGCTAACACCTTAACCACCAGATTGGTTATTCACCACGCCAATGTGTGATTTGAGATACATGAAAATGTGAAGATAAATATGTTCTGGTAAATTGTAATTTTTTAGCATGTTAAGAAAACTTGTAATGTCAATTGAGGAAAAGCGATAAAACTAAAAATAATAATTAAAAGACTAACAAATGTCTAAAAAGCTAAACTTATGTAAAGGATCAGAAAGGAGACGGTGTCAAACTAGGAAAAGGAAGCTCGGTTTTGCTTGTCGCTCTAATGTAATCTTTAGCTACATGAATTAAACCGAGATTTAGTGCCAAGAGTAAGGTATATTAATTTCAGAGATTAGCTGTAGATGTACATGCTAAGTCACCAAAATTTAATTCTCAGTGTTATTATTTTTGTAATTTTCCATAATTTTTTATAAGTGAAATTCAAGTAAAAGTACATGAAGTTTATAAAGTTTGAATTTTCTTATGTGGATGTGGTATTTTAATTAATGCCACACTGGAGCAACAAAACGGGCTACTGATAACTTGATTTTGGTCTACATCAGAGTGCATATTGCCCTTGGATTTTTTTTTTCAGATCCATACCTTCCATAACTCACTATAATGTTTGCAGCTTATAAAAGGGAGGTGGGGATGATTTTTTTATTAAAAGTTCGAAAACATACAAAATACAGGCAAATTTGCTATAACAGAAGCACAATTTGTAATTTTTTAAACAAAACTGAACCTAGAATGTGTAAAAAATAAATGAAGTTAAAAAATTTATAGGAAGAAAATCCAGTACCCGTTCAGTACAATGCGCACAAATACAATTCAGTGATATTAATAATAAAATAAAGTAAACAAAAATATATACATACACAGAAAAAATCAATTTAGATAAACTGAAAATATATATAAATTAAAATAAACAAAGATATGAACAGATAAATGTAAATGATGAAGCAAAATCTTCCATTTAGGCAATTTTGATATGAACATGAAATTACAATATCAGGACTGCAACAAAAGTGTGATTTGTGTTTCACATACCTGTTCACCATTGCACTAGACTCTGCAATGGCCAAACTTGCCACACCCAGTGCATTAGTGCACACATTTGAATTCTCGTACCCGGACCCTCTGTCATCCCGGGTACAAGTAGCCCTGCTCGATTATGCGTCTAAAAAGTCCAGTTCCACCGTCGCCAACCAATGGTGGCCTTTGGCAGCTTTTATTTTGAATTTTATTCTTACGCAGTCGTTTTCATTAATGCAGTCATTTTTTAATATTAATGCTGGCAGAATGTCAGCATCTTCAATGTCTACACCCAACAAGATAATACGGGGTTTCATTTTTATTTTTGGGTGTTTCAATCGAAACAATCTTCATTAACTCATCATTATTCTTTAGTTTTTCATGCAACATCTCAACATCACACTGTGAGCCAAGATTCATAGAGACCCTCCACAACGTATTTTTCTTAACTGTACAGGGTGATTCATAAGTAAGTATACAGTTTCCTGATGCTGTAAAACAGTCACAGCTTAAGACACAGTCCCAAAATGCGAACTGTTAGCTAGGTATACTCATAAAGTTTGGGCCCTCCTCCATAGCGAAGTGACGTAGGCGATAGTAAGCGTGTCACGTGACTAGTCAGTGGAAATGGTTGCGTCTGCAGTGAAGAAGGTGTTTTGTGTTCTTGAATTGAGCAAAACGGAATCTCTCACTGTTGTGCTATGGCATTTTCGATCACGATTTGGAAAAGAACCTCCAACCAGAAAATTAACTTACGATTGATTTAAAAGATTTGAAAATATGGGCTGTTTGTGCAAAGTTCCAAGGCCAGCACGGCCAAGTGTGTATCAGAAGATGTCGTCAAAAACTTTATTCATCCAATCGGACAATAAAGTCGAAAAACTTTATTCTCCAATTGGAGATGGTGCACCACCAAACTGGTCAGGTGACATGCTAAATTACCTCTATTAATATCTTCTTCACCGATGGATTGGACGAAGCGCCGACTTCAGCATGCCACTTATCCAATGGCCACCCAGATACACTGCACTTGCTTCAGATACCCTAACACGCGTCTGGGCAGAAATGGGTTATTGGTTCGATATTTTGTAGTGTGACTAAGGGTGTACACAGAACATCTGTGGCTGTCTCTAAAAACACTTGGAACATTCACTGACACTTCTGTTACAGGTAACATATCTTACATTGTCACTTATATAGTGCGTTGAAAGTGTATACACTCAAACCTGTTTTTGTGCGATCTTTTTTTGTGCGGTATATGAAAATTAATTTATTCAGTACAATCTGCTTACCATCCTTTCAAAATTTCAATAAAATGAGAACATAATTGACGAAGTTATCAATAAAAATTACTTAATTAAAAAAATTTAATACGTACGTACTTACATTGCTTTACCAGTACTGCTTAAAAAGCAACTTTTTTC
This sequence comes from Metellina segmentata, assembly GCA_947359465.1. Classification (NCBI taxonomy): domain Eukaryota; kingdom Metazoa; phylum Arthropoda; class Arachnida; order Araneae; family Tetragnathidae; genus Metellina; species Metellina segmentata. Next base: position 121,140,347 of record OX375874.1, read on the forward strand.
CTAAAATTATTTTTTTAATGAAATTTAAGCTATGAAACTTCATTTATTTCGAGTCTTATTTTTGTTCTTTGCGCAATATAAACGATTTCCGAATATTTGGGACAGGCGATATTTTTCAAAGAACGGGAATAAAACGAAAACTCATGTTTCTTTCGCTCTGAATTAATTTCGCATTTCTAAATTTTTTGCACTTTTTAGTTATAACTTGTAGCAACTGCGAGATTAAGAGATAAAAAGGAATCACAAATTAATATCATTTGAACAACTTTTTCCCGACATCTTTTATTTTCTTTTATTTCGCTGTTATCTGTTTTAAATATTTATTATTTTAATAAAAATGTATTTTCCTTCTCATCACGCGCAACACCACCACGAAGTATTCTCCCTAAAGTGTCAGCTTCATGTATACTATAAACTTCATATATAAACTTAGTTATTTCGTAAGGTTATAAGTTATTTTCTACGTGAGACTTTTTTATATGGTCCCTATTCACCGCATAAAAATTTTTTTCTTAACTACTCGTGAAGCTTTGGAAGATTTTTTTATGCGTTTTTTTTATGCGGTCCCTATCATCAATCGCACAAAAACAGGTTTGAGTGTACTTATTTATGAATCAACATGTATCTTGCAATTTAAATCTTTAGAGGCATCTTGTGTTTTATTCCTGTTTATATTTATAAATTGCTATCCTCCTTAGATTTGAAACGACTAAATTTTTTATTAATATTATTATTAATTTTTGGAAAATTGGAACCGTAGTTGTCGATGCTAATTTCTCAGCATATCGCACCCCGGCAAAAAAAAGTGACAACTCAAAATTGCAGAAGTTGAGAAACATCAACTTAAAGGATACTATAAAACTTATATTGAAATAGTATATAAACTTCTTTTAAATTTTAGGTAATTATTTATGGTGGTAACTTCTATTATATTCTATAGAATAGTAATATAACACGCTGGGGCACCTCTTACATATTTTTCAATGACATAACATCAAAATTTTTATTTTTTGATTTGTGTCACTTTTCTTGCCGGGTTGCGATATGTAGGATGTTCATTTAAAGAATCTTCAATCTCTTGGGGATTGATATTGGACCGTCTCCAATAGCGTGCTGTGTTCCAGTGCGACGTTAATCAACTACTTACCTAACATGGATAAAACTTTCCCTCGCTAAGCAGCCCTACAGTTTAGAATTCTTTGGGTTCAGAACATCTACAAATAAACACCCTTCCAAACACGAAGGTAATAGCTGTTAATCCAGGATAGTTCGAGTTGCATCCGATCGCTGAATGCAATCACTGTCCAATAGCGCATGCTCGGATAATCCCAGTGATCGCATTCTCAGAACCGTAGATCAGAGTCTGTAATTGTTCATAAAATCTGCCAGAGACAATTTATGGGTCATTCATCACAGAGACTTCTGCTGACATCATTCATTGCGCTAAGAGATTGCTCCGGACTACAAATGGTTGAGTAGGACGACGCTTATTGAAACTTGAAGATTAGGTGGCCATAGAAATAGTTGAGCCTCACAGCTCTCTGAAGCCTTTTGTGCTAATCTCCATCAATTTGTTTCGAAATTTTGAACTAAAGATTGCCAAAAGGTGGTAACTTATTTATATTAAATTATTTATAACTAAAATTAAATTATTTATTATTTAAATTAAATTATTTATTACTTAAATTAAATTTTTTAAAGCATCCATTGTGATAGCCTTGGAACATTTGACTCTTGGAATTGGGGTAAAATAGGAATTAGAGTAGTAATTTGGGTTTCAGGGCGAACGAAAATTGCTTCGGTTCTTGGAACAGTTTGTTCCTGCTTTTGGCGCTAGATGGCATTGCATTGCAAAACCGAAGTGTTAGCTTCACACTTGTACAGTTTTGATGTTGCTTGAAAAAAAGTAAGGTAATTTTAATTAACGTCGTACTAGAGTAACTCAACGGGCAATTGACGACTGTTCGGGATCACTCCTCTAAGGGAAAGATCCGAGGAAAACACGTCATTTTGAACCACGGTCAGATAACGAGGTAACACCTGAGCACTCTCCACACTTCCACACCAACCCAACGTGAGGACTTTCGATCACGACAGATTTAAAGTGCACCAGCCGCCCCTTTACACCATACGCTTACAAATATCCATTCATGGACTCGGATTCGAACCAGGAACTTTCCTATCAAGAAGCTAACACCTTAACCACCAAGCCGGTTGGGCTTGAAAGAAGGAATGTTGACAAGTACATGGGTAATGATAATTTTCAATTAACGTCGTACTAGAGCAACACAACAGGCTACTGACGATGGTCCGAGATAAATCCCTTAAGGGAAAGATCCGAGGACAACACCACGTCATTTTGAACCACGGTCAAATGACGAGGCGCCACCTAAGATGGCACCCCACTTTTCGAACTTCCACAGAAACCCAACATGAGGACTTTCGGCCACGACAGATTTAAGGCCGCCTCTACACCATACGCTTTCAAACTTCCATGTAGAGACCCTGATTCGAACCAGGAACTTTCCTATCTAGAGGCTAACACCTTAACCACCTGACCGGTTGACAAGTTACATGAATCTACATCTTATTAGCAAGACACAATACTTGAAAAGTTCTGTTGAAAACGTTCTTTATTGACTCTTTTTTTTCCTGTGATACGTTTTATCAGTTCGAAGTCTACTCTGATTATAAGTTTTATGAGTGCGGGAAGTTGCTTAATACCTTCCTACCGAGAGTCCAGGTCTTGACAAAATCTATTTGATCTTACAAGATGGAAGAAATAATTCGTTTTTTACTTTGTTTTTAATATAAAACTGTTTTGTATCACAACAGTCCCCGCTGCTTCTTGAGAAGAAAGTTTATATTTCTTTGTTTTTCTTTCTATTGTTCTAGAGTGGAACTTTCAGAACGGGAAGAAAATAATTGAGTTTTGACGGGAGAATTTTGTTTTGTTTTTCAAGTATCACGCCGTGTAGATGGTGATAGTAGATATTTCTTATAAAAACTCACTTCTTTGTGTGTGTGGGTGTGTGTTTGTTCTTCTTTCAAGTTATATTAAACTGGGCTTAACATGATTGTTCATAATGAATGACATTTATCTTTTTTAGCGTGAGGAAATGAATTTCTTTCTATTCAATTTTTAAAACAATTGAGCATAGTATTTCTTAATATTATGCAATATTTTTATATACATTGATACATTTAAATTTAATTTCGTATTTCAATTATTTTACTCATTCTCGTGGTACTTATAGAGAAATATATAAAAGTGTAGTGAGCAGTGGTAATCGTTCTATGGGCCCAGGATCACGTGACTAAAACTAGTAGTAACGTGACCCTTCGACTGCTTTGGATGGAACCTAACATTCATCATCTGATTGGTTTACGGGACGGAAGAAGACGCCCATCCATTGATTCATTATCTGATTGGTCCACTGATTGATCATCTGGTAGTTGACTTTGGGCGATTTCACCACATTTGTTACCGTTTTTTAGAAATGCGGATTCATACACCTACCCTGTATTCGATGTAACATTGGCAAATGAGGCAATAAGAACCCGAATCGGCCGAGTAAATCAATATTTCACAGATCAGTCATGTGACTCTAAGTCTACATTGGTCACATTTTCCAGAAGTACCTCTTAATCGGTCAAGCAAGTCAATTTTTCGCAGATTGGTCATGTGGCTATTAGTTGACATTGGGTCACATTTTCCTGGCGTTCCTCTCAATCTGCCAAGCAAGTCAATTTTCACAGATAAAAGTCATGTGACTATTAGTCGACATTGGTCACATTTTTCTGAAGTTCCTCTCATTCGGTCAAGCAGGTCAATTTTTCACAGATCAGTCATGTGACTTTTAGTCGACATCAGTCACATTTTGTATAAGTTCCTCTCAATAGCAATGTTCAGTCTACTTATATTTCATGTCTACGATAGTACCACCGATGTAATATTTAAATTACACTTAAGCTCTCAACTTGGGTATAGATAGGTAGAAAGTCTCAGGAGCATAAATCGACGCTATGATTTGCTACGAATGATATCACTTAGTGTACTTCACATGCTCAAAGTATCCGCGCGAAGGTTGTTGTTAAAAAGGGGTTACCTTATTTGTATAACTATCGCTTAAATGTATAATTAGTCCCACGAGTGTTGCTTCTTGTTCCGTTGGTCTGGTGCAATCTATATATATAATTCTCTTACGTGGCACGCAAAAAAGACGTTATTTGTAATCGCGTTTTGGCAATACTGTACGATTGTTTGTTCATCGCGAAGTCTCGCGCATCGATTGAATTTATAGCGTTATCGGATGAAATTTTATTGAAAAAAAAGGAAATTTTAATGAGCTGTTGCAGTTAGTTTATAATATAAATCAAAGAAAGCGGAGGATCTTTTCAGGGCCATTTAAAAAACGGTCCTTTTCAGGACCAACAATTATAGTTCAACAAGACGCTTGCACTACAACTTTCGGCAACAAACTCAATGAAAAAGTGTGGGTCGTTTGAGTGCTGGGAAAATGTACACACGAACAACATGCTGGGTATTCAATTTCCAAAGCAACGCTCACATTTCGAGTCAAAATTTGGACAAAGTTTTCATTTGAATTCTGATTTTAGAGATACTGTATATATTTTTTCTGTAATACAGCAAATTTAAATTTGAAAAACATTTTTTTGGTAACATATTTTGTAAACAATCCCTTCTGCTAGGACACATGTCTTCATTGAGGCGAGCGAAGCGAGCATATGTTCGAGCAGCGAACCAATGAGGATTGCGAAGCAATCCTCCGGGGGTTGGCGAGCCTTAGCGAGCAGGGGGCAGGCCCCCTAGTATGATTGATTTGTTTTAATAAAACAAATCAAGCCGGAATTGAGCGTTTGGGTTTCCATCACAACAGACTTATTGGTAATCGCTTTCCTTCTGTTTGTTCCATGTATACTATTTGTTATCGTTTGGTGTCTTTTGCAAAACCCGAATGTAACTAAGGTGATGCAACTACAAATTCAGTTATGTCCAAACTTTAACTGCTTTTTGAGGCACATGATTTACAATTCGCACGTTCACCATTTATTTCTGAATATTTTGTTTAAAACCGCTTGTTTAACTGTTAATGAAAATTGCTGATCTGGCTGGTATTTGTTTCATTCTAAATGTCATCAATTGCCCGAAAATAAAGCTATTGCAATTTTAAAAACAAATTATGCTTAGTTTTAAACATTTTTAATCCTAAAAGGCATAATTCCAGTCATATTTGTAACAATATCAGTTGAGATGTAATAAACACTTTTTGAGCACGTGCTAACTCGAGAAAAGTATATAAAATTTACTTATAGCGAAAGACTTAGATGCAGAATTATATTCAGTGTTCTGCAACACAACCCCAAGCAATTGCAATTGTTCTGCAGCATTTTGTTCTAATTTTGAAAACTGCAGTAAAATCAAAAACAGACGTAAAACACAACTATCGGCTAAATATGCATCACATATTTATAATAAAACATCAAAATTAATTAACTTACTTTATTTATCTAAAACCAGGGCATATTTTCAGAATTTTCAATTCTGTCGATAACTTTTGAAGTCAAATATTTTGTCATTGACATAGATGTGTTATTTATAAATCGTTTGTGGTCATTTGGGGTAGGGAAAGGAGATTGTTCCGTAGCTAGAGAAGAAAAAAAGATGTTGCAACGAGAGCGCTTTGCACTGCAGAACATCGTAACTTAATATTTTTAAAAAATCTTCCAAAATTTTGATAAAATTAAGGAAAAATTGTTCTGCTACGTACGTCGCAATTTTAAGCACTTTCTGCTCCCGCGGCGAAAGATTGGATATAAGTTGCGTAAATCACATTTTAGTTGTTTTGTGACTGTAAATTTTAGTAGATAGGTATGATATGTAATTGTTATAATTTGTGGTATCCATATATTTAATTATCCTAGTGGTTGTCTTGACAATGTACAAAACAGACCAAATCTTAATGACGAGATATCTAGTCAAAAAGAAAAACTGACCTGATCTCAATATTCCCATCAACAAACAGCAACATCTTCATCATTCGGAATTCAATCAGCATTCTTGATGACGAGATATCTCGTCACTTGATACAATCGTTCTTGTTATATCTCGTCACAAAGTTATACAGATCTTCATGGACGAGATACTTCGTAGAAGCCACTTTGATGGTTAATTATTTATTATAATGTGTGGTAATCCAGATCTTTAACTCTCCATGTGGTTATCTGAACGAAATATCTCGTCATTAGAAAGAAACTGTCCTGATCTTGATCTCGATTCGGTCATTAATCTCATTCGGATCATTCATCATTTTTTCTTCTTGATAACGAATTATCTCGTCATTTTGCAAAATTATTCAGATCTTGGCGGACGAGATATCTCGTCAAAACTACTTGTAAGGTTGCGAATCCCTAAAGTACGTTTCGTGGTCACGGTAGAACACTTTCTGGCAGTTGTCTGTCCATTGAGACCCATTAAGTCGTAAAAATCAATCTAAGCAAATAATCGATTCTTCCCTTAGGTCATTATATTCTCCTTCCTCAAGACATCATGGAATCGAGTGACAAAAAATCGATATTTAATTCGATTTCCCTTTAGTTCCATCATCATAAAGCAATGATTCACCGATGAGATTGATTCAATCCCCTCTCAACGGTCTGGATGGATCGATTTGCATTCAAAACCAAAATTAAATCTCCCTTCCTTAATCGAGTGAACAACCTTCGGTGGCACTTCCTACTTGACTCCCGGGTATTTTCGATCGGACGAAACACGTGTTTCACCCTGAAAAACATTCCAATTCGAATCGACTGTCGCTTCCGCCTCATTCTAATACCGCTGTTCTTGCAAATTTTCGAGGTCTGTCACAGAGCAAAGAAACGAACATACATAAATAACCGAACTGTTCTTTGTTCTGTATGACGACATCAAACGAAAAAAGTGTTCTAATCAGGGGTCGTCGAACTCCCTCTTGTTCCGCAGCCATCTGAAATATGTGAGTCACGACACTTGTTGGAATAGGTTTCTGAAATTGAATTCGTTCTGTGTTGTTCCAATATCGGATAAAAAGTCTATAAAATCGTTTTGTTTGACTTCCTGAGTAATTTCGGGTGATCCTTGTAGTAGAAAGGAAGGTGGAGATTTCAAGGGAAGTCACGTTCGCATTCTATTTAGTATCGATTGTTTGGTGCTTTCATAACTGCTATTTTACGGTAGCCGGAAATCGAAATCCTATTAAAGTACTTTCAATAGCATCAACTATAGTTTGAATTAAATTCGGAAAACAAACTCTGAATGACCTTCGATTTTATTTATATACAATAAATATCCAAGGTATTTATGAACATCAAAGGCACCTATACCTATCAATTATTAGAATTTGACATTCATTAGTATCTAATTAAACCTCCAGATGGTTGTCTCCACGATATATAGCGTCAATAGAAAAAAATTGACAACATCTTGATGGACGAATATCTCGTCATTAGAACAAAACTAGCTACATCTTGATGGACGAGATATCTCGTGCTTAGAAGAAAACAGACCAGCTCATGATCTCGTCATCATTAGAAATAGGCCTGATCTTGATGATGAGACATCTCGTCATTTACAAATTGGTCAGGTCTTTTTGTTCGAGATATATCGTCAAACCACTTGGAGGTTTAAACAATCATGTTACCTTAGCACTATATTAATAGTGCGGCGTAGGAAATGTCCAATTTTCTAAGGAATTCCAATCGTAATATCACATTTGTTCTCAAAAATCAGTAATGTTTTTTAAATAAAATCAGATTATACTCGTTTGTTTACTTAACTTATATCAGTTTCATTTGTTTACTTTACTTAGAGGAGTTTTATTTGCTTAGATTACCTCCAAGTTTCACTTGTACACCTTACTTTCAAGTCTTATTTGTTACTTTTTTATAGTGTGCTTACCTTGTCTGCAAGTTGTATTTTATTACCTTACTTTGAAGCTCCATTTCTTCGTCTTACTTCCTAAGTTTTGTTAATTCGCTTAACTTGAAAATTTCGTGTGTGCACATTATTTCCAAGCTTTATTATTTCACTTTACTTACACCCGTTTTATTCGCTTATTTTACTTACGTTAGTTTCATTTGCTTACTTTACTTATATTCGTTTATTTGCTTACGTGTACATTTTCACTTGTTCACCTTATTTGAAGAACTGGGAAGAAAAAAGTGTAAAACTTTCTTGCAGCGTAAACATCAGCCATGTATATAATTGGATCTTAAATACTCTAAAAAGGTAAAGAAGAAAATGTACTCTTCAGAATTCTTAAAATCGAAGCTATTTTATGTATTCTTACTATTTTATGTATTCTTCTTCGTCAGGGAACAGAAAACATCTTCACTCAATCCAAAAAGTTTCAAATAATTTGATAAAAATTAAAGGTTGAAATTACAATTTCATAAAATGTTTAATTTAAATTGTTAATTATATTATAAAATAGACCGCTAAAAGCAATTTTTATTAATAAAAATAAATATTTAGTTGCCAACAGAAAACAAAACTGTTAATATTAGTGGTTAATGAAAACTGCTATCGTAAATTAAGAATAATCGCTAACTCTGTTATCAGTAAATAACAGTTTTGCCCGCCTATGCAACTGACAATTTAAAAAATAGTAGACAAATTGTGTGGATTCATCCTAATGTATAACACGAATTTATTTATCAACCCAATTTAAATACATAACTTTCAACTGCTTTTATTACCGGAACATATTCATGAGCTATTTGAATAAGAATCCTCGAGGCTTTGGTGACAAAATAGCAACTTGAACATTGCCTCATCTTTATCATAGATATTGATTTTAATAAGACATAATTTGCATACATTAACCACTTTTTAGAAGCCTGAAACATTTTAATAAAATCAATGGATCAAACAGACGGAAATTGAATTAAATGCAGCATGTTACGAGTAAATGGATTCAAATAAATCAAATTATACCTTTTATACATTTTTCAATGGGCCTGAGATTTGAATTACTCTCAAGATTTTTGAGGTTTGCATATTTTAGCGATATTATATTTACCTTTCATCTCACGTATTTCAAAACACGCGTTAATTAAATGCATTTGTTTACAAACTGAGTGATAATAGTAAACTTAAAAACGCTTATATGTCTTTCAAAATTTAAGCTCCCAATAATTTGAATGAAAAGAGAGCAGTTAAAAATCACCCTGGATTTAAGTGCAAAATAATTTGAATTATAAAGTGCAATTAAAAATCTCTCAGTCAAATTCGTAATAGGGAAAATTTTTTATATGTTCTTAGTGAATAAATACATAAGAATTCTTCATGTCAAGAATCTGCCTGTGTGATTTTAAACGCTCGTTTTTACTCAAATTGTTTTGCTCTGAAATTTTTGAAAGCAAGTGAAGGTCGTTTTGGCGCAATCTATTTTTTATAGAATATTTTAGCTGCTCTTTTATCTTATCTTCTTTAAAGCGCATTCAAGCGTTTCCAAGTTTTCATAGGAATTCGCCCAAAGGATAGTGGGGAAAGTAACACTCAATAACATTTCTTTTATGCATTCCTTGCCGCACTTTTAATTTTCCTATTTTCCTGTCCCTGTTTTCCCTCTTCACTAGCAATTCCCACCTCGCTGACTATAAACTGAAATCAGTGATTTATTCAGGTGGAACAATAGAAAGCGTTCATTTCTGTCAGTTAAGAAAGAATAAGTTATGGTGGTCAAATTTCATAAACAATTTCTGAAATCTTGTTTGATATTAAAACCTTTTAAAGAATTGAAAAATAAATTAAGTACTGAAACGCAAAAGCGAGTAGATCTCCCTCTGCTTATATGAACCATAATTACTCTGTAAAACTAACTTACCATAGAATGAACTTTTAAAAAGCAAGGTCATAATAGTTCTTCATTGAAACGTTTGAGTAGATCCATACATCCTGTTAAAACGACCTTGTATATTGTAGTGGAATGTATGTCTGTAAGCCCTGTAAAAATGCCTTTACGGCAACTATAGTGCTGTTGCAGAGAAGTATTAATCATCAGATGATATTCGATACGTTAATTTTAAGTTGGAACAATCCAGAGGGTGCGAACTTGCTGAAGATGGTAGATAGGCATGTTGATATATCTGGCTTGAAAGTCAACGTTGGCACACACAAAATTATAATTAAATAATAAAAGGTAAAATATGCTTTCCATGAAAAGTAAAATCGTAACAGAAAATAAAATAACAATTTGAGCGATTTGTTCGATTGAAGTATATCAGATTAAAAGCAGGATTTTTCTTGTAAAAAATTAAAAACTTTAAGATCATAAATTTTTCCTGTGATGTCAGATAAGTTTGATAAATGTGAATTTAAAAAACTAAAGTATTTAAAAGTGGGACATGTTTTGAGGATGTGTCTTGCTGTGACGTGAACTTGTCATTCGAAGTTCAAACCACGATCTTGCCAATACGATATGTAGAATTAAGAGCTCTGTAAAAGTGTTTTTGCAGCAATCGCAGTGTTACTGCAGAGAAGCATTAGTCAACTTAAGACGTCCTTTCAAATATGTCGACTCAAAGTGATTCCAGGTCCAAATTATGAGGCAATTGCTGCAATTAACTTGACCCCGTCAAGAACGATTTTACGTGATCCGTCAGTAAATGTAATACAAGACCCCAGTGCCACTATTGAGAGCTCTGAGAAGGTGCTTTTCCAGCAGTAGTAAATATATTGCAGGAAAGCCTAGTCTATTATGCCTCATGACGTTTCATTAGGACTATTAGGTAAGTTTCTATTTTGAATAAATGTGCTCAATCTCGTTTGTATCAACCTGATTACTAAGTATTCTAATCCGGCAAAGGTACTACTGTTTCAGATTGCTATCAACATTAGCGTCTTTCAAACTTTTCGATTGTGGTTTTTGGTGTGCGAATAAGATTCTATCTGACGGACAAGATATACACTACCCTACAATAATGGACCGGACGTCAGCGGATTTGTTTAAAATCCGACAACATGTTTGGGATGCTTTCGTGGTATTGCCAGGGACTTTTGCATGTTGTTCCTGGCCAATTGAACGCCGACACCTACATGAACATTTTGGACAGTCAGGTTCTTCCTACGCTCTGGCAATTTTATGGATTGGACGAATGTTACTTCCATGTCGACAATGTTCCTTGTCATGTTGCAGTCTCTGTCAAGCAGTGGTATCGAGATATGGATATAAAACGGTCTTCCTCGGCCTGATCATAGTCCCGACCTTAACCCAATAGAACATTTGTGGGGCGAGCTAGAGCGACGCTTACGGACCAGGGAACCACGTCTGAAATATACAGCTGAGCTGGCGACATTCTTGCAGCAGGAATGGGCACAAATACCCGTAGCTGTGAATGAAAACCCTGTTGAAAGTATGCCCAGAAGGGTTGCTAGTGTTATTGCAGCATGTGGGGGACCATTCCCCCTATTAAAGCATGTATTATTTCCCTTTTACCATCACATCTTGCAGTCCGGTCCATTATTGTAGGGTAATGTATTCATAAAATTAGTTTATCGCTCTAAGATTATTGTGTCTGTAACACGATACCTAATTGGACCGAGCCTTTTGATAGAAATAAAATTAATGCATGATTATTTTTATTTACCTGCATCATTTTCATCTAATACTAGGTTTATGTATCGTAGGAATCCTCACTCCTCCTTGTGGTTGCCTCGACGAGTTATCTCGTCATTGGCAAAACTAATTGGATCTTGATGACGAGATATCATGCTGTTACCAAAATTGATCAGATCTTGATGGACGAGATGTCTCGTCTAAAACACTTGGAGGGTTAATAGTAATTGGCGATAACGTGGCAGTAAGGTGAGCATCATGGGAGGTGTTGTCTCATCGCACCCACTGTGAACAGGGGGGGGGGCAAGCCTCCCAGGATTATTTTGGAGAGCCTTGCCTGCGTCTACGTGTCATCCTAGAGACTGAAAAAAAAACTTATTTAAATAAATTAAAAATACTTTTAGGGTTGAATCTTAAAGTATTTTGTTTCTCGATACCTTAAATACTTTTGTATAGATTATTTTTATATTTTGATAGGAATTTAATGCTACCGCAACGAAATTCTTTTATAATTGACAAAAATGAACATTTTCTATTTCACAGTAATTTATTAAGTTATACGGTGATATGCTAATTACACCGCATGTTTTTGCATTATCGTTTGAAAAACTATCGATAATTCCTGCTTTGTTTCTATTATATAGCCTTGTTCAGCACTTGAGGATTAATAATTCAATTTATTCTTTACCTCTAATCAGCTATCTCTTCATTTTTTCGCGTGGTGTTTATTTAGTAAATATCAGGAAACAAACTATGCAAGCAACAAATCCCCTTGGTGAATAATTTACCATAACAATTTTTATAACTATTGATGAAACGACTTTTTTTTCTTAAACAATTTTCATGTAAATTTGAAATTTTGATTTAAAAGAAATGAATGAAAATTTTGAGGGAGTACTTCACTGTGCATAATTAGCATGCTTTAACGACAGAATGTTTCGATCTATTTCTAAACTGTACAAAGCAAAAGCTTTGAAAATTCTAGGTAAAAAATGTGGCTTTCAATTCAGATTAACAGGACTCATTCATTCCAAATCCAACGTAGTCCACATTAAAAAAATAAACAAGCACGTTGGAGGGGGAAATTGAAGTTGGTAAAAATGTACCTTGTTTATAATTAGAACGTTATAAAAATGTGGAACTCATTTCAACTTCAAAATGTCTTTCACCTCTCTGAAAATAGAAATTTTAAGGTAAAATTATTTTTAGATATTTTCCTTGAAAAGTGACTCTTGTCTATTTTAAATAAATAATCTCTGAATAAATTTTATTTCTGACAGTAAGATGGAAATGGCATATCAAAATGAAAGTAAAAGCTATTGCTTTTTAATATACAAATCCACTACTGTCTTATATCTACATACTACCTACATTTCGTGGATAATTAATAACGTTCCTGTTAAATTTATTTTTATTTTTCTTAAGTCTACAGTTTCTTATACTTCCACCGTTTTAACACGATCTCTTGCGACATTGTAAGGAAATGTAATTTCTACATACCGACACTACATTGAACACGAAACTTCTACCTTTAATCTCTTGGATGTTTTATCGCTACATGTTGTCAGCAAATATTTGAGAAGATCTTCATAAAAAAGATAAAATGCATTCGAACTGTGACTTACATTCACTCGCTCATATCAGATAAATTCAATCCAAGGGGGATCTTTGTAGGTCTGTATCTTAATTAACGTCGCACTGGAGTAACACAACGGGCTAGTGACGACGGTCCGGGGTCAAGCCAAACGGAAATGATCCTAGGATAACACGTAATTTTGAACCACGGTCAGATGACGAGGTCACACCAGAGCTGGAACCCCACCCTCCAAACTTCCACACCACGCCAACGTGAGGATATTTGAGGCCACAACAGATTTAACCTTCACCAGACCCCTTTTTTACACGACGGTCATTGGTCAAATATTCGGTTGCTGGTCCGTTACTTTTCCCACCGAGCTACTGAGGCACTCGCAGGGTAATCCTTAAGCCTATCATTTCAGTGGCTCACTTTATTTTAGTAAACACTACCCCGAGTTACCCAGGTGATCTCTTTTCCTTAGTTCTACCCTCGTCTTCTTTCCCTCCCTTTTAGGTTTGTGTAATTTGTATTACTTTGTTTTATCTTTCTTAGCTTGTCCTATTTAGGACCTTGCTCAGTAAAACTAAAAAGTACAGCATAAACCTCATTCACATTTGCTTGATTACTCATAATTACTGAAGCAATTACCTCATGTATTATAAATACTTTCTTCCAAGCTAAATATAGGTGGTGGTAGTGTTTCTGCAGCAATACGTGTTTTCTATCCCCATTATGAACGTGATGTCAGTTGACTTGTTTTTCGAATACGATTTGAGCACTTCGTCGATAAATTAAGTTATTGAAGTTTAAAACTCTGCGCAACACAATTTTCAGTTGGAATAAATGTATAAAGGATGAGTTGCCCCGTCCTTTGGTATTGATGGATTGGAGACGATAGTTCTCATAATCTTTAAACAATTTTAATTCAGATGTAACAGTTTACAGATGAACAGTGTTGACAATGATAGGAAAATAATTAGTTAATTGTCAGTTTCATCAAACTACATCTTAGACATATTCATCTTTCTCTGATTCTGATCCTTCTCCTCCGTATGTGTTTTTGCCATGAGCGCTGGCTTGATCATCATTGGTTGATTTCATCCAATGGCTGACAAATTTCGTTGTTGCTAGGGTCTCTATTCAGTAGTTGAAGTAATAAAGGATCTGATTGCATTTCCTGTTGTTCACGTGGCTGACGCAACAATGGTCTTCCTGATTACGTTTTTCGCAATTCACTTAAAATACCTTTTTTTAACTACTCCCATATTCTGGAAGCAACTATATTTTATTCTTTCAATTTCGAACTCATGTATTCCAAAATCCACTACAATACCTTCGGATCATCCTGTTTCATGAAGCGGCAACCAAATTTAAATGATAATATCACGCTCCTATAAAACTACAAAGCTATCAAATCAAATCATCTAATGAAATCTAATAATCATGATTTATAACACACTAAAAACATCTTATCATCTACCACCAAATCGAGAGTTTATTCTTTTGTACCCAAACAACCTCAAACATAATTATCCACTTCCAGTTTTCGAAACAATGTCATAAAGATCTAAATTCAATAATCTACAACGGCTCTGCTACTTTTATTGATTTATCTTCCTACTTTACTGCGTTTTTCATCCTCAGACAAAATTAGAATGTGTTTAGCATTTTGTCAATTCTCTTCGTTCATTATGCTTTTCTGTTTTCGCTTTGTTTCACTTTCACTTGCATTTGCATTACAATAATTTCATTAATTTGCTTCTTTTGGTAATATGTGGGGATTTACATTCGTTGGGGAAACTTTCGGGATTTGATTATCCCGTTTGTTTTGTCTCGAAGATTTCTGACGAAGCTTTGTTGATTTTAGTTTGATGTTTCTATCTTACAATTCCTACTGATAAAATTTGCATGGATTGTAACGCGTTCGATATTGTCCCTTCATCAACTTCGTACGAAATAAATAATTTTTATATTTTGAAAGGATAGCGGTATGGAAAATTTATATTTCAAAACTTCTGAAACGTCTCCTTGTGGCTGTATAATACCGTTATGTCCCCGAAAAACAGTGATTGAAAACTGAAAATTGCTGTGAAGGATGTATCCAATTGTCTTATGCGTTTGCAATTACCAAATACAAATACAAATATTGACGACCCGCTACAGGCTCAATCCCAACAAGGCTGATCCTTTGTTTATGAATTCCCCAATTCCCACTGACTATCCAATTGAATCTTAAATTCGTACACTCCCTTTGAATTAACTATATTTTCTGGCAACGCGTTCCATTTGTCTATTACCCTATTAAAGTAGTAGTTTTTCCTTAAATCCCGATTAAAATGTGTCTTATTTAATTTACACCCATGGCCCCTTGTTCTGTTATCCCTATTGAAATTTAAGCCCCATGTGTCCCCTTGTTTTACCAACTTGAAAAGCTGAATCGTATCCCCCCTCCTCCTACTTCTTCTTACCAGTGCATACGTATTTAGCTTACTTAAACGTTCATTATAGTCGAGATTTGCTATCCCCTTTATTATTTTTTTAGCTCTGTGCTGAACCCTTTCAATTAATTCTATATCCTTTCTCATATATGGAGCCCAGAATTGTACAGCATATTCAGATGTGGTCTTACTAAGCCCTTATATAACGGCAAGATTATATTCTGATCCCTTGAAGTTACAGTCTTTTTAATATACCCCAATAACCTATTAGCCTTTTTGATTTTTCTCCAAGACAAAAAAACACGAATTCAGATCCAAGAATGAGAATGATGTTAACAAATGTAAAATATGTTTTGCTTTATTTCCAAGGTGAAGTGTTTGTTGGCTTATTGCTCTACGGCCATATTTGTCCATACTACGTCAATCACAAGAGAGACAATATTAAGTAATGGATATACGTAAGGAATGTTTTACTGACAAAGAAGAGATAAATATACCCAGGGTAAGTTACAGGAATCGTACATCCATAGTGAAGAGATTCTAACTTGGGAATAAAGATCAAAATAACGAACGCACAGATATTAATATTTAATATTCCAAAATAACCAGCAATCTCTTCTTAGGAACTTAAAATCAATATTTTTTTATTTGTTATTTCTAAAGAGACCCGATGAAACACATGCCACATAAAGTAATACGCAAAAAAGCTGTCCAATAGGATAAAAGCGCCGGTTTTACGTGCAGGTTTTCTTTTTATGCTAGCATCTTAACGATCGTTAACCTCAAACCCAGTACTTAGCTATACCGTCTTCTTGGTTAGCACTGTAGGTTGCAGAATGATTATGAGTTTGTAAAGGCACTCTGTAAATGAAGCTATTTCTATCCATGCCTGAAGCTACTTATTCGGAATTGGACAATAAATCTATAGGTATAATTTCCTGATGTACGTGGAACAGAAATCCGCGATATTTGTTTATTGTCGAATGGCAACAGCGGATAAAAATTATATCAAATAGACCGTTTTGAGGTTCATCCTCAGTTATGTCAATTCCTTTCAAAATGCTTGATTTGAGCTATGGAGGTCTACGTATTTCTAAACCATCACGGAAGAGCTTGACACTATGTATAAAATTCTTCACTAACCTGATTACTGAAAGCAATGGGATATCTGGAAACTAGAAATTTGTTAGTGAAGAAAAAAAGCGAGCACAAGTGAGAAAATAGGTTTCGTGTCAAAATATGCCGCATCTCCGTTGAACGGAAGAATGGGTTGAAATTGAAGAAGATGTTCAGAATCTAATTATGGTACATGACTAAGGTGTGCTTTTTACCATGCATTTCAATGGGAATAAGAATTTACTTCGGTTAAAGTAAATCATATGTTTTAGTATAAAATATAAGTTTTTCAATTAGAAGTATGAAATCTATGTATGCCATATATAATCTTCATATCTATCACTACAGAGTAGTTTCGGAAGCGAAAATAAACAATAGGTAGTTAAAGCAATTAAGTAAGTTGAAGAGCAGATGTGTGTGATATTATATTAAGCACAAATTATATTTTTATTACGTTTTTTTACGTATATATTATTACGTTTTTGTTAGCATTATTTTATGTACTTCGGATGTTAAAATGCAATGAAATATGTTGACTTGCTTAAGCAGATGAGTGGTAACCGCAGATAATATGTGCCTTTCTAATAGCATTGTTTTATTTCGGATGCTAAAATACATTGAACTATTCATTGTTTATGCAGATGATTTTCAGATATGTGTGCAGCTTACTATGCGCTTGCGATTTTTCGCAGATTATTATGAAGCGCAGATAATATGCATGTTTCTGATAGTTGTTTCATTTTTGAATGTTGAAGTACAATGAAATATATTGCATTGTTGAAGCAGGTGGATATGTGCAGCTTTCTGTGATTATATGATTATTCTCAGATGATTATTAAGTGCAGATAATATGCGCGTTTCTGATAGTGTTGTTGCATTTTGGATGTTAAAATATAATTAAATATGTTGCATTGTTGAAGCAGATGATATGTGCAGCTTACTCTGAGTATACGATAATTCGCAGATGATTATTAAGCGCAGATAACATGCGAGTTTCTGAGTATTATTTTATTTCGTATGTTAAAATACAACAAAATATGTTTTTGGATATAACGACCAGGTGCATTTTGTCACACGTATAACAGAGCACAACTCTCTCTCTCTCTCTTTCTCTCTCTCTCTCTCTCTCCTTCCACTTATAAAAATATAAAAACTGCTCCAAAAAGAGCCAATGTGCGTCGAGTCAATAGCTCCAGGAAACGAAATATTTCTCGGAAGGAAGGCCATAAAAGAATTTTCCATTTTGCAATGAAATCCTCTTACTCCAGAAGAAAAAAGCACTCACCGTAGTCTGATCTCCTCGGAGAGGGCAAACAGGATTAGAACCGAGGGGTGTGCGGACGTTTTTGGAATTTTCTGGACCATGCCTGCTTTTAAAGATCGATACGCATCAAAAATTCATCGCGCGCCAGATTCAAGTGCTAAAGAATTACATTTTACCTTGATATGCTCTGAAAAGGAATGCTCGTTTTAATATCGATTGCCGAATCTACAAGCTGAAAACTCGATGTTTTGGCTCTCAAACATACAGGACTCCCGTGGTTTACTCTTCTCGTTAATTACCTCAACAGGAGAAACACTCAAAGATGTCTAAAATTGTTAATGATGCGTTATCGAATAGAACTGTTTTGAGAGAACCTCAGGAATCATAGCTACGAGCTGTAAAGATCTTCAAGGTCAATTCCTATTTCTAAACGGAGTGAGTATTTACTCGATTGCTCACGAGTCCGTCTCTCCTACAAGAAGACAGTCAAGTTAGTGGTTTTGGACTAGTCTATTCTTTAAATGGGAATATAGGTTGGAACCCAAACAAAGCACTTTTACAACTGTGCAGATTCTAGTGCAAAGTTTATCGCTAAATGTAATACCCACGAACCTGGAAATAAGGGGAAATAGAAAAGATGAAAACAATAAGAAATTATAAACGGACTAGTGAAGTGTTTACTCGATTTCTCATCA
This sequence comes from Metellina segmentata, assembly GCA_947359465.1. Classification (NCBI taxonomy): domain Eukaryota; kingdom Metazoa; phylum Arthropoda; class Arachnida; order Araneae; family Tetragnathidae; genus Metellina; species Metellina segmentata. Next base: position 121,159,057 of record OX375874.1, read on the forward strand.
AGCATTTAGAGTCCGTCCCTCCTGCAAGAAGACGGTCAAGTCAGTGGCCTTGAACTTGTCTATTCTTTAAATGAGAATATAGGTTGGAACCCAAACAAAGCACTTTTACAATTACGCAGATTCTAGTGCAAAGTTTATCGCTAAATGTAATACCCACGAACCTGGAAATAAGGGAAAATAGAAAAGATATACACAATAAGAAATTATAAACGAACTAGCGAGAGTTTACTCGATTTCTCATCAAACATTTAGAGTCCAGCTCTCCTGTAAGAAAACAGATCAGTGGCTTTGGACTAGTCTATTCTTTAAATTGGAATATAGGTTGGAACGTTAACAATGCACTTTTACAATTGCGCAGATTCTAGTGCAAAGTTTATCGCTAAATGTAATACCCACGAACCTGGAAGTAAGGGAAAATAGAAAAGATATACACAATAAGAAATTATAAACGAACTAGCGAGAGTTTACTCGATTTCTCATCAAACATTTAGAGTCCAGCTCTCCTGTAAGAAAACAGATCAGTGGCTTTGGACTAGTCTATTCTTTAAATTGGAATATAGGTTGGAACGTTAACAATGCACTTTTACAATTGCGCAGATTCTAGTGCAAAGTTTATCGCTAAATGTAGTACCCACCAACCTGGAAATAAAGGAAAATAGAAAAGATATACACAATAAGAAATTATAAACTAACTGGAATGTTTTGACTACGAATGAACGAACTGTTTTGAACTAGTCTATTCTTTAAATGAGTTGATAAGTAAAAACGCAAGCAAAGCGCTTTTACAATAGCGCAAGATTCTAGTACTAAGTTTATCGCTAAGTGAACGAACCTAGAGAGAAAGGAAAACAGAAAGGATATACACGGTAAGAAATTAAAATAATTGAAAGAATTATTGGAACAGTCAAAAACCCAATAGCACGCTGAAATATGACCGCATAAATCGATATTAATATATTCCGGCTCCAACAACAATGCTACGTTGTTTCGAATAAATCTGTTCTTTATATTAGGTGGTAGGCTGGAATGTAAACAAGGAGGTTGCACGATTAGCGTCCATAATGCAGATTCTGGTTCCAGGATTAGAGTTTGGTGTCACAAGCGATAACAATGATGAGTTTCGGAAAGAGGAAACCACCCTCAGTGATCGCCATACGTGCTTTTGCTTTTGGCAACCCTCTGCCTGACGACCTTTCACGCCTTTTAAAAAATCGACTGACCCAAGGTCAACTAACTTTCCGTTGTATCAATCACAATAACATCTGACTGTTACATTCTTGTACAGTGTGATTATGGTTTCTTGGAATCATCCTAGTGTCTCTACCTTAACCACCGATTAACTAATTGAGCAATGAAGGACTTTTGATGACTATCTGACGCTCATAAGATTTCCAAGTGTAAAGTTGCTTTTACTCCTTAACACGCGTTAATGACTCAATAACCACGTCCATCTATTGATTAAACATAAGCACTATGCTGGAACACAACTTAGGCTCTAGCTTTTGCCGGGTGCGAGGCGATTCTAATCCATTAACGCTTCTCATCTGGCTGGCTAGCTAGCTTGCATTTTTCAGTAGTTCTCTTTCCTACAGTTACTCGGAGACTAGAAATCATTTGTTTCTCCTGAAATAGCCTTATTTATGTTGTACTTTCTTTTTGCTTTTATATACTTTGCCTATATACATTATTTGCAATTGCATCTTTATCTCTGGTCCCTCTGCCAAAGGGAGCCATTATGGCCCTGTTGGTAGAGTTAGAGTGCCTATATAATAAGAGTGTCGACATACGGGAAACACTTTTTGATTGGCTTAGAGACCTTTTCTACCGCCCGAGGCGGTCTTTTCCCAGCTCCCGTAGACTTAACATGTGAACTTTTTGTGTGTTCAAGAAACACGTGTGTATATTAAATTTAAAAGAAAATATAGCTTATTCATGTTCTATTTCGGATTCTAGAATGTTTAATTATTATTATTTTAATGTTTTGTCAGCATAAATTTGAAGACTTTTTAAGTAAATAATTTTTTTGAACAACATGGTGTTTCCCGCAATCTAAGTTAGCGCGTTGTGCAATCCATCTCATCAATTACGCATGTAATTGAGCATTTATATGATTCATTTATTCCGAATGTATCCATATTATAACAATCATATGCTTTTTGTTCTCCTTGAAATGATATATTAATTCGCCCAGCAACCTTCTTTGAGACGATTCTGGTAGAAAAATAGCTGCCGCGCATGCGCATTGGGCCAAATGTGGTCCTTTGTCGCCACTCTTATTATATAGGCACTCTAGGTAGAGTCATGGATTAATTATCGGAAGGTTTCGAGTTCAAGACATGATGCAAACAAAAACGTAAGCAGGTGCTGATGCACATTACTTCTGCCGTAGCCCCAAATATCCTCACATTGGCGTGGTATGGAAATTTGGAGAGGTGCGGTGCCAGCTTAGATGCTGACCTAGTCATCTGACAATGCTTCAAAATTACGTGGTTTGTCCTTGGATCTTTTCCCTCCGGGATTAATCCCAGATCATGACCTATATCCCGTTGTGTTGCTACTGCGTGATACATTTTCTATTACTTATCGTCTGCTTAAGAACGTATTAGCATTGGGTGTAAAATCGACTGTAAAAATTGCATGGGGAATAACTCTATTGGTCAAAGAAGGGAGATAATTGAACTTAGGCATGTTTACCTTACTCTGTGATAAGATGTTTATTGCCAAACGAGGCGACCAGTTAGCGGAAATCAATTCTTCAAAAATCAGTCACGTGACTACTAGTTGACGTGTTGGTTGCACTTTTGAGGCTCCCCTCTAGCGATGCTCAATTTTACGGTACAAACCAAGAATATTCAACGGTCTGTAGTAAAAATCAATCAGCGAACAATTATCTTACTAACAGAACTATCATAACTGGTTATTATGGCGAACAATGTGACAACATACGACATTCTGTTTTTGACGTTTGTGAATTACTGAAATAGATAATGGTCCGTAGTTCATTAAATGTCTACTTACTATGTTTAACTAACATTATGAACAGCGATGTTGTAAAGGGTGTATTATTGGTAATCACTATAAAACTATGTGGTTTGGTACTTAGTTACTTTGGACGTCGACTTTTAAAATGTAACTCACCAAATATGTTTGAAATACTAGGGTAGGTGTTCCAAATATCGCCTATCCTAACTATTTCTCTGTATCTCAGCCTCCTGGGTTGGGAAATCAAGCTGGAAACTAAATGAATATTACTAGGAACTAATTTCCTTTGGTTTCCAGAGATAGTATACCTTCTTTACTTATGTCAGTTTAAGTTAACTAGTAAAACTTTAAAAAGTTTCCTCGAGAGAATTTTCGAGACTATTACCACCCACCAGGCGAAATAAGGAGCTACTATTACAAACGAGTTGCTAGTAGAGCATACATACCTACCTTTAGTATTGAAGTAATTTCGAGTCATATAATCGAAATTATGATTTGGCAACACTTACCTGGATATTCCCTGAATGGATTGGAGACAAAAAATACGTTGATCGCAGTCTCAAATACTTCAGATGCAATAGTGTTGTTGATATAACTGATTCGAAACTTTCCGGTAGCGCTACGAGTGGTAAAACCCTAGACCTTCAAGGTAACTACATAAACTCATAGATGGTAATAGTAGCTTGCAAATACGAGTAGACGGTATTAAACACATGGGTGATATTTGGAACACCTACCCTAATGAATTAAATGGTCAATATTCGAAGCATTTAAAATTGGAGGATTTATTGTATTAAATTTTACACGAACATAATAATCAAACTAACATTGCTGAATAAAAAATTGCCACGTGCGATAAATAACTGAAAGAAAACAAAAAGTTTCCAGGTACAAAAACGTCTTTAGACTTTGATAGCAGACGATATTTTTCAGCAAATACTTTTTCATTAAAGTTTGTATTTTTGAAAATGACATCAGAGAACTTGAAAAGGCATCTCGTAATAAATCACAAAACTTCAAACGATGCTCATTATTTTATATGCCGTTGATTATTATTTATTTATCATCACTTTCACCTTTTCTGTTATCCTTTGTTGTTTTCTATTCTCTTTCTTACCCCCAACTAAAGCTTTAAGTTTTCTTCCTTCGAATTTTAATTATTTCTACGCGACAAATAAATATAAGTAAAAAGGTGAGATGCAAGCTCTTCGGTTTTTTTAAGAATCAAGAAAAGAAGGAGAAGCATTTTTGTTCAAGATGTACTTTGTAACAAAAAAATCGACGCATCAAGAATGATTTATTCCATTGCGATAAAAATGAGTGGCTCTGAAAAACATACATGGAAAAACAAACGATTAAAATATCAGAACAATTGAATTATTTATTTCGGAGTTTGGCCGTTACAAAGGGAGGAAGCCCAAAAGGGTCCACCAATGGCCTGAATTTGTCAACCGGCGTGGCATAGACTGAAAAAGTTCCCGGGTGGTGTCCTGCGGAATTTCTTGTCAAATTGTCTCCAACTGTCGGGCTAAATGGCCAACATTCCGAGATGGTTGGAATCGCCTTCCTATAGCGTCCTAAATGTGCTCTATGGGAGAGAGATCAGGAGACCTAGCTGACCAAGGAAGTGTTGGGAAAGCTCGAAGACAATTCATAGCAAACACGTGCCTTGTGCGGCGGGGCATTATCTTGTTGAAAACTAAGTCCGAGGTGTCGCAAAAGGAACGGGTAACACAACCGGTTGTAGAATGTCGTCTACGTACCGCTGAGCTGTAAGTGTGCCAGAAGAGACTACGTAGACGACATTCTACAACCGGCTGTGTTACCGTTCTTTTTGCAACATGTTTCTATTCATACTTTTTTATGAATATTTTTTCCTGGCTGACAAAAAAAATAGTAAATTTTGTTTAAAAAGTAAAGTGTTTATAGGTTATGTTTGGGTTTTTGGGTAGCAAAGGATGAAAAAAAACAATTTCCAAGACAAATTAATGTTTTTAGCAACTATATAAAAAAAAAAAAACGTGAAACACATTTAACATTAGGAGATCTAATTTTCAAACACTTACAAATCTGTGAAAAATCCAACAAACTTGATTAATTTTTTTTTTCCGTCTGAAATTGTGTGTAGAATCCAAATGTGTGATAAAAGGTGGAGGGTTCTTTTTGAAATTATCGGAGCACGCACACAATTTGATATGAAGACGGCCCCTTAGACAAATTTTAAATATTGATATTTGTAGAAAACATTCATCCCCATCGATTGCTACCTTCCGTTTTATTCAGCGATGTAAATTGTGCAATTGCAATCGGGTGAATCGTTTTTTTTTTTTTTTTTTTTTTTTTTTTTTTTTTTTTTTTTTGGACAGGTGTACATGGAACATTCAATGAACGAATGTTCCTAAAGAAACAACGAGCTTTTCTCCCACTGTTTTCACCGGTGTTTAACTTCACCATATAGCTGTCTTACGAGACCTTTTCCTTCGCCACCTCGCAAACATCGCTCCCTCCTCTCGTCTCCCCGGTTTCGTTTCCTCCGAAGGGAGTCCGCCTCTTTCTTGGAATGTTGATTCTGGTGTTTTTCAATGACACCTGCAACATTAAGGTGTGTGAATTCTACAGCTGTGAACCCTTTCGTTGAATATCAGAATCGTTAGTAAAAAAGGACGTGTGTGACAGACAAAGTAAGAAGTCGGTTTACATGCTGACCATACCACAGATTTAATGTCTTTCTGTCACTTTTTACCATAGAACTGTAAACACACGTTGGATAGCCCAACTGACTTTTTTTTCTCGTGGTACGCACAAGATAATTCAGGTGTTGACAACATGTGTTCGAGTCGAGGGTGATCGGAATCGAAGATGTGAGAATACGAAACCGATCGGTTATGGCGCTAGGAAAAACTTCGGAACAAACGGTCCGCATGCTATCGTCTTTTTCCTGTCTTCGCAGACGACCAACCGGTCTAGTGGGTGAGGTGTTAGCCTCTAGATCGGAAGGTTCCTGGTTCGAATCCGGGTCAGTGCTTCGATATTTGTACGCGTATGGTAGAGGCGGCTGGTGCACCTTAAAACTGTCGTGATTTGGTGTGGAAGTTTGGAGAGTCTGGGTGCGAGCTCAGGTGCTGCTTCGTCATCTGACTGTGGTTCAAAATTGCGAGGTGTTGTCCTCAAATCTTTCCCTTAAGGGATAGATCCCGGACCGTACGACTTTAACTAAAATTTACTTATTACCAAAATTACGTGGTTGGGGATTGATCCCGGATTGTCGTCAATAGCCCGTTGTGTTGCACTAGTACGACGTTAATTACAAATTACCAATAACCAAAATTACATTTAGAGTGGGGTGCCAGCTCAGGTACTGCTTCGTCATCTGACCGTGGTTCAAAATTACGAGATATAGTCCTCAGATCTTTCTCTTAAGGGACTGATCCCGGATCGTCTTCAATATCCCGTTGTGTTGCTCGAGTACGACGTTAGTTAAAATTACCAATAACCAAAATTACATGGTTGGGGATTGATCCCGGATCGTCTTCAATAGCCCGTTGTGTTGCTCGAGTACGCCGTTAATTAAAATTACCTCACCTAACCATGACCTCTTCTGTTCCAGTAAAAACTTTCTTGGTAATGGTAATTTTAATTAACTTCGTGCTAGAGCAATACAACAGGTGTTCTTCTAGCATGACAATGCTCGGCCCCACATTTCGCTGAATGTCAGGCAAGGTAAGGTAATTTTTAGTTAACGTCGTACCAGAGCAGCACAACGGGCTATTGATGATGGTCGGAATCAATCTCCCAATGGAAATATCTGAGGACAACACCACGTAATTTCGAAGCACGGTCAGATGACGATGCAACACCCGATCTGGCACCCCATTCTCCAAACTTCCACACCAACCCAACGTGAGGACTTTCGGCCACGACAGATTTAAGGTTCACTAGCCGCCTCTACACCATATGCTTACAAACATCCATGTCCTGACCCGTATTCGAACCAGGAACCTTCCGATTTAGAGGCTAACGCCTTAACCACCTAACCGGTTGGTCGGCAAACTTTCATGGTGTGTGTCTATTACTTGTTATTGTATGTCTTGTGTTTGGCGCAGCATGGTCAAATATGGCCCTTGCGACATAAAGCCTTCAAACCAAACGACCGTCGCCAATAGCCCGCGTGTTGTTCCTATGCGACGTCGACTCTATTACCTACCACGGTAGGCTTCGTAATTCCCCCCGCCCATTCGGAAATCACCTATGACAACGGACACTCGGGGAATAATTGCCCCATTCGTGTGTTTTCCCAGGAACCCATCCCAGATTGGATTGCCTCGAACCGAAACAATCAGCGACTATCGGACGGAAGCGCCACGGATTATTCATACGGGTAATCCGAGATCAAGTGGGATTTTTTTGTCTCGTCTCCCTTGGATCGTTACGACGTCTGTTTTCCTTCCTATCACAGCTAAGTGGATCCTCGGATTTATTTAGCGTTGGATTCTTATGACATTCTTTGGATTTCTCCAATGGGGAAAAGGAGTGCTCATCGATTCCAATCTGTCTTTTAACCTTTTAACGGTTTCTGCCTGTAGGTATTTGCGATTGAAATTCCAGGGGAAAAGGTAAGGAATAAGATTGTCATACTGGAGCTTATCGTCATCTGACCTTGGTTCAACATTACGAGGTGTTGTCCTCGGATCTTCCCTTCAGGAACTGATCTCGAACTGTCGTCAATAGCCCGCTGTGTTGCTCTAGTACTACGTTAACCAAAATTACCATTACCATCACCATACTGGAGCTTGACGGGAAATATAAGTTGACTGAGGATTGTCATTGCTACGTGGTTGAGGTGTTAGCCTCTAGATAGGAAGGTTCCTGGTTCTAATCCGGGTCAGGGCATTGGTGTTTGTAAGCGTATGGTGTAGAAGCGGCTGGAGCACCTTAAATCTGTCATGGCCGAAAGTCCTCACGTTTTGGTTGATCAAACACGAGTTGAGGACGTTTGGAGACTGGGATGTCAGATCAGGTGTTACCTCGTCATCTGACTGTGGTTAAAAATAACGTGGTGTTGTCCTCGGATTATTTTCTTTAGAGGATTGATCCTGGTAGGTCGTCAATAGCTCGTTGTGTTGCTCTTGTAGGACGTTAAGTTTAAATACCATTACCATTACCCAAACGCTAACTGGAAGTTTGGAGAGCGGGGTGCCAGCTCAGATGTTGCCTCCTTCTCTGACCGTGGTACAAAATTATGTGGTGTTGTACTCGGATCTTTCCTTTAGAGGATTGATCCCGAACCGTCGTCAATATCCCGTTGTGTTGCACTAGTGCGACGTTAATTAAAAAGTTACCAAATTACTGGTAAATTGTTTGGTAATAAATAATTGGTAATTTTTAGTTAACGTCGTACTAGAGCAACACAACGGGCTATTGACGACGGTCCGGGATCAGTCCCTTAAGGGAAAGATCCGAGGACAACACCTCGTAATTTTGAACCACAGTCAGATGACGAAGCAACACCTGAGCTGGCACCCCACTCTCCAAACTTCCACGCCAACCTAACGTGAGGACTTTTGGCCACGACAGATTTAAGGTGCACCAGCCGCCTCTACACCATACGTTTACAAACATCCATGCCCGGACCCGGATTCGAACCAGGAACCTTCCGATCTAGAGGCTAACACCTTAACCACTATACCGGTAAATTGTTTGGAATTTTGATGATGAGAGCAGTTGTGTGTGTGTCATTGTCAAAACAATTCCAACGAAATAATTAAATATCTTCTATTCTAAATAAATATATAGTTCCAAACTTCTAAATGTCATTTCGAACATTTATGCAGGGATCTATCTGATTTGGTAATTTCATTGAGTATCCCAAAATTAAGACTTTGGAAAAGACATTGATCATTTCCAAATCAGCGCACGAAACTAAATAAGACACAGGCACATTTGAAGATTTGAAGTACATTTGAGCCTATACACAGCTCAACGAGTTTAAGGGCGTTGTTACAGATAAAAAGCGATATCTGACAAACGTTAGTGACAACGTCAACATGCCAATGATTGCAACGCACTTTAATGTCCTGACAAAGTTTTCTGAAATGTTCGAAAAATGAAATGAAAATGGTTTATGAAAACGGCTCGTTTGGATTTGTCACTAAATGCCGTTTTTAGTAATGAGTAAAGATAAGGTAATTTTTAATTAACGTCGTACTAGAGCAACGTAACGGGCTGAGTAAAGAAGTTACATCGTTAGTAGTGGAGTTCATATCGCGAACTGGAGCACAACATACACAATTTGACTATTGATAACTGCCCGGGTACAATGTCGAAGGGAAAGATTCGAGGTATTGGTATTGGTATTTTTTACTTAACGTCACACTGGAGCAACACAACGGACTATTGGAAACATCCTTGATAATTTTGAACCATGGTCAGATGACGAAGTTAACACCTGACTTATGACTCAATAAGGAGGATGGTAATGGTAATGGTAATTTTTGTTAACGTCGTACTAGAGCAACACAACGGGCTATTGACGACGGTCCGGAATCAGTCCCTTAAGGGAAAGATCCGAGGACAACACCTCGTAATTTTGAACCACGGTCAGTTGACGAAGCAACACCTGAGCTGGCACCCCACTCTCCAAACTTCCACGCCAACCCAACGTGAGGACTTTCGGCCACGACAGATTTAAGGTGCACCAGCCGCCTCTACACCATACGCTTACAAACATCCATGCCCGGACCCGGATTCGAACCAGGAACCTTCCGATCTAGAGGCTTACACCTTAACCACTATACCGGTTGGTCGGCCAGTAAGGAGGATAAAATGCAGTGAAAATTATATTATTTTCTTACTATTTGATGGTAATGGTAATTTTAGTTAACGTCGTACTAGAGCAACACAACGGGCTATTGACGACGGTCCGGGATCAGTCCCTTAAGGGAATGATCCAAGGATAACACCTCGTAATTTTGAACCACGGTCAGGTGACGAAGTTTTATTATTTAAAAGTTCTGGGGCCGCGTAGCTCAATTGGAAGTAAAGAGGATTAGCAACCGGAGGGTTACGAGTTCGAATCCAACCAAAGACCGTCGTGCACGAAGGTGGGCTTGTGTGCGTTAAATCTGTCGTGACTTACAATGTCTTCACGTTAGTGTGGTGTGCAAGTGTGGAGAATTGAGTGCCAGCTCAGGTGTTTATCTCGTCATATGACCGTGTTTCAAACTTGTTAGGTGTTGTCCACGGATTTTTCCACTCGGGATTTACCCTGAAACGTCGCCAGTTGTGTTCATAGAGGAAATATAAAATTAAAGTGAGGAGTTATAACCTTTTTATGTACTCTGGTAGGTAGTTAATTTTAATTAACGTACCACGTGAGCTGCACAACTTGCTATTGGCGACTCTCTGAGATCTATCCCGAAGGGAAAGATCTAAGGAAAACACCACGTAATTTTGAACCACGGTGAGACTACGAGGGCATTCTTCACTGAGGACATTTGAATTCCCGACAGATTTAACGTGCACCAGACCCCTTTGTACACGACGGTGTTTGGTTAGATTCGAACTCGCAACCATCCGGTTGCCAATTCGTTACTCTTCCAACCAGGCTACCGCGGCCCTTAACAATACGGTAATTGGTAATTTTTAATTAACGTCGTACTAGAGCAACACAACGGGCTACCTAAAAAGAATACAGAATGGGAGGACTTTTCTGTAAGGCTTAATTTAGATTGTGACACAAAAACACAAACGCCACCTGAAGTTAGCTTTTTAGAAAAAACGCATTGCAAATTAATCCATCTTGAAAATAACAATTGTTGAGTTCAGAATTAAACTTTTTATTTCCTAACTAAATTTCAAACCAGTTTCCTGTATTTTTTGAACAAAAAAACTCTTTTGTAAGCTTATAATTCATTTGAGCGCAAAATACAGCAGTGACTTTTGTCATTGATAGTCTATATTATACAGGTAGTGTCATCATTTTTATAGAGAATGAATGAGTTTATTATACATAATCTGCATCCATTCTGAAAACTCTATAATGGACTTGTCCCTCGAGTTGCATTTAGATTGAATTTTTAATTCCAAGTTGACATGACTGCATTTTTAGTAAACTGCTGAAGTTATAGTTCTCGTCTCTTTTATTCTTTGTGAGATTTAAAAGAACAACTTGTACTAAACGTTACCATTACTTGTTGAAAACTGTTTTAATCGAGGGAATTTAAAACTTTCAGAAAACACATGAAAAATACCTAAATTCGATTTCTGGTAATCCTTTCTGTTATAACTTGCATCTTGTTGGGAAAAAATTGAACTCAATAATTATTTCAAATTTAATCTAATATTTTTATTTTTCGTGCTCTTTAGATTTTAAAATGTGTATACATACATAAATGGGCGTGAAACACACGTAAGTGTTATAATACTTTGTTATTCAAAATGCTTATCTGTAAAATATTTTTAGGTCTATTAATTGCTTGTATTCGATGATTATACTCAAATGTTTAGTGACTTTTAGGTAGTACAAGAAGCTATTACTCTAAGCTAGATTTTGAAAATAAAATAAGTGTATTCCAAAGTACAAAGCTTCGCTATCAAAATGTGTGAATTCAAGGAATTTTTTCTTTTCTTCATAGTTTACAAAAAAGAACTATTTTCCGTAAAAAAGATTGCAATTATTTGTTACCGTACGAATTTTTTTAAGAAAAATTCCAAATCTGACTAACGTCAATTTAAGTTTTCCTGGAGGTTCTTTGCTTGTTCATGCGGGGGTAATGGTTCAAAAATCTCTAAACATTACTCCCCTTAGTGATTTAAAAAATTAATAAAAACAACTTCGCGTATGAAAGTTATTTTCCATCACAAAAAGTATGGCTGCAAAGTTTTGTTCCAACAATATCACGTGGAAAACAATAACTCTCTCATAAAATAACCTGACTTTAGCAAAAAATTTAAATTTTCAGAGTAACGGCCTTCGAGCAATTTCCTGAGCTGAACTTTCCACTTTTTTAGTAGCTCTCAACACAAAAATGCAGTTATTTTTCACACGGCAGTTTGGATTAAACATTTCGCTTTCCTTTCTAAAGAATAAATTCGCCGTTTTTCGAGCTAAAAAGGCTTGTTTATTGACCTTGAGGATGTAATAATCGCATTTAACGTCAGTGCTCTCCCCTCCAAGGGGAAATTGGATACACAGGGTAAAATAACTTTCTCAGTGCTAAGCTCTTAAGAAAACAGCTGTATTCTTTAGCTTTTTGGTACCAAAGTATTTTCTCTCGAGAGAATTTAGTATATTTCTTACATTACTCATGTTTTATCATAACTTTTGTTGTCAAATCGTTCTCGCCACCCTTTCGTGTAACATATTAGCGCAATATATCTTTAAAAGGCAATTTAAGTTATCCAAACACGTTAAAAATGTCATTTTTGACCAAATACTCCAAAAGCAGTTTTTAATCTTATTTGATAGAATATGTTTTTGACTTTCCAAAGTATATTTGATTCTTTCTCTAATCTAATTAGTTGAAGATATATTACGATTTTAATCAAGGCGGGAAAACCGAAAATAGGTTTGAAAACCACCGGAAACAGTCATTAAAAGACCAAAAACCATGTCAAATTTTAAATTTAAAACTTACTTTTTTTTGCCAACATAATTTTAGAAATGTTTTTCAAATGTTTAAATGGTTTCTCTTTTGTAAATATTGTGAATATTTTTAAAGAGAAGTGAAGAACAAAATTGTTTACGCAAACAGTAAAAGCAAGAGAGAGCAAACGATACACTTCAAACTGCTTTTACTCTAAATTAATATTTTTGCAGTATTTCCTCACTTCAAATGGAAAAAACAAAAAGTTATTGATGGAATCTCGTAAAACTTTGAGAACTTGTTCTTTATAATGTTGTCTAGTGAACGAACTGTTGTGAGTTGAGACATAATTGTGATGAGTTGAAAAGTTTTCAAATTATGGTCGTATTTAAAAATATGACTGTAAAATTATCAAAAATCTTGCATACCTTTTTCGATTGCTTATCGAATTTGTGTTTATTTAAATATCTCATCTAAACTACAAAAATTGTGATGAGTTAAAAAATTGTCAAATAATGGCCATATTTAAAAATATGACTGTAAAATTATCAAAAATCTTGCATACATTTTTCGATTGCTTGTCGAATTTGTGTTTGTTTAAATATCGACTTGATTGTTTTTCATCCACTAGACAAATGCATGTAGTTTATTTAGGTAGCATCATTTTTCAAATTGGTTGTGTAGATTTTCATGTAGCACATTTAAAGTTTTTGACAAATTTCCTTAAAATTTCATACATATTTATCATTTTCACAAAATTATTAATATATAATTTAAATATTTATAGCCCAGTGCTATTTTTGAATAATACTAAACATAAAAATATCATTAAAATGTTTCTAAGCCACATTTTTATGAAAAAAAAGGGCCTCCAACGTGTCCAGATACCTTAAATATGTGGGCGTTCAAAAAGTTCAACAGTCCCTTTCTTAAATTTCAGACATTTTTTAACTTACTTATCTGATACCAAATTTGTGGTACCGAAAACTTTTTTATTTGATGTTAATGTAAATAAATTGTTTACAAAAAATTTACATAAATTATTTTAAAACTCAGTTGTGTATCCATTTTCAAAGATAAATTTTTTCCATGTTTTTTTTTCACAACAAAAGTTCAAATTAAAAATACTTAAGTCATACGTGATCCAAAAAAGAGGAACTTTTAAAAATAGACATCCGGAAAACTAAAAAGGAATTAGGTATTTTAATTAACGTCGTACTAAAGTTTTTGCCGATGATCCGGGATTTACTCCCGAAGGGAAAGATCCGAGGACAATACCTCGTCATTTTGAACCACGGTCACATAACGAGGTCACACCTGAGCTGGCACCCCACTCTCCAAACTTCCACGCCACGCGAACGTGAGAATAATTGCTGCCACGACAGATTCAACGTGCACTATGAACACTGTGGTTGGATTCGAACTCGCAATCCTCCGGTCGCTAATCCTAGTCATTCAACCAGCCCCATCTAATACGGTGAGACTAGTAACGTGAAATCAGTAAGAGCTTTCAACGGACCAATTCAAAACAACTTCCGCCCGAGAAAATCGATCGCTTCGAATATCCCTCGGACACGTGAGAAAAAATTCACGAAATCGTTTCAGGTGGTCATTTCCGGTCAAAGAACTTCCACCGAAACCGTTGTTTCAGAAAAGCGGAAAATCTTTTTTCTCAGCAGCATTGTCTCGCGGTGACGTCACACCGAACACTTTATAAAGGGCGATAATTGAGCGAGCGAACCTCGCAGTTGTTCATCGAGTTGGGTTGAGTGCGTTGAGAGCTGCTTCGGTCTCAAACGGATTTATCTTTTCGCTCAGGCGTCTTTGAGGTATTGGACGGACGGTTATTTTTTTTATTTCATTCGGTGTTGCAAGTAAGTTTGATTTTTCGATTGATATTCTTTCTTGTGTCAAATATTGATGCGATGCAATGTGTTTGCAGATTTAGTTTTTGTTGAAGCCAGACCGATATTTTGCTATGGCCTTAAAACTCGCTTAAATGTTTATTACCTGTTATTTACCTTTTATTAATAAAATCGACACTCGAAATTATGTTAGTTTTTCAGCGGTAAAACAAATAAAATATTCAGACTAAATCGTTTTTACATGTATTTTATGTTACAATATATCCCTCTAAGTTATTTAGACTTGTCATCTGACCGTAATTCAAAATTTCGTGATGTTGTCCTCGTATGTGTGTGTGCGTTAGCTCATCTATCAAGAGCAGACCCATTTTGCTTGCTAATGACAAGATTTGTCGTCATCAGGATGTTGCCGATTTTGTTTTTTTCATGATGAGATCAAGATCTGGTTGTTTTATTTTATTAAAAAGATGTCTCATTTATCGAGATCTGGTTAGTTTTCTTTTGAAGATACGATACCTCGTCAGACAAGATCTGGTTAGTTTTCTTTTGAAGATATGATATCTCGTCAATCAAGATCTGGTCAATTTTCTTTTGAAGATACGATATCCTGGTCGATCAAGATCTGGTTAGTTTTCTTTTGAAGACGAGATATCTCGTCTATAACACCAGTAGGGTTTCGGTCAAAAACTAATCTGATGTAGCCCGGTTGGAAAAGTAGCAGATTAGCAACCGGACGGTTGTGAGTTCAAAACTCCAACCAACGACCGTTGTTTATATGGAGATTGGTGCACGTTAAATCTACGTCCTCAAGATGGCGTGGTGTAGAAATTTAGAGATTGAGCTACCAGCTCGGGTATTGATCTCGTTCTGTGCAGTGCTTCAAAACGAGATGTCGTGGGATCTTTCCTTTCGGCGTTGATAACGGTTAGTGGACAGAATACCCGTTGTATTGCTGCATTGCGACGTTAATTAAAATATATATCTACCAAATCCATTTTTAGTTAGTAAACAATGCGACCCCTAACAGAGGTTGGATATCTCTCATACCCTTCACATGTGCGGGTGAGGTTTATGAAACAAAAATTGGTTACAAGAACATACAATGCAACCAAAATAAGGCAGGTAGGTAGGTATTATTTAATTAACGTCGTACTGGAGTAACAGAACGGACTATTGACGACGGTAAGAGATCAATCCGAATACAACACGTCATTTTTAACCACGGTCAGATGACGAGGCACCACCTGTGCTGGTATCCCTCTCCAAAGTCCACGCCACGTGGACTTTGGCCACAATAGATTTAAAGTGCAGCAGACACCTCTACACTATACGCTTACAAACATCCATGCACTGACCCGGATTCGAACCAGGAGCCTTCCGATCTAGAGGCTAACACCTTAACCACCAGACCGGTTGGTCGGCCCCTCCAAAATAAGGAAATAAAGAAGTCTGCCATACTTTAACACAGTTGGGAATTTCTCACTAGTTTGATTTCATCCAAGCGAGATGGTTCAATCAGAGATCTATTCACGAATCAAACGTTTGAAGCCTTATCTATTTTTACCTTATCTGACAAACAAGCGAATGATACTAGTGCTTCCCTGCCTTTATTTGCACTAGGCCTGGAAGGGCTTGATTAAAAGAGAGAATGGTGGCAAAACTATTCCGAGATACAGATAAACTCGCGTTTTTCGCTTGTTTATTTACACTCCTGATGAGCACTACGGTCTGGTGGTTAAGGTGTTAGCCTCTAGATCGGTAGGTTCCCGTTTCGAATCCGGGTCAGTGCATTGATATTTGTAAGCGTATGGTGTAGAGGTGGCTGGGGCACCTTAAATCTGTCGTGGCCGAAAGTTCTCGCGTTGGGTTGATGTGGAAGTTTGGACAGTGGGATGGCAGTCCGGGTGTTGCCTCGTCATCTGACCGGGGTTCAAAATGACGTGTTGTCCTCTGTTCTTTCCCTCAAGGGATTGATCCCGGACCGTCGTCAATATCCCGTTGTGTTGCTCTAGTACGACGTTAACTAAAAATTACCATTACCATTACATCCTGTTTCGAATCCGGGTCAGTGCATTGATATTTGTAAGCGTATGGTGTAGAGGTGGCTGGGGCACCTTAAATCTGTCGTGGCCGAAAGTTCTCGCGTTGGGTTGATGTGGAAGTTTGGACAGTGGGATGGCAGTCCGGGTGTTGCCTCGTCATCTGACCGGGGTTCAAAATGACGTGTTGTCCTCTGTTCTTTCCCTCAAGGGATTGATCCCGGACCGTCGTCAATATCCCGTTGTGTTGCTCTAGTACGACGTTAACTAAAAATTACCATTACCATTACATCCTGTTTCGAATCCGGGTCAGTGCATTGATATTTGTAAGCGTATGGTGTAGAGGTGGCTGGGGCACCTTAAATCTGTCGTGGCCGAAAGTTCTCGCGTTGGGTTGATGTGGAAGTTTGGACAGTAGGGTGGCAGTCCGGGTGTTGCCTCGTCATCTGACCGGGGTTCGAAATGACGTGGTGTTGTCCTCTGTTCTTTCCCTTAGGGGATTGATCCCGGACCGTCGTCAATAGCCCGTTGTGTTGCTGTAGTACGACGTTAATTAAAATTACCTTACCTCACTCCTGATGGTGAAAGGCCGACCAACCGGTATAGTGGTTAAGGTGTTAGCCTCTAGATCTGAAGGTTCCTGGTTCGAATCCGGGTCCGGGCATGGATGTTTGTAAACGTATGGTGTAGAGGCGGCTGGTGCACCTTAAATCTGTCGTGGCCGAAAGTCCTCACGTTGGGTTGGCGTGGAAGTTTGGAGAGTGGGGTGCCAGCTCAGGTGTTGCTTCGTCATCTGACCGTGGTTCAAAATTACGAGGTGTTGTCCTCGGATCTTTCCCTTAAGGGACTGATCCCGGACCGTCGTCAATAGCCCGTTGTGTTGCTCTAGTACGACGTTAACTAAAAATTACCAATTACCTGATGGTGAAAACTTTTCTCCACCGAAATACATCTTGACTATTTTTAACCTGTATTAATCTTTATCAGTCATGTGTTTTTAAATTTTACTATTAAATATGTGATAGTAAAAAGTTTGATTATGTGGTAGCCAGGTTGAAAATGTAGCGAATAAGCAACGGACGGTAGTAAATTCGAAACTCGATCCGTAACAAAACATTTGTGTATGTGAGTATTAGCGCACGTGAAACCTGTCGTGGCCTTGAAAGTCCTTGCATTAACAGGGTGTGTGTGCTTGGAGAGTAGGGTACCAGCTAGGGTGTTGACCTCGATTGCAAAACAAGGCGCAAAATTATGAGTTATCCTTGGATCTTTCCTATTCAGAGGGATCCTGGACCAATACCCTTATGTGATGCCCCATTTCGTAATTCCACCAACCTACCCTTCTCTTACACCAGTTGGGTATTTAATGCTTAACATACTTCCTATTGCTATTATACATTTGATACCATCGATGTAAATATTTTCTGTTTTTGTAAAACCAAAGTTTTAAACACTTCCACGTTCTTGTATTTTTGTGTATGCTTTTTCTTGTGTATCTTTTTATATATTATGTTAGGCTTTCTCGATAATGACAGTGGGTAGCCCGGATGAAAGGGAAGAAGAGGGTTAAGAGTTCGATACTCGATCTAAACAAAGATCATTGTGAACGATTCATCCGATTGCAATTGCACAATTTACATCACAGAACAAAACAGAAGGTAGCAATCGATGGGGATGAATTGTTTTTTACAAATGTCAATGCTTAAAATTTATTTAAGGGGCCGTATTCATATTAAATTGGGTGCTTGCTCCGATAATTTCAATACGAACCCCCATCCTTTAACACAAATTTGGATTCTAAACACAATTTCAGGCGGAAATAAAAAATGTTCATCATTTTTATTGGATATTGCACCGATCTGTAAGTGTTTGAAAATTAGATCTCCTAATGTTAAATTGGTGTTTCACGTTTATTGTTACAGTTGGTACGAACATTAATTTTTCTTGGAATTTTTTTTTTCATCCTTTGCTACCAAAAAACCCTCTCTCTATATAACACAATTTATAAAAAAATTTACTTATCAAACTAAATTTACTATTTTTTATCAATCATGAAATTAATGTTTATAAAAATTATGAATAGAAACATGACAAATTTTGACACCAAGTGATTCAACTGTTACTGAAACATCGGAATTCCAAATTCCAGCTCATTACATGCATAATTAGTAATACATTGTGACCTTTTGTAAGATTTGATGATTTTTATCGTTATTGGGGATTGTTCACAAAGTGAAAACAGAAATTTCTGCCAACGGATCCTGGGATTCAGTCAGAATGGATTCTGACTTTGTCACCATCGTAATGGACTCTATACCAAGGCTCCTGCAATAGGTCATTGACTGCGACGGCCACTACACGTCTTTATTAATACTTATAATGTGACTGAATTCCGAACATTTATTCGCACCCTCAACAGTTTTTATGGATTTTCTCGGTCAATTTTACGCCGTTTTTCATTATTTTTTTATCAAATCCGCCTGAAATTTTGTTTAGAATCCAACTTAGTGAGAAAAGATGGGGGTTCGTATTGGAGCAAGCACCCAATTTAATATGAAGACGGCCCCTTAGACGAATTTTAAGTATTGATATTTGTAGAAAACATTAATCCCTATCGATTGCTACCTTCCGTTTTGTTCTGTGATGTAAATTGTGCAATTGCGATCGGGTGAGACGTATCTTTTGACGGGTGTACGTGGGTGTAGTATACGTTATATCTGTTGTGGCCTCGAATGTACTCATGTTGGTGTGGCGAGTAAGATTGAAGAGCGGGGTGCCAGTTCTTGTGTCATTTGAAGTCGTTCAAAATGAAGTGGTGTTGTTGATCGTAATTTTCCCTTCGGGATTGATTCCGAACCTTTGCCATCAGACCGCTGTTTTTCTCCTGCGCGACGTTAATTACTAATTACCCATTTGGGTACATGTTCTTAATGTGTCTTATTGCTAATATACGTTTGATACCGTTCAATGCTTTGTCTTGTATAAGATGTTTTGTATATCATGCTTTGCTTGATCTAGGTATATCATGTCAAGCGTGAGGAGTTTGTACGCCCACATTTTTTTCGTGTCTTTTGGAGGATATTTTGTTTTGTGTCTTTAGGAGGATGTTTTGCTCCAGAGCATGTTTTGTTTCGTGTCTTTTGCATGACGTTTTGTTTCGTGTATTGTCACCCTTCACGTTCACCCCTTTGCCCTGCCTTATAAGCCCTTTGTTGGTGGGCTTGGGTGGCTTGGATCGCGAAAAAATATCACCGACAATTCTTCAGGAATAATTTATCTGAAATGTGTGTTGTGTGAATTTGAGATACACTATGCATAACGCGTTTCAGATAGATTTTCAAAAACTCATTTTCGTTGGATATCGTAGTTTCATCTCATGCCCCTGCTCCTAAGGAAACGCATCAAAAATACAAATTCAAAATCACTCCTCAACCTAATTTGAAGTACTGCAATCTTACAAACATCACTGATTGAGTTTAGTATGTAACGATCAATCGAAATTCGTACCGAAGAGATTTCCTTCAAGGAAAACGTAGATTAAATTTGAACATCGGTACGTGTAGTATATAAGTAAAAGCATTAAACATATCCATTCAAAAATAGAAATGTTTTGAAATAGAATGTTTTGAAATATATGTTTTGCCACTGCGAAGCATTGAAACATATTGAGAACCTTTATCAAAATTATTCTTTGTCTTCGTAAACTACACTTCCGCATTTCTACGTTTCCTGCATGAATCTACTAGTTTCAAAATAAAAAAAACGCTTCATCTTCTACAGTCATTGAAATCCATACAAACACGGGCTTCAGTATGGAGAGAATAGAAGCAGCAAACAAAACGAAAACTAGATATCATCCAAACTTGCGCAGTTTGGAATTGAGCAGAAAACAGCAGCAACAAAGAACCATCCCGAAGAATCTTGATTTGTTTTCTACCTGAGAAAGCAAACTAAATAAACAAATGGAAAAGAAAGAAAATATATTTAAAGAAACTGGGAAGAAACGGCTGGAGATATAGAGACGGCCACCATCTTGTTTTGAAAGAGCGGGCTGCCATCTAATAATATTTCACGCTTTTAAATTCGAAAAATTGGACAGAATGTTCGGAGTTTTTCTTATTGCTGTTCCTGTCAATTTTTTAAAGAATAGGCAGTGGCAACAGTTATAAGCACGAGACGCTCATTTTTTCGTAGCTATTCTTTTCGAGCATGAATTTTTTGTCGACATTTCTAAACAAGATTTTCTAGATGGAAGTTAAATGAAAAGTGACTGGCTGAAAAAAGTTCTCGTTTCTTTAAACTGAAATGAAATGAAGATAGAGTTTCTGAAAGTTGAATTAACATTTAGATGACATCGTTTCTTTTTCTCGTTTCAATGTAAATCTTTATCCTGATAACACTATTTGTTTTGTCTGAGCTTTACAAAGCCTTCGAAGGTGTAAGCAATTCGTATAGTATCCCATTACATGTGAGTTTTTTTAAATACTTGATTAGTTTCGTTTTTCAATAGAATTAAGGTAGCTAGCAAAGTAATATATACACTACCCTACAATAATGGATCGGACGCCAGCAGATTTGCATAAATTCCGACTTCTTGTTTGTGCGTGTTTTTCGTGGTATGGCCTGGGAACTTTGGATGTTGTTCCTTGGTCATTTGAACGCCGACGCCTATGTGATCATTTTGGACAATCAGGTTCTTCCTACGCTCTGGCAATTTTATGGATTGGACGAATGTTACTTCCATGGCGACAATGTTCCTTGTCATGTTGCAGTCTCTGTCAAGCAGTGGTATCAAGATACAGATGTAAAACGCCTTCGCTGGCCTGCTCAGAGTCCCAACCTAAACCCCATTGAACATTTGGGGAACGAGTTAGAACGATGCTTCCGGACCAGGGAACCACGTCCGAAATCTACAGCTGAGCTGGTGACATTCTTGTAGCAGGAATGGACGCAAATACCTATAGCTGTGTACCAAAACCTTGTTGAAAGTATGCCCAGAAGGGTTGCTTGTGTAATTGGATCACGTGGGGGACCATCCCCTTATTAAAGCATGTATAATTTCCCTTACACCATCACATCTTGCTGTCCGGTCCATTATTGTAGGGTAGTGTATGGTGCCGACTCTTGAAATCTCATAACCAGTGGAGATTAGATTTGAAAGATTTTGGCAATAGAAACGTTAGAAACTATTTTGAACCATTCTTTGTATTTTGAAAATAGACTTATTTAAAGGTACAGAAATCCGCAGTGATTTAAAATTTTTGTTTGTCTTACTCTCGACGTATTTGGGTGTACATAATTTACGACAGAACATTTGAAAAGCATTCTTGTCTGAACAACTGAGCACCACCAACACCCTCTCGAAGCTTCACACCACGCCAAAGTGAGGATATTTGAGGTCGAAAGATGTGATATGTTCCAATCCGCACGGACACGAAATCTGGATGATTAAAGTTTCTACAGATTGCTAATAAGCAGCTCTACCAACTGCGCTACCGCGGCCTCGGGATACGAGATTTTCTGTGTAAACAAACCACCGACAAGGATTTTACTGCATGTTCTTCAATACGGAATACGGGCCGCTGTGGCTCAGTGGGTCCACTACGCTAGCAATCTTCGAGCGGTCGGTGGCGCAAGTTGCATTCCGGTCAGGTGCATTCCACCCTGGGTGTATTTCTCTCTTCTGAGTACAGCTACACTCTACGTTTATGAGTGACTGCAATGGCTTGGCGATTTTTATGGCGCACTTCTAGTAGCGAGTTACGATAAATTAAGGCAACCCATCTGTCGTTACGGTTGTTGTGGTTTTCATGGCAACCTCGGTAAACAGAAACTTTCAATTTTCATTTGGAATATTCTAGAAAGTTCTTCCGAAATCCGTTAAAGTCGTTTGATTTCATTGGATCGTTTGAAATTTTTTCTTTGCTCCCACTGGTTATTTTGATTTTAAAATATTCTTTGATTGCATTGGTCCTTTTAAATACTTTTCTATGATACCATTGGTCCATTTATTTGTACTTTAACAGTTGTGGAATTTTTATTTACAGAATTAATAGTTTTCACGAAAGGATTAAGAGTTTTGTTTTATTTTTTTGCCATTTTCGTTTTAATAATTTTTTTACCTCAAGAGTTCTGACGTTATCGCGTTGTATCATTTCTTGCTTTTTTTCTTTTGTAAATCTTTTTCTTTTTCAACATGCCCCTGTATTTAGTGTAATTGGTACGTTTCAGGGTAGATATATATTCTTACCCAACATTCGAAGTTTAGTTCTGCTGGAACACATTTGTGTTTTGTAATGTATTTACTTTTTGTGAACTATAAAAATATATATACTTTTCAAAACTTTTCAAACGTGTTTTTAAGCTTTCATTTTCCGTTGTGAAAAGAAAAATGTTTTTGAAAGAAAAATATTTTTGAAATAATTCTTTCCTTGGAGACTTTAGAAGTGCGCCAAAAAAATCGCCGACCACCCATAAACGTATAGTGTAGTTGTTCCCTCTTCTGTTACAGTAAAAGCTTTCACTGTGTGTATGTCTACTATTTGGTTTTGTATGTCTTGCGTTTGGCTCGGTATGGCCAAATATGTACCTTTAGCTATAAAACCCCAAAACAATCATCATTTTTTGCTGATACCTCTATCTCTATGTAGCTATTTTCAACTAGAAGTAAACCTTTTCATTTTATAATAATTAAACCACATTAGAATCCTTCTTTTGGGTATTTGAGGATACTAGGGGGCCTGCTCGCCAACCCCCGGTGGTATGCTTAGCAATCCTCATTGGTTCGCTTCGATTGCATCAATGAAGACATGTGTCCTAGCAGAAATAATTTTTTACAAAATATGATATTCCAAAAAAATATTTTTCAAATATAAATTTGTAGTATTACAGAAAAGTTATACAGCACCTCTCGAATCAAAACTTGAACAATTTGGAAATCAAATAGAAAATTTGAGCCAATTTTGACTCGAAATATGAGCTCTGCTTTGGAAATCGAATACCCAACACGTTGTTTGTACGTACATTTCCCCAGCACTCGAGTCACCCATACACATTTTCGTTGTGTTTGTAGTCGAAAGTTGCAGTGCAAGCGTCTTGTTGAACTATTATTGTTGGCTTTGAAAATGGCCGATAACGCTATAGATTCAATTGAGGCGCGAGGTAAACAAACAATCGTACAGTGTTGCCAAAAGGCGATAACAAATAACGTCTTTATTGTGTGCCACGTAAGATAATTGTTTATATAGATGCTCACTGCGCTAGCAACCTGCTATAGTTGTAGGCTCCCAGATTCCATTCCTCCCTGAGTATGTTTCTCTATGTCAGTAAAACTTGTATGTTCATGTCTATTACGAGACATTGTCTATATTGTGTTTGGCGCAGCTTGACTATTGTGCCACAGAATCGTGAAAAACCAACCACTGGCACCCCACTATCCAAACTTCCACCACGTCGAGAAAAGACTTACTGGAACCCTAAAAAACTGTTAAAACTATCGCCGCCAGGATAAAAAAAAAATGTAAGCTCACCACTTGTCCGTAACCTAAGCCATACACCAAATCTCAAAACAAAATATCTCCACCCAAAAGATCCTGTAATCCCTTCACCCCAAACTTCCCAAAATCGATAGCAATCCAAAAGTAACCTTAAAAATTGCCGACTCCCCGATCCTCGTAAAAGCACAGGAAACCCGTCCAATTATTTTGATTAACTCTAGATATAAAGTTCTACCATTTTCTTCCAATTACTTTTTTCTTTAATTGACTGAAGAAGCAACAACCAAAAAATCCTCCTGTAACGAGGCCTTCACCCAGGGGCAGTCGACCCAACCCCATCTGCCCGGAATTGGGGGAAGCAGGAATGCCACAGGAAGCGGGAATGTGCTCCAGATCTAACGGGGGCGGATGGAGCACGGCGTCGCCATGGCAACGCGTTCCTCGTTGGATGAAGATGTTTCTTCCCTGGAGGGGGAAGGAGGTAAATTATGCTCCATATAATGCCGCGGAGTGACCTCCGGCATCGGTGAACAAGGACTTGCTGACAAGTGTCTGTGATTCTTGGTTGGTGGGCATAAGTGATTATGCTAATCTGCCCGTGAGGACTAGATGGTGCTCAAGGTTCATGTGTCATGTTTACTCTTCTCTCGGACTGTGCATTGAGCTTAGACTTGCGAAGGCATGGCTGAAACTATAATTTAAGCTTCGAATAACTCAATTTACATGGCGATTCATAATTTCTCTTGAGTTCTATGCTTCAAATGTTGTCTGAACGTTGGCCAAACGTAATACGCACTATAAAGAAAATCGACGCACCAAGAAGGACTTGTCCAAGAGTTGTGCCGAGCTCGATCAACTTGGAATGGCGCTGACAGGGAACATATAGTCTTTTGTGACGAGTCACGCTTCCAACTGTGTCCTGACGACAACCGCAGACGTGTCGGGAGACGTCCAGGGTAGCGTGGGGTTTATGCTCTTACTATCGTACGCTACACATGCCCACAACAGGACGTTATGGTATTGCGTGCCATCTAATTTAATAACCGGACCCCTTTGGTAGTCATTTCTGGCATACTTACAGCACAACGGTACGTAGACGACATTCTACGACCAGTTGTGTTAACGTCCCTTTTGCGATACCCCGGACTTATTTTTCAACAAGATAATGCCCGGCCGCACACCGCACGTGTTTGCTATGAAATGTTTTCAAGCTTTCCCAACACTTCTTTGGCCAGCTAGGTCTCCTGATCGCTCTCCCATAGAGGAAATTTGTGATGTTATGGGAAGGCGATTGCAACTATCCCGGAAAGTTGACCCCTTAGCCCGACAGCTGGAGACAATTTGGCAATAAATTCCACAGGACACCATCCGAGAATTTTTTTCAGCCTATGCCACGCCGGGGGACAGCTTGCATCCAGGCCAGAGATGACTTATTGACTTCCTCCCTCTGTAACGGTCAAACTCTGAAATAAATCATTCAATTGCTCTGAAATTTGAATCGTTTGTTTTTCTATATTTGTTCTTCGCAGCCAACAATTTTTATCGTAATCTGACTACTCCTTTGTGCGTCGATTTATTTGTTATAGAGTATATTTTAAGGCCTCCTGGTGGTAGTCTCGACGATTATTCTCGTCATCAAACAACCTGACCAGATCTTGACGAACGAGATATCTATGTCGTCATCAGAAAAAACATGACAGGACTTTTTGAAAACTTTGATCAATCTCGTTATAATAAAATCGGCAATATCCTTTTAATGAAATAGACCGAGCATGTGGAAGAAGTCGCTGTCCAAAAGATCTCTGAAGGGTAAATCACGTTGACTGAAGAATGGACAAAACCGATTGGCTATCGAATCAGATAAGTGTTTGATCATGATGGACAGTCACTTTAACCAATCAATAATTTAGGACTCATGGTTTTGCCCACAACCACACTTCAAACCGAGAAGCTGTAAGAAATAACATTAAACTGCGTGC
The DNA here is from genome assembly GCA_947359465.1 of Metellina segmentata. Classification (NCBI taxonomy): domain Eukaryota; kingdom Metazoa; phylum Arthropoda; class Arachnida; order Araneae; family Tetragnathidae; genus Metellina; species Metellina segmentata. The sequence goes on from OX375874.1 coordinate 121,185,002, forward strand.
ACATGCTCCTTCTTATTTCATTAGAAGATCGAAGGCAATATCGAGATGACGTCATTAAAGAAATTTATCAGATCTTGATGGACAAAATCGAAACCGCAAATACCTATATATTCCAATAATATGTGCAGATTATGTGCAAGAGAGCCGTTCGTCATCTGACCTTCATTCAAAATTACATGGTTTTTCACTTGAGGATTAATTCAGGGCTTTCGCTAATAACCCGTTGTGTTGCTCCAGTGCTACGTTAATTAATTGCCATGCTCAAGAAAGACCCAGGTTTTCGATTCCTGGGTGTACTTACTTCTCTCTTCTGTGGTAGTAAAATTGTCCTCGTGTGTTTGTCCATTTTACTTGATATCATCTGTCTACTGTTTAGCGCAGTATGGCCAAATATGGCCCCTTGCGCCATAAAACCAAACCAACCTTTATAAACTCTCAAACCGGATTCAATGAATTGTTTTGCATTCAAGATGTCTCCGATCTTTAACTCGATTTCAAATGCTTCCCAGAAAAATTAGTATGCTTTAAAATGCATTTAAGTCTACGGGTTGAATTGGCAAAGACGAGAAAAAATGGAACGTCGTGAGTGTATACTCCTGGTAATGGGTCACCCAAGGCGTGAAGGATGTGCTGCTTTACCTGATTTACATATTAAGACGGCAGTAGCTAAGTCAGACTGTATACTCAAGTGATGGACTTGTGCAAAAGGAGAACAACCATCTGTAGGCACTTAAAAGCAATTGTGCGGATCATCCTCAGTACCTTTACATCATTGGTGCATCAGTGAAACACCAGGAAAGCTCCTTGCCTTCAATTTGCTACGGGCATTTTAAAAGACCCATCTGCAATTGCCCAGAAACATTTTGCACTGACTCAATGACTTGATAATTTGTATTTTACTCTGGGATAAGAAAGAAGTAAACACTTATAGCCTCTTTTCATAGCTGGTGGCTCCCAAGTGAATTTTAATTAATCAAACACCTTAAGTCAGATGCTGAATTAATCTGTAAACAGATTTGATTATGTGTTGTGTAAGTGCATTGGCAAATCAGATGGTGGGAGCTGAAATTAATAGTTAATCTCGACGTTCATTACCTCTTCAATTTTAAACGTGGGATTCGGGCTTCTAGATCCCAATGCTCGAACCCTTATCTACTGTTTATTACCAATTCATTGCCTCTTGGGCTTGCAACAGACGCTGGTGAAATCAACTTACACGGATTAGTTATTTATTTCATTTCAGATCAAAGCGGATCTATTTACCTGCAACGGATCGGTGACTTGATTTTGCCTAGTCAATATCTTTAGGAACGGAACACTGGTAGAGTAAACTCATCGACTGGGTGCTAAAAGCCAGTTAATGGAGTTACAAAGTTCGTTACGGATGTACCGCCGCTTAAACTAACTATTCACCTCGTAACTTCAGAAGTTTGTCGATCAATGCTTCCAATAGCACATTTCGTAGTAATCGAGGCTATATATAAATCTTATAGAAGGGAAATTGCGCTGGTACTTTCTGCTTTAACTAAGAGGCCTTGGGAGTTAAGATATTTTCATCTTTTCCGTGGAAAATGTTTATGAAACTACTCAATATAGGGTGGAAATAAACTAGAATATATTATTAAGACTTTCATTTTATTCTAAAGTTGTTTCCTCCATCTCCGACAAGCTGTCCGTGGTTCAATATTACGTGGTGCTGTCTTCGGGTTTGATACCGGACCGTCACAAATATCCCGTTGCGTTCTATTGTGACGTTAATTAAAATACCTGTCTTCTGTGTCAGTAAAATTTTTAGCGTGGGTGTGTCTATTGATATAGGTGTGCCATAAAATCCACCACCACCACCCCAAAAAAAAACTAGCCCTCTTTTTATCCTTTTGCATATTTTACTTGGCTATGCATTGTGTTTGGCAGATCATGGCCAAATATGACCCTTGTGCCATAAAACCTCAAAACTACCAATTCAGGGTGCATTTTTCTTCTGTGTCACTAAAACGTTCCTCGTATGCGTATGTCCATAACGATCTTATATGTCTTGGGTTTTGCACAGTTTGGCGAAACATAACCCTTGCGTCATAGAAACCAAACTAACTACCCAAACAAATCGATGCGACTTGTTCGGATAGACTGAACGACAAAAATATTTAGGCTCCAAGTCGTCTTTCATCACCCATCAGAGAGAGGTCACATTCCACATGCAAAAATATGTCTCGGGAGACGGATAAATCAATATTTCTTTTCGAAAAAGGAAGCACGAAAGTCGGAAAGTCACAAAGACAGGAATTCCTCCTGCGCAGTTTCCCCAATTGGACGCTTCCAGATGCCAGATGAGATTTTCCAGTAACAATGCAAAAGTTTCTCTCTCAGATGCAGTTCTTTAACACTGGTTTCCATGACAACCGCTCCGATGCACCTTTCCATTCCGGATAAAAAAAAGAATAAGTGTTCTTTCCAGACTCCAGGAGAACACCGCCCACTCATTCCGGGATGCATCGTCGCTCCCGGCTCTGGGATGATTGTTGACGAGACATGTTTTTATGTCCCGTTTATCCTCTTATCCCAATCTTCCAGGGGACGAAGAAATGTTATCGTTATTGTAGTAATAAATCATGGAAACAGACTAACTACCGCGAGGTTCCAAATTGCTGGGTTTCGGATCCAGACAGTTAAGTCATCAATGGAATCGCATCATCGCAATGTTACCTAACCTTTCCCAATGAGTACCCCAATTATATTAATAGGTTTCTTATCTTTAAAAATTTTTAAGGTTTTTTCATCAATTCCTTCTGTCCTCATTCAGCTGCATCCTAATGCTCTGACTTTCGGACGGATGGAGGTATTGTCTTCAAATGACACATTGCCTATTTGGGTAAATTACTTCCATGGGAACTCATTTTTTCAAAACAATAAAATATCAAAGTACATTTTCAGATCTTTCCCTTTGGGATTCAACCCGGATCGTCACCAATACCCCAAACCTTTGCGACGTTAATTAAAATACCTATCTACCTTCAAATAGCGGATAAAATAACTTAAGGGATTCGTTTTTTTTTTATTATGTCGCAAAGGTCATCTTTGGCTAAGATGTGCTAAACAACTCAATGTAAATTGACATACACGCAAGGTAATATGGTAATTTTTAATTAACGTCGTACTAGTGCAACATACGGGCTATTGACGACGATCCTGGACCTGACGAGTAGTCCTTAAGGCAAGGCCTCCACTTGCGTTTTTTCAGTCACAAGAATAAAACTCAAATACAAGTGACTAAACTTGCGACTGAACAATCGCAGCGATTAAAAAGTTGCAACCGGTCCTATTTTCGCTGCGACGCGACTATCGCACTACCCAATGAATCACACAGACAGGCATGGACATCCACCCACTTGCGATAGTTTACTCGTAGTTCTGAAACAGTCTCTCGTTCTGGTCTCTGTTTTAAAACACTGCAAATACTTGTCTGCAATGTCTTACAACGAATCTACCGTAGGTGATGATGGACGAATATTAATAATAATTGATACCAGAGTTAATTATTAAAAAATATTGAAAAAGAGAAGAATTTAAAGACATTGAAGATTGTTATTGATGACCAAGTATTCCCAACACATTTGATCAAAACTACTTTTTGTCATTCGGTAATACTGGAAAAACTTTTCATGGTGCTCACATAAATTTTCAAATAACTTGTAAAACTGGCCTTTCAATAATCTTTGACCTGTTAATGGATGTACCCAAATATATAGCGATGCTTACTCCGTTCACTTCTCTCCCGAGGCAAAAGAGCGATCGCACAAGTAGTTTCAATAACATCCATTGAAACACTGTTCGAATTCACCGATTTATCTATCACAGTGTGTGCACCTTGTAGATTTTATGCGGCATCGATTTTTTGGTCCCCACGACAAGAAATCAAAAGTGGAGGCATAGAACCGGTTTCACAAAAACGACTTTAGGCATGTTTTGAGGATTGAAAAAAACGTTGGCACAAATCCATTGAATTCGGAGGAGATTACTTTGAAGGAGATGTAATACATTTTGACCAATAAATTCATATCTTTTGTTTTATGACACCATTCCGGGTACTTTTTGATCACAGTATTATAAATAACTTATTTTTTTTGGAAAATAGGTTCAAATATAAAAGTTGACTGAAATTGTTTGGAGTTTTCGATACTCGGATTGCAGACATTCCTATTAATACACGTGGTATAGTGGTTAAGGTGTTAGCCTCTAGATCGGAAGGTTCCTGGTTCGAATCCGGGTCCGGGCATGGATGTTTGTAAACGTATGGTGTAGAGGCGGCTGGTGCACCTTAAATCTGTCGTGGCCGAAAGTCCTCACGTTGGGTTGGCGTGGAAGTTTGGAGAGTGGGGTGCCAGCTCAGGTGTTGTTTCGTCATCTGACCGTGGTTCAAAATTACGAAGTGTTGTCCTCGGATCTTTCCTTTAAGGGACTGATCCCGGACCGTCGTCAATAGCCCGTTGTGTTGCTCTAGTACGACGTTAACTAAAAAAATTACCAAATTACCTATTAATACACGTGCAAATCGATATCTTAAGTTTTTGGATCGAAACAGTTGAGTGCGACAATCAGTAAGATTGAATTGTAAACCAGAAATTTAGCGTTACGTAATGATCGACACCACACAGCATTTTCTACCAAACGTTCGTGTTATTGTTCGTCTCACCGAAGAAATTATATTGTCTTGAAGCTTAACAGTCGACAAGTCGAAAGCTGGTATTTGGAGCCGAGTAGTTTCGCGTAACAAACCTTTTTCAAGAAAGTTTAATCATTTTTAGAAGTGTGATGGTAAACTTTACCCGGTGCGCCCAGTTGCACATCTGTGTCAGCTGTTGACTCTGATACAAGGCCATATTGCTATTTTATGACTCTCCGAATAGCTACCATTTGCGAGTCGTGCAACTTTATAGCTAACGTATTTTGTGCGTAAAACTCTTGGTGTCTGACAGATGCAACAATCTATTTCAGTCACAAGTGTTTGAATGGGTTTGGGTCTAGGTTTAGCTTCATAATACACTTTTAGTTTCGAAAAAGGGTTTGGGTCATCTATATTTTACTACATTGATGCTATCTATTTTACTATATTGAGCTTTTTATCTATTTTACTATATTGATGCTATCTATTTTACTATATTGATGCTATCTATTTTACTATATTGATGCTATCTATTTTACTATATTGATGCTATCTATTTTACTATATTGATGCTATCTATTTTACTATATTGATGCTATCTATTTTACTATATTGATGCTATCTATTTTACTATATTGATGCTATCTATTTTACTATATTGATGCTATCTATTTTACTATATTGATGCTATTTATCTATTTTACTATATCCATGCTATCTATTTTACTATATCGATGCTATCTATTTTACTATATCGATGCTATCTATTTTACTATATCGATGCTATCTATTTTACTATATCGATGCTATCTATTTTACTATATCGATGCTATCTTTCTATGTTATCTGCCTATTAGCTGTGTTGTAATAACTGCTCTCTTATGTCGAAGAGTCTTATTCATAATTCTTCCTGAAAAAGTATATGCCGAACAGTTTTCTCTTCCAAGAACTCAAACACTTCAATATTTAAGTTAAGCCATTTTATATCTGTGCTCAAATGACAAAATGTTATAAGTCACTTTTCCCAAAAAATTGAGTAAGTCTCATTCTGGAGTCTGGTTTGTTAATGTTTAGAAGGTGGCAAAATGTCGTAAGTTTTTTTCTTTCAGTTTATGAGAACAAAGGTGGAAAAAAAATTTAATAAGTCAAAAACCACAGAACCATATGGTGAATCTTGAATCTTAATATTGCTGTCACGAAAAATTAAAAAATGACATAACATTTGCCATTTGAGCACATATATATATATACGCGCCGAATTCCGGGTAATTTGGTTCTGTTCTTTTCTCTGGTTTGTGAAGGTCTATTTTATCAGCCACGTTGGCGTGGTGTGGAAATTTATTCTATCTCTCTATTTTATCAGCACTTACAATTATAAAAGCTTCAGCAAATAAAACTTCTGAAAACTCAAAAGGGAAACGTCTACCAATGGGTTAGAGGCTTGAATATGAATACGCCAATGATCGCTTCACACCGATAGATGCGTCAACCTTAATCCAGTATAAATTGACTAATGAAGATTCATAAAAGATTCTTCCATAAGAAATAGCTGAAACGTCTCAACCTTTCACGCTGCCTGAATCCGTTACGTTCCGTTTCAATGCACACGAATCCACGTTAATCAGTTTCTACTGGATTCAGATTGATTCTGTAATTAGTAATTTTAACTAACGTCGTACTAGAGCAACACACGGGTTATTGATGACGGTCCGGGATCAATCCCCTAAGAGAAAGGTCCGATGACAACACCGCCTAATTTTCAATCACGGTCAGATGACGAGAACCACCTGAGCAGGCACCTAACTCTCCAAACTTCCACACCTAATTAACACGAGGACTTTCGGCCTCGGCAGATTTAAGGCACACAAGCCGCCTCTACACCATACGCTTACAAACATCCATGCACTGACCCGGATTGGAACCAGGAACCTTCCTATCTAGAGGCTAACTCTTCAACCACCAGACCGGTTGGTCGACGGTGACGGTCCGGGATCAACATACCGAAATGAAAAGCAACAACTGTGCAGCGCGTCGAGTTATTCTGAAGAAGAGATATGCAACTAGTTATTACTTAATGAAGTGAAAATAAATGTTTTCTTTTTTAGAATTTCTAAAGCTGTCACGCTTTGCGAATTAGCATGTCCACGCGCTAAGTACCTTTACTTTAAAAGCGTCATTCGTCACGCTACTCGTCCCACGGATGTGGGACAGTGACGAAACCATCCTGTCCGTCAATCGTCGTCTTCCTGCAAGTAACGAATGATTCCGACTCGTCGTGAGTCATGGTCTTTTAAACGTTATTGTTTCAAACTTAAACTCTTGCGTGCTTTTGCTGTTACCAATACAGCACTTCGCTTGGGCAATCCAGACGCGTTGATCACGCTTTCAGAAGCTGGAAGGAATGCACAACCCGCATCTGACGCCACGCTTTATGAAAAGCGTGGTAGTTTCAGAGGATATTTCCATATCCTGATCTCAACGCAAATTGGCCGACCAACCGGTCTGGTATTTTAAGGTGTTATCCTCTAGATCGGAAGGTTCCTGGTTCCAATCCGGGTCGATGCATGGATATTTGTAAGGGTATGGTGTAGAGGCGGCTGGTGCACCTTAAATCTGTCGTGGCCGAAATTCCTCACGTTGTTTGGGTGTGGAAGTTTGGAGAGTGGGGTGCAGGCTCAGGTGTTGCCTCGTCATCTGACCGTGGTTCAAAATGACGTGGTGCTGTCCTCGGATCTTTCCCTTAGTGGATTCATCCCGGACCGTCTTCAATAGCTCGTTCTGTTGCTCTTGAACGACATTGATTAAAATTACCTTATCTTACCTCAATTAATGCGGAAAAAGAAAACTAAAAATGTCGTTTATTATAATATTAATCACAACTTAGGAGAAACTTTAATGAATGAAAGTGGGGTTTATAATAGTATACAGTATATTGGTTTCGTTCGTTGCTCTTTTGGAACAATGATGATATGGGATTGGTCAGCGCCAGTTATATTAAACACCAAACCTCGCCAATCGACGATCAACTACATTTTCAGGTACCCATGCGTGTATCATACGCGGGCATTTGAACAGCAGACCATCGCCATTTTGTTTATACTGAAAATCACTCGTATAAGGCCTGCAGTTTTAAAGTCCTTGGATCTTTCCATTGAAAATTGATCCCAGATCGTCGCCTTTCTCACGTTGGGTTGGTGTGGAAGTTTAGAGAGTAAGGTGCCAAGTCAGGTGTTACTTCGTCATCTGACCGTGGCTCAAAATCACGAGATGTTGTCCTCGGATCCTTCCCACGTGGGATTGATCCCGGACCGTCGTCAATAACTCGTTGTGTTTGCTCTAGTATGACGTTAATTTAAAAAAATTACCAAAAAAAATACCCAGATAGGTAATTGTGTAGCTCAGTGCAACGTTGATTAACTACCTGCAGTTTAAATAATGCCTAGGTTGTGTGGGTAGTCGAATTAAAACGTCGTACTGGAGCAACACAGTGAATTATTAAATAAATAAACGAGGATTTACTGTAGTTGGGGCTGACTCAAAAGTCACTTGTAGTTCTAAATGTTCCTCAAACGTTTCTTACGCAAGCAAAAAAGAACAGCAAAACGGAATAGAATAAACGTCGTCGTCAAATCCGAATCTTACTCGAGATCACCCCTTCGCCAAAGCATCTTGTTATCTACTCAAAGAACGGTAAACAAACAACTTATTTACTCCTCTCCGCCTGCCTCCAAATCAAAAACTGCTTCGGAATGGAGTTTTTCGCGTAATGAACCCAATTTCCCCTTCCCAAAACGCTCGACTTCCTGAAGGAAATATGCCTCTCTCCGTTCTCCTTTCTCTGGAATGTCTCCGGGATAGAGGTTTATTCGCCAAACAGGGAGGGGAGGTCGTTATAATATCCGCTTGGCGCCAGACTCGGGGATCGTGTCTCCACTTTCACGAATTCCATCAAATGCCAACGACCATAGGTGGACTCTGGCGCTATTTGCATTTCGCGGTTGACTACTTTCTCTCTTAATGAGAGGTCGATTTTGTTGGAATGAATCTTTGGGGAGTTCGGGGTTGTTTGTTGGTGACTGTTTAAGAGATGGATGTCATTTTGCGGGAGACGGTTGTTTCTGAAAAGCGTTTTGGAAAATTTGACTAGTCTAACCAGTAGATAGTTTGGAATAGCTTCCCATAAGAAAAATCGGTGTTTGGTAAAGTCCCGATTAACCTTGGCTGAATTTCAATTTTTATCGCCAATGCCAGATGGCAGAGATGGCCGTTTGGAGAGGCATCTTCTGTCCGGCTAAATAATGCTACTGTTGCAGAGATGGATGTTATTTAGCGAGTGGCAGTTGTTTCTGAAAACCGTTTTGCAAAAATAGACGTTTGTCTTTAACCAGTAAATAGTTTCGAATGGCTTCAGATAAGAGAAATTGATGTTTGGTAAAGTCCTGTTTAACCTTAGCATGATTTCGATTCTTTTTGTCGCCAATGCCAGATGACAGATGGCTCTTATGAGGTATTTTCGGTCAAGATAAACGTTGTGACTGTTGCAGAGATGGATGTCATTTAGCAAGTGATAGTTTGTGAAAAGTGTTTTGGAAAAATAGAAGTGCCTTTTTAATCAGAAATAATAGTTTGAATTGGCTTCATTCAAGATAGTATAGAATCGGTGTTTGGTAAAATTGCAGTCAATGGTGGGCCTTGGCATGATTTCAATTTTTGTTGCCAAACGGTAGAGATGGCTCTTATGAGAGGTAGTTTTTGTCAAGTTAAATATAAGTAGTGGAAGTGTTCTCTGTACGTATGCTGGATATGAGGGTCAGTTAGCTTGTTTTTCGAACACTATTTTATCACTCGTCAATAAAAACATTCCAAGTTATAAATTCTGGATTGATATATAGTACTCTATAACAAAAAAAATCGACGCACCAAGAAGGAGTTGTCCGATAGCGATAAAAATTCGTGGATGTGAGAAAGTTGGCTGCTAAAGCGAGTAGTATAGTATAGTATTTTTTAATTGTGTTTTTGCTGAGAGTAAAGAAACTAGTGTTTTACTTTGACATTTGTCACTTTTTCATACTAGAATGTAGTTTGGACTTCTCGTGGAAAGCATTGACAAAATTCTCAGCTGTTAACACGTTCGCTGCCGAAGCTGATATGGTGCATTGATACTTATTGTCCCGCCGTAGAAATGTGTTTCTCCCAGAAGCCAATACCAGAATAGATTGGCGAAAGCTCAGCCAATAAATTTGCAATTTCATCATCTGTTAGAGGCTTATGAGACTGCATTTTTCTTTTTGAGGGGCGTGAAGGCCCTGCAAAACTATCGTCTCTCTACAACTCATTATAAATTTTTTTTAATAACTAATAAAGCTATAAATTCGAAAAACCGCATACCAATGCAACTAGCTTCTAACCTATACTCCACGTCAATACATAACATGTAATGCCGATTGAAGCGAAGAATAAATGTTGAGGCGCTGCTCTTCCCGCGCGAACGCGTGACTAGTAACCGAGGCATCATTCCACACCACGCGCTGGCGCGAGATCGGCAGCAAAAGTGTTAAGGAGGTCAGAGACACATTGAAAAAAAAATGTATTGATTAATTTAGAATTTTGAATTTTTTTTGTAATGATTACCCATCTAACTAATAAGCGAAATCACAACACAAACTTTTTCCAAAAGTTTTTTAAATTTTTAAATTAAAATTTTTTGAAAACAAGAGGGGTCATTTTAAATTGCTAAAACTCAAAATATTCTTGATCAGTTTTCAAAATTCTTGCAGTAAATTATTCACAAATTTATAAACTTTAATTTTGATTCAGCAATTAAAAAAATATTAATTTAATAAAAAATAAAAAATATTTGAATGAAAATTTTTGAAAATTTTAAGGTACTCTTTTTTAAAAAGTCATATTTTTAAAAATAAATATTTGTTTCAAATTTGCTGAATCAAAATTAAAGTATAATGTTTAAAAAAGAGATATTCCAAATTTCAACCCTTAAACTTTATCGGTTTTCGACTTATAGCAATTTGAATACAGGAAATCTTGAAAAAATGTATCATGGAGAAAAACGCATTTAAAGTTTTAAAGACAGATGTTGTTGCCATGACAACAACTGTCAAGAGTGTTAGATTTTCAAAACAACCCACCACAAAAATTATTGCATCTCTAGTTCTAATTAAGATAGAAACATGATTTAGACGTCATTTTGAGCAGAAAAACACAGAGAGAATTTCTTAAATAATAAAAAAAAATCGAAAATTTGACGATTTTTGTGTCCCGGACCCTTTTAATCCTCCTGGTGGTTGTCTCTATAAGGTATTTTATCATTGGCCAAACTGACCAGATCTTGATGGACTAAATATTAGAAAAAACTGACCAGATCTTGATCTTGTCAAAAAATCTGTAATATCTTGAAGGTAATACATCTGGTCATCAGCTAAATTAGTCAGATCTTAATGGACGAAATACAAGTCCAAACCATTTGAAGGGTTAAGGAATAATAGAGATCCTCCCAGTATTACTGACCTATTGAGTTCCTTGCCGCCGATATTTTTACAAATGCGCATATTCTACCGACATAACTCAACGCCATTTTCATTCCACTGCTCAAAAAACATCTTTTGTTCTACGAAACGTGTCCACAAAAGGTCTTGATTTTCCGAACAATGCGAGGCATTAACGGCGTCGTTTCTCGGTGAAATACTGCGCCATTTAGCTATCGCCACTATTTTCGTCCACATTGGGTAAGAAATGGAACTTTTTCGCTACTTCGGCATTCAACCCTTTTCTCACTCTGGCGCACGTGACGCGAACCTCGCCGAACAATACTTCATCTCCATGATATACAACTCGCATGAAACGAAAGAGTCGATCCATAATTCGCCACCAGCTGCTGCTTCGTGCAGAAACCCGTGGCGTTCATTGGCGTGCTTTGTGGCTCTTCTGAAAAAAAGTTGACCAACAACAGACAGTACATAAATAAGGGGTTTAATTAACTTACTGGCTCGCTCGGGCTGAAATCTTTTGACTTACTGCGCCAAAGCTGACGGATTTATTGGAGAGGGCTAATTGAAATATCTGGTTAATGAGTCACGAAATAAGTTTATGCATATTAATGTGTTGGCCTGCGAAGCGATGGATTCATAAATTCATTAACAGGTCGGTCACATTCGCAATATTCGGACGGGATTTTCGTGTTTGTCCACAATTCGCGTGGATTGATACTTATTGACCTTTTATGGATTGACAAGCCCTGGAGATATTAATTTTGATTAGAGGAGAAAAGAATCTGGAACATCTTGTATGTTCATTTGAACATAATTTAGATATGTAGCAGGAAACGGTTTGTTTTCATGGAATACTGAATGTTTACGCACAAATAGATTTATCTATTGATATGCTCAACTTGGCATTAAACATCTTTCATAATGTGGAAATCTTTTGGCTCAACAAGGTTGAGTAAAATTTTCTTACAAATTTAAACGTAAGGGTGCAAGATTGGTCATGGGTTCTTAGCAGGCATCAAAAAGTGATACAATAGATTTATCGATCTTGGAAATTGATATAGTTTTCAATGATTTCAAAATTCTTATCTGCTTATGATTTTTTTTGTTTCCTATCTTATCTAACTGTATTTAAGTATCTTACTTTCACATTTTGGATCATATTAATTGGATATTTCTCTGTGAAGAGAAAGCATAAATATATAAAAACACCAAGTACGACATTTTTGTTAAATTCTCCCCAATCTTCTGCAAAATTTTTCCAATAATTGTATGCATTTCAATTCTAACAAACTCGAAATAATTGGTTCACGCAGAAGATGATTTGAATTCCTAAAATCCTTCGGCCGCGGTTGTCCAGTTAGAAGAGTAATGGACTACAGCTATCGGTGTTGCTAGTTTGCAACTCGATCCAACCAAAGACTCATGTATGTGCGAGGTGGTTGTGTATGTGCACGTTATATCTGTCGTGGTTTAGAACGTCCTCACACTAGCGTGGTGTGGAAGTTTGCGAACGGAGGGTCAGCTCAGTTGTTGACCTCGTCATCTGACCGGAGATCAAAATTACGAGGTGTTGTCATCGGAAATTTCCCTTCGGGATTGATCCCAGGTCGTCGCCAATAGCCCATTATATTTGCACCAGTGCGACTTATAAATCTACATACTTTAAAAGACCATTCGAGTTGGATCATGATCGCCTTACCAATGATAAAATTGACCAATAAAATTTTAATAAATTTCTAATTTCATATTTTATATTTATCTCAGCTCTCATCCATTTCACTGAGATTCCGGCTCCTATTTTCATGTTAGGATGGTGTGGTAGTTTGGAGAGTGGGGTGCCAGCTCAGGTGTTGCTTCGTCATCCGACCGTAGTTCAAAATTACGTGGTGTTGCACTCGAATCTCTCCCTTAAGGGACTGATCCCGGACCGTCGTCAATAGCCCATTGTGTTGCTCTAGTACGTCGTTAATTAAAATTACCATTACCATTACCTATTTTCATGAGTTCCTAGTGTTGTTCACCACAACCGCGATGCTTTATGTTCTTCATGATGGGACGATTTCTAATGCCAGGCATTTGGCACACATGATGTCATTACCCATCTCTCCCAATATCTCTGAATTTTTCAATTTAAGTTCATATGTGAACTGAGTACGTCCAAATGGTTAGAGTTCAAACTCTAGTGAAGATCACACAATGTACTGGGAACAGTCGGTAAAGTCCGAACTGCTCTCATTTTTGAGTGGTCACTTAAGCAGCAGTGACCACTCAAAAAAAGATGAAAGGCTCCCATTCCAAGACTCTCTGGGACAGTATCTGGGTTATTCAATAGAACCTCCAAAGCGGACGGCGAGAGGAATTTTTTTGAAAGTGCCTAGTGACGTATTGCTGCAAATGACAAAGGACTGACTAAATAGGTGACTTATTGTCCCCAATTAAATGTAACTATTTTATAGGTACAGTTGTAATATTTATCCTTCCCATTAAAAGATGACAGGGATCCAACCATAAAAATATTGGGACCCTAGATATTCGGGCCCTTAAAGACTGCCCCTGTCTCCCGTTATAACGATGAAATGATCAAGGTTGAACCCCCAGAATGTTTACCCATATTATCAGCAAATTTAATATTTGTTCGCCCCTCATGTTAAGGAGAACTGGATCCCAGCCATGAAAATATTGGACCAAAATAGTTTTAAATCCCCCACGTACTTATTTTTAATTTACTTTTATTTGACTAGATAGATTTTTAAGTATTTTATTGAATTTTGAAGGTCAAATTTAATATTTTGTCTGGCGCAGCTTGTCCATTATTGGACCTTGCGCCATAAAACCCAAAACAACCAAAAAACATTAAAAAATATCGGGACCCAAGGAATTCGGGTCACTAAGACTTCCAACTTATTTAGTTTCTAAATGGACAATTAATCCTCGTATTATATCTATCTCAATATATCACTCATATCGTGACACGATATAAAATAAACTTGTATTCCGATGGACCTTTTGTTTGAAACAATGTGCCGACGATGTATCCTCAATGTCTCTTATTTCAGCAAATTTCCCTCCCAAAAACGCAGAACTTTTTCATTGTGAATAAAACGCAGTATATACGTTTGGTGTTTACCTTAAACGTATTAACAAAGCTCTAAAATTTCTGACATTTGATTTTGTACCTCGTAGTCTTAAATTGGTTGTCTTGGAGCTCCAATTTGTGCTAAACACGATAGATAATTTCCAAGTAAAAAAGTGAAAGGAAAAATGGATTTGGGGAATAGTAAAGGGATGAAAATAAGAAAAGATCTTTTGGTTACCCCGGGAGCTTTATCCCCGTGTATACTAAAGACAACAAAACCCCAAGGAAAAAGAAAAGATTGCTATAGTACCTCGGGTCCATAAAGCCTGTATACAATAAAAGGAGATGCGCCTCTGTTGGTGAATACCATTAGATAAGAAATCGGACAAGGATTGCAAATAATACCATTAGAAAAGAAGAAATTTGATAAGTATTGTAAAGATCACCATTATAAAAGAAGAAATTAGACAAGGATTGTAAAGATCACCATTATAAAAGAAGAAATCGTACAAGGATTGCAAATTATAAAAAAAAAATTAGACAAGGATTGTAAAGATCGTCATTATAAAAGCAGAAATCGGACAAGGATTGCAAAGAATACCATTAGAAGAGAAGAAATTCGACAAGGATTGTAAAGAATACCATTAGAAAAGAAGAAATTCGACAAGGATTGTAAAGAATGACATAATAAAAGAAGAAATTAGACAAGGATTGTAAAGAATGCCTTTATAAAAGAAGAAAAGCGACAAGGATTGTAAAGAATACCATCAGAAAAGAAGAAACTGGACAAGAATTGTAATGAATACCATTAGAAAAGAAGAAATTGGACAAGGATTGTAAAGAATACCATTAGAAAAGACGAAATTGGACAAGGATTGTAAAGAATGCCATAATAAAAGAAGAAATGGGACATGGATTGTTAAGAACATCATTAGAAAAGGAGAAATTGAGCAAGGATTGTAAAGAATACCATTATAAAAGAAGAAAGTAGACAAGGATTGTAAAGAATACCTTTATAAAAGAAGAAAATGGACAAGGATTGTAAAGAATGCCATTAGAAGAGAAGAAATTGGACAAGGATTGTAAAGGGTAACATTATAAGCAAAGAAATTAGACAAGGATTGTAAAGAGTAACATTAAAAAAGAAGATATCGGACAAAGATTGCAAAAAATACCATTAGAAAAGAAAAAAAATTGGATAAATATATTGAAAAGAATACCGTCAGAAAAGAAAAACATGGGACAAAGATTGTAAAATATCTTCGAAATAAGAAAGATACGACAGTCATATTCCTCTATATCGTCCTAAATAGGTTTATACAATCTACTAGAGAAGTTTTTATTGAAAACCTCAGTCCCTTAGACATCATAGCTTCTATAAGGGTATATGACCCCCACCACAATCAACGCTTATGGATCCTCCATCACGAATTTATCATCAACTGGGAACTCATCCAACAGTCCAGATAGTTCTCTATTTAAAAAAGAATCATTTTTATGTCTGACCGCACAAGTGGATGGTCATTGACCGCTCAGTGACCTATATCGAAGACCTCGCGGATACTCTTTCTCAGTGAACCGAATACGCGCACATGCCCAACTTTTCCATGACCATCCCAAAAAATATAATCTTTCCCCTTGTGTTGTTTTCCAGTACGCCTGCTTTGGAGGAAACTTCTTTCGCAAGTTATCCCCATTGTTTCAGAGTCGACGTCTATTGCGTGAATGATGGCGAGCGGGAGAAGTAGTCGCGGTACACTGACACATCGTGAAGAAACAAAAAATGCACTTACTGTTTATTCCGTATGGATATAAAAAGGCACGCGTGTTTTCTGAGGGGATCAATGTTGGTGGAAAACAGTTTACCGTTGACGATCTACGGCGATTGTGAGCATTTTTTTATGATCGTAATTTGGAGTTGCGTAAAAAGACGGAGTGCTTGTCAGATACAATAGGTGCTTGTTTTGCAACGTAAAATGTTTTGCTGTCAAATCTTCCAATATGCGCTTATTAAATTTGAGCATATGTGAACGCTTATCAAATTTGAGCATATTTGAACAATATTTTGAGGTTGCTCAATCCAGCTGTTTCTTCGAGCATTGCAGTATATGGGAAACACAGCTTGCATTTCGCCACTACGTCGAAACCAGTTGGCAATTTAAATTTAAAAATATAATTTTTTTTTTTTTTAAACACGTGTAGAGGTGGTAGAGGCCAGGGGAAGTTGGTATAGTCGTGAATTAGAAACCGGAACGTTGCAAATTCCAAACTCGATCCAACCAAAGACCGTCGTGTACAAGAGGGGCTGGTACACGATAAATCTTTCGTAGCCTCATGTGTCCTCACTTTGGCGTAGCGTGGAAGATTGGAGAGTGGTGTGCAAAATTCAGGAGTGACCTCGTTCAAAATTACGTGGTGTTGTCATCGAACCTTTCCCTTCGAGATTGACCCGGACGGACGCCAATAGTCTGTTGCGTTACTCCAGTGCGACGTTAATTAAATAAATATCAACCAAAGACTGTGTTAGCGTGGACGTTAAATCTGCCGTGACCTCAAATATTCTCGCTTTAGTATGGTGTGATAATTTGGTGAAAGGGTGGTCTAGCTCCGGTCTTACAGCTTCATCTGACCATTGTTCAAAATTTACGAAGCGTGGTCGCCGACCAACCAGTATAGTGGTTAAGGTGTTAGCCTCTAGATCGGAAGGTTCCTGGTTCGAATCCGGGTCCGGGCATGGATGTTTGTAAACGTATGGTGTAGAGGCGGCTGGTGCACCTTAAATCTGTCGTGGCCGAAAGTCCTCACGTTGGGTTGGCGTGGAAGTTTGGAGAGTGGGGTGCCAGCTCAGGTGTTGCTTCGTCATCTGACCGTGGTTCAAAATTACGAGGTGTTGTCCTCGGATCTTTCCCTTAAGGGACTGATCCCGGACCGTCGTCAATAGCCCGTTGTGTTGCTCTAGTACGACGTTAACTAAAAAAATTACCAATTACGAAGCGTGGTCTTTTGATCTTTCAATCACGTTGGGTTGGCGTGGAAGTTTGGAGAGTGGGGTGCCAGCTCAGGTGTTGCTTCGTCATCTGACCATGGTTCAAAATTACGAGGTGTTGTCCTCGGATCTTTCCCTTAAGGGACTGATCCCGGACCGTCGTCAATAGCCCGTTTGTGTTGCTCTAGTATGACGTTAATTACAAAATTACCAAATTACCAATTTGATCTTTCGTTCGGATTTGATCCCGGATAGTAGCCAAGTTACAAGCCCGTTGTGTAGCACTATTGCGACATAATTGACGCGAATTGTTGATTTAACTAACTACATAATTTAATATATAATTATTTACATTGAAGTCCAAAGGGAAATTGGAATTTCTTACAAAGGGTCTAAAATATTAGCGCTTCGTAATTTTTTTTTTAATGAATATTTGACCAACGCATAGCTACATGCACTTTCAAACACTACTATTGCAGTTCAAAAAAAGCATCTTGTTCATTTATTGACTTTTACATGTTGATCATTGAGGGCTTTAATATTGAACAAATATGCCACATGGGTACCATTACCACACTCAGGTAAAGCTTTTCTATCTAGGAAATTCTTTTATGGGATCAAAACAGTCAATGCATCACAAATTCGTTAATTTAATTTAATTTGTATCAGTGCTTTTCTTCAGTGTAACTACAGTTACACTAAGTTTGTGAATATTTAAATGGTTTTTTGTTTTGTTTTTTCAAGAACTTAAACATTTGTACGTTCCTTACTGTGAAGGGAACAATCGAATGTCCTTCCTTGCAGCTAATGTGTCATTTGACCTTGGCTCAAAATTACGAGGTGTTGTCCACGTATCGTTTCCTTCGAGACTGATCCCGAATCTCCAAACAGTCCACCTGGTTGCTCCAGTGCGACGTTAATTGAAATATCTTTCCCCTCGTCATCAGGCAAACTAATTTTTATGTGCCAATTTCTTACGCTCTTAATAACACTTCGTTCAATCACCGATAGATGGCACTACCAACGAATGACGAAACCATACGTCACCGTACGTTCTGTTTGTAGTTTGCCTACGCCGACGTCAGGTGCGGTTTCTATTTTAATGTTGTTGGTGCAGTAGTGAGCATATAGTAAAAGGCTGCTTTGCGTTTTGCAGAATCCCAATCCTCGTGAATGGCTATGGAAGTGGAAAACCAGGCAACTTCACCTGCCTTCGACGACTTCTTGCAGACGGGTAGGACAGGACGAAGAAATGCCATGCCGGATATTAGAGCTGAAAACGCCGCTATAAGCACAGCTTCACTACCCGACAGTTTACAAAAACTCACTTGCAGCGGTAAGCTTTTCATTTTCTGATTCATAAGAAATTTGTTTGTCATACCCCGAGCTAAGCAACACTGTTTGGAAGTTTGTTTTATTGGATTATTGTGTTCGAACTTGCTTTATTTTTGTCACATGGTATCGTAGGCATGGTAACGCTGGAACGCTCTGCTGGAAGCCGACGCTACTGTAAATAAACACCTGTGCTTGGGGTTGAAATGAGATCAAAGCATCTTTTTTCCCCATGTCGAAGCATTTGTGTTTTTATGTAATGTTGGGATGGTTCAAGAAATTTCAGGATTGATTTTTTTTTTCCTTGGTTGTAATGTCTATTTTGTAACACAATATTATTTTACATAGTTTAAAACATATTATAATTTCTTTTTGGAATTATGTTTTCAAATATAAATGTGCATATTAATCTCAATAGCTTATCTTTACAAAGTGTATTTTGTTTTCATGCACTTAAGCTAAATACCAGAATGTGTTAGTTGCTCAAGTTTAAATTGAAAAATTGGTGAGATGTTTAGCAGAAACCTAAACATGGATCCTGTGGGTTTCTATTTTTTACTGAATCTAATATTCAACTAGTAATACTTTCCAAATAACTTTTAAGAAACTTAAAATTGCTGACTAGAAAGTTTTGTAATTTAGAGTAATTATGAATATTAGTATCAAGTTATAATGTCAACACAAATTAAACCCAAGTTGCTCTGGTAAGTTTGCATTTGAACCATGTAGTTTTAAGAGAATTTGTTTTAATTAGGTGAGGTTAAACACATTATATTCATGAATGGTATCTTCAGCATAGATTCAGGTTCCGAGTTAGTCATCCTATGTCGAAAGTAACGTAATATTAACCTTATATGTATTAAATGAACATCACAATGATTGAAAACTGAGTCATTCAATGATGATCATGTAAGCTTAAACTTTATTTTGTTATTATTGTTTCACATCCAGTGCTTAATGTAATTTAGCCCACAACCATAAATAACAAAACCAATGATGAACCCTTTGTATCTCTTAAAAAGTCTGCGTTGTACACTTAATTTAAACCTGTTGCCACAAAAGAATAAATATATTTCGTGTTCATTTAACCAATCGGAATGTTTTCAGTGGAACGATGGTTTGGTACAACTTGTATTTCACAATTTTGTACTTCTATGTGTTCAATTCATTAATATGCCAGTTTTAGCAATATGTTAAATAGTCTTTACCCATTATATATATGTATAGTATATTATAGTATCACAGTATGCCAGTGATTTTTCATCTTGTGGCACACATAAACTAAATATATTTTGTGGCATGCTGCAAAATTTTAATGTTTTTGTCAATCAGACAAAAAAAGGATTTTATTGAAAAACTAAATATAATAGAGGGTTCCCACGGGTTTAGGAAAGCCTGGAATTGTCAAAATTTAAATTTGTCCAAAAAGTCAGAAAATTACAAAGTTTTATCTAAAACCTGTAAAATGATTGATCATGGCTTCTCAGGCACATTGGAGAAAACTTGCCAATAAGATTCGTACACAGTTTTGTTTCCCTTTATTTTATGAATTGAATTTTTCAACCAATTTTGAAGAAATAGTAAGAAAAATACTATTTAACAGGTAAATAATTTGTTTCATCCAGGCTTAAATTGAAGAATTTTATGCTTTATGATGCATCAAATAAATTGATTTGTCAAACAGTTTGGATTATTTGAATAGGTTGTTTTAATGCAAAATTACTTGTACTTTGTGTATTAATTTTTACAATGTATAATTCTTAAATTGGTTTTTATTATTGGCTCTTAAATGGCTAAAATATTGGTTTTCACCTTTAAAATGTCGTGAATTGCTTAAAAAGGATCTGGAATTTTGTAAAATTTGTCTGGAAAAGTCGGAATTTTATTTCTGAAATAGAGTGGGAACCCTGATATAATTTTTATCAATATACAAAAAAAAAATTACCTGGAATTATAACAATTATGAAAAGTTAAAAACTAAACCATTGGAGTGAAATCTATCTTTCATCATTTCACTATCCATAAGGCACCACAGTGCCATTCATGTGGCACACTGGTTGAAAATCGCTGTGTTATGCTATTGCCATCCATATTATTCATGTGAATTTTATGCTTCCAGCAGATAAATCATATCAGTGGAAAACAAGGTGTAAAAAAAAAATCAATTACTTGGATTTTTTTTATTTAAATTGAATAATTTTGATTTAAATCAGATTTTTTTTTATTTAAATTTCTGCAAGGGCCCTGTACACTGTTTTGATAATTATATATAAATTTGTTAAATAAAAAATTAAGTCTGTGACACGACATGTAAACCAATATTTATTTTAAGTAAACAATCGGAATTTGTGACATGGTAAATCAATATTTAATTAACATTTGTTTAACTTAAAAACACAAGTTGACATCTTACATAGTTTTTCTTGAGAAAATTATATCATCATGTTAACAAATTTATCAGTAAGTGTAAGTGACAGACCTAAACTATAGTCTGAGAAATAGAATAGAGGACATAGTAAATTCTAACTGTACTCTATAGCATAGTAAATTCTGATAATAAAACTGCCGAGCAGCAATAATAAATGGAGTTTCACTTAGTTTTAATTCTTATTGGATCTTTCTTTTTTCCTGCTGACATTTTAATGGCTGTGTGCAAAAATGTATATTTTTCTACTTTTTAATCTCTATTGCACACCACAAGAATAAGCTAACACAGGGGTTCCTAAACTTATCCAAGTGGTGGCACTCTTAAGAGAATTATAATTTTCTCACGGCACCCTCGTCGTCATGTAATATTTATCTGTGGTATATTATTACATATATATACATATTTCATATTTATACCACTTTGAAAAAGAAATTAGATAAGTAAGAACATGAACATAATTAATACAACTAGTATTTAAAATTCACACGCAAACACTTTAATTTTACTTAATAAGAAAACATAGGTTGGTGAAAATATAAATAAAACAAATAAAATTAACTTCATCGTGCTCTTGGTTGGGGAGTGAACCGATTATTGATGAGTGACCTTAACCCTTTTTTCTGTTGCTTAGGAATAGCTTAGATGGGAGGTTACGGCACCCCAGGGTGCTGCGGCACACACTTTGGGAACCCCTGAGCAAACTGACAAATGCATCAAAAACTTTACTTCCTACTTGTTTTTTTTAGCTAACAAAATCAGTCACCCCTTTTGTTTATAATTTTGAATCAAATTGTTGTATACTTCCTTTAAGTGTTTATATTTAAGAGTGCTGTTAATGGGGAATGTTTATACATTACTCTTCCTGGCATTTAGATTTATGTCATGAGTGTTTACATTGCTGTTTCCAGTATATAGTATATTCTAATAAGTTACAACTGGCTGTTGCAATCTTT
This sequence comes from Metellina segmentata, assembly GCA_947359465.1. Classification (NCBI taxonomy): domain Eukaryota; kingdom Metazoa; phylum Arthropoda; class Arachnida; order Araneae; family Tetragnathidae; genus Metellina; species Metellina segmentata. The sequence continues at coordinate 121,206,943 of OX375874.1, forward strand.
TATAATATGCAGAATTGACCCAGTTCCCTCTGAGCTTGGTGTAGCCATTAGTGCTGAAATCACCATGAGTGTAGAAAAATTAAAGCATTTGACCACTTCTGTTAGATTAGTTGTGATTTAAATCAGTGATTCAAAAAAGAATCATTTGGGTTTTAATTGTTGATTTAAATCTTGACACCCTGGTGGAAAATATGTTAAAGACCAAGAATTTTCACTAAATCAACACATTCATAAATTAGGACATTGTATTAAAACGTTGTGGTGTGGTATGGAAGTTCAAAGAGGTGAAGTGCCAGCTCGGATCAAATCTAAGACCTAGGTTCAAAAATTCGTGTTGTCCTCGAATCTTTCCCTTGGAACTGAAACCTGACTCGTCAATAGCCCTTTGTGTCACTCCAGTGTGATGTTAATTAAAATACCTACCTACATCTAATTAAAACAAAACTTTCACATGTAATATTCCATAAATAATCCCATAGTACTGCTCCTGTGAGAAGTATAATGTGGTGTTAATAAGGTGGTAATGAAAAAGAGTCCCATACATAAGATAATGTATGGCGATTATTTGTTTCATAAACTCGAAATCGCACTCAGAACGATCATTAAACTTGACAAGAATACACACTGAAGATTCCAATTGCAGAAACAGTTTCCAGTTCAACTGCACGTTATTTAATGAATAAACTTGTTCGAAACCTCGACTGCATGCAACCTTAGTTGTAGACGGCACAGGTACGATTCCTGTCATGTGCATTTCTCTTTTTCATGTCAGTAAAACTTGTAAGTCTTGCTGTATTACTTGATACTGAACGTCTCGTGTCTGGCACAGCATGGCCTTTGTGCCATAAAACTGCAAAGCCAGCCAACCAACTAAATGACTCGAATGCCAACTTATGGAAACAGGATCACGATAATGATTTGTCGTACAAGAACATTTCTCAAGCAGAAAATGCTTCTGAAAATTCTAACGTTGCCAAAATATTTTAAATGAAGCTTACTTGTGAGACTATTTTGCATTGAAAAAGATAACCTTTGTTGTCAGGATTGAAAAATAGAAGCAAAGAGTTGCTTGTGGCAGCTCCGAGTTGTACTGGTGCAGTGTTAAAATCTGCAATCCAAGATGTTGCAAATGACTGAAATGGATCCATAATTATTGAAAACACGAGTCTGTTCAGTGACTTTATCAATCGTAAGTTTCGTAGTATAATTATTTGTGTAATATATCTCAAGGGGGCTTATTTTCCTTTTCAGATTTGCAAATGGATTCCAGCTGCAGTTCCGGAAGCTCGGGCACGGGCCAGAGCGCCGAAGACGGGGCGTCGAAAACATAGCCTTCCACTCCTCGGATACCTTTTGTTTTTAATGCGAGAACTCATGTTTCCAGGCTCATGAAATGATTGGCTGCCCCGTGATTCAAAATCCCGTGTTTTGAACATCGGCGGCAACCGCTTGTGATTTGTATTGAGTGAGACCTGAGAGCACCCGATCCCGTGGAAGTTTTGTGTTTTTTGTATCGGCCCATCGCAGGAGGTGGAGAAACTTAATGCAGCTGTTTTACTGGACAAAGCTCATGTGTTTCGATGTACATATTTAGATCAAGCGTACCAGACTCGTTGGCATTTGGCTGTTGGAAAAAAAAAATTGTGTTTTTAAGTCTTCATTTGATCTCTGCATTATGTGTTGTGATATTAAGTTATTTCAGTTTTTTAATGCTGGTGTAGCTCTCTTTCATAGTCTCTTTTTATAAGTTATTGTAGTCTTTTTTTTTTCTTTGTAAATGTCTGCAATATTGAGTTTTTAAAATGAACTTTGTACATGTTTTTAAGATAATAAATGTTGCTAGAATATGTACAGTGCCTTTTTATCGTCTTGAATGTTGCCGGTGAAGAATATAATTATATGATGTAATGACGCAAAATCTGAAGCTTTGGAAAGATAAAAGGTTTAGTTGAGTCGATATTCATAACACAATCAAATTTCATTCAATAGTAGAATGTTTCCAAAATATGAATTTTCATCGAAAGAAAGAAATTCAAAGTAAATGTTGTATTAGTGTGAAAAAATTCACAACATATCTAGTATAGTGTATTTACAAATGCAATGAAGTTTCTTTATTTTGTATGGGAGGGTAGCTTTTCTCTGCAGAAAATGAGCTGGGAGTGTCAACACATTCCTCTCTTATTTCCACAATAACAGGGCTCATGAAATAATAAACATTAGTTGCATATGTTTTTTAAATAGCCAGAAAAAGTCATTGGGCTGATATTTCAGTTGCTCAAATACAAGCCATGTATGCTAGGGAAATTTATATATTAAGTTTTATCACAATTTTGTGTTAACTTACAAGGTTTTATTGTAATTACAGTTGAACCCTGAGTTTCTGCTTTAATCGAGCTATCAAATATTTCTAGGATTTTTTGGTTCTACATTTTTCATTTTTAAAACTACCGAAAAAAATTCTGAACTTGATCTCAGGAAAACGAAATCTGTGACTGGATAAACGCTAACGAATATGAGATTACAATTAAAATGATCGTCAATAAGGAAAATGAATCTAGCTATGATAAGACAGTGACGATGAAAATCTCCAAAATAAGGTAAAACAATTCAGGACTAATTATCGTAACAATATAATTGCATGTGGTGTATCTGTATAACTTTTGTATTTGTTAAAATACACATTTAAACCTACACGATTTACTATTTTCGCTTATCTGAGTAAGTCTTGGTCCACATTAACTAGTGTAATCGGGACTACTGTATGTACATATCAATTCAATGCACAATTAAGGCCCTTCTATTTCTAAGTTCTTACAGTACCCTCCATAAATCTTTTTACTTGTAATGTCCAGTAAATTGTTCACCACTATCCAGGAAGCTACTGCACCTTGTTGCCAGCAGAAATTTCGCATGAAACTGAAAACGGTTGACAGAAAAAAACTTATATTTATTATAGAAATTTAGGGAAAATTACAAAGAGAAACTTTACTGATGAATCCGAGTGCTAAGAATGCGACTTTTTGCGCTTGCGGTGGGATTTCTTGTGGTGTCTAGTTCTTGACCGGCTCCTACTGTATTCCTTCTTGTGCTTCCTCCGCTTGGGTGGAGGGCTCCGGGAACGACTTTTGCGTGAGCGGTGGTGGTGGGATTCCAGCTTCTGACTCTCGTGTGACCGCTCGTGGTCGGTAAGCTTTTCAGTTCTCTCCCTCTCTGTCGAAACCGATTCTTCTTCCCTGTAATTGTAAATACATTTTGTCTTATCTTTAAAATGATACATTTCCGAGATAAATGCAGTAATAGACGGGTAATGTCGGCAAAGGTGTGAAACCACGCAAGTTCAAAAATTTGATTTGGGGTTATTCTGTCAACATGTCTAGTCAATTGTAGATTTTCAATTTACTAGACATACAAGTAAAAAGATTTATGGAGGGTACTGTAAAAAATAATGAGTTCTAGTTGAAAGAATCTAATACTAGTACTTAAATACATACTCTCCAACATTGGTAACCCAGTCAACAGTAGCACTTCTTACCGACATATTACATACAACATAGTTTTGATTAATTAATAAATAAAATTATTGAATAATTAGTTGAAAAAATATTTTTAAACAATAGTTTAAGTCACATAATACGATTTTGTTGATCAAACTAATTACTTATTTATTTAAATCTCATCTACAATTTTTTTTTTTGCATTGAATAGCAAGCCCTTTTTGCTTTTGTCATGTATTCATTGCTTAGTTTGACATCGTAACAAACTTCTATATTCATGTTTTTCGAACCATGCTGAAAATTCTCACTGCTTGCATTGCTGTGAGGAACTGACATTATTTTAGGCAATGCCACATATTTTGAGTTACCATTGCTATGCTTGATTTGCGAAATTTTGTACCAAGCTACGTCAGATTTCAGATGAGATCCGTAGTTTTTCACTATACATCCGTAGCTCCGTAGTTTTCACCCAATTTCCATACCAACTACGGAAATTCCGTAACAGTTGGAGAGTCTGTAATATACCAGCAATTGACTAGACAGATGCAGAGGATTTTTCTGTATATGTTGACAGAATAACCTGAAATCCAATTTCTTGGACTTAGTGGTATCACACTTTAGCCAACGATATGCTATGGCAAGGAGAGTTTACTTTATACCACAAAAATTTGAGTGATAGGACAATAATGAAATCCAGTAGCCTGCTGCATAGATAATTGTGATTAGATTTAGGATAACAACCCACTTAAGCAGTGTCTTAGATGCCTGCTCTCAGAAACGTTAAAAAAAACCATTACAATTGCAATACATTTAGTCTTATCAAAATGATACATTTCTAAGAAAGCTAAATGCAGTAATGGACAGGCCCACCATGAAATTCACGAGAGGCCTCTTAGAAAGGACGAATACATATACTGTAGGATATGGCAAGGAGTATTTTAATTGAAAAGACAATAAGTAGATAACAAATTCCAGTAACTTGATGCAAAGATAATTGTAATTGGATTTAAGATAACAGCCGTCTTAGAAGACTTATTTCAGAAACAGTAAAAGAGAAAAATGACGGCTCAAGTCAATAGTAGACGAGGACCGTTTCACTATCAGCTTTTCAATCTCAGCATCATGCAGACAGGGATAATCACACTAGAGAAAATAGGAACCAATTGATTGCAATATAATTAAAATGGGCAGTATTCTCAGATAAATACTATTCGCTTGATTCGTAAAGTATTAAACTGTCAAACTTAGCTTGATTTACTTTTATCATTTTCAAAAAGCATGGGGCCATTTCCATTTGGTTAATCTACCAAGCCAGTGGATCACTGAATAAGTAAGTAATGATAGAGATGAATCTGAAGCACAGAATAAACAAACCATACTTTCCTCAAGTGAAAAATACATTTAGTCCTTGCATATGGAAATAATAAGAACGAGAAAATAGATTTAATTTGAGAGTAGTGAAAAAAGATTTTAAGCACGAGATTCTTAAATTTACTACTAAATCAGAATCGGATATTGAACCCAAAACCAATAAAAAGCAATTTATTTTAAATGTATATTTTTAGTAGCAAAATATATTACTGAGACATACATATTACTAATACAGTTTAGTAAAACTAATCCATAAAAATATTTCAGTCTAGATACTAGAAAATATTTTTGATGGCTTGGATTCGATTTTTTGTTATCCAAATACGCAGGTTGGTTTTGCAAAAGCTTTACATAAATAGATCTAGCTGAAAGGAAAAGGTATTTCAGATGAGAAATTCTGGGAAGGGAGCCCTATAAAATTGAAAATCTCTACCTTTCAGTAGTTTCTTGCTTTCTGGTTTCAGCTAAATATGTTATTTGATTCTCAATGACTTCTTTCATCACCTATGAAAAAGGTATTTCTTACATAATTTTTAGTTAAACAAATCATGCATTTCACAATCTTAGAAGCATAACAATTGTAACTGTATATAAAACATGATTTTCAATTTCTCATTGATCTCAGGGAACAATCGTTAAAAAACATGCATTGTATGTGATTATAAAAAAATGAATACTTTATTTTTAAAATCAATAATAAACTTTTCAAGATAGACAAAAATCTCAGATTTTATTTGAAATAGAATAGAAATTATCTCATGATTTGAAAATATTAAAATTCTAATTCATTTTTAAAGATAATTTCTCAATAAATCAAAGCTCAAAATAGTATGCCTTTAGATTTTGTTGAATATGTATCTCTTAAAATTGAAATTTTTATAACTTGAAAGCATTTTTGGATAATTTATAAAACAGTTATCAAAAGTGAGCTGGAGTAAATTTATTACATTCACAGCTGGAAGGGGATTAATATATCTTAATACATTTATTCTTAAAATTCCATAAATTATAAGGCACCTGAAAGATTAGACATCTCACAAACAAGTAACAAAAAAACTTTCTTTCAAGAATCGTTCCGACTATTTACATACACAAAAGTCTACCGTTACAAAGTTTAAAGTGAAAACATACTTCAGTATAAGATTTCTTTGTTATATGTACATTCTTTGCACGATAAGATTGCCTACGGCGCTTATAGTCTCTCTGCTCTGCCATTAACTCCAGATGAGATTTGGGTTTCTCACCTAAAGAGAAATTTTAATTAAAATTATCTTAGTTTAATAGTTCTACATATAAAACAGTATATGAAATCTATAACACATACACTTAGAACCATAACTACAAATATATTTACTCTTCAAATAGATAGAGCATAAAACTTATGAAAAATATATTAATCCAGCGCAGTGTAACTTCCAAATACAGGGTTCCCACTGTAATTGGAAAAGTCCTTGAATTTATTTTTCCTAACTAAGAGCCCTTGAAAATTACAGAACTTGGTGAAAATTCCTTTAAAGTACTTGATATTTTTAACTAGTACATAGCTGGTGTAATTTCGTCTTGCATTAGAACTTGTCCAGACTAGTTTCCTCCACAGCAGGTGCGCCATTTGAGCGTCATTCTGAATTAAACCATTATTTCGTGCCTTAACACTACTTGATATATTAATAATGCTATGTCTAGATCTTCTATTTTCCACAGTATTCTGTCGTTCTAATTTGACACCTATAGTCTCTGTAAAGACGGACGCCTTGTTATGCCCGCCACATCATGACGTATCACGGCCGTTAGATAACAGCACCGCTTTATTAGGAAACCGTAGCTTTTGCAGTCAGTACATCATTGGAAACCTGGCGCATATCCAAAGAAATTAAGCCAATTTCTTATTACAAAAATATAAAAGTTACAATTGAAAAACATTTTTAAGAAAATCACATTTAAGATAACCTTTTGTTGTAAAATTTTCTGCAGATTTAAAATCCGTTGAAATTTTTTTCTATCTGTAACGATCGCAAAGATAAGAAACCTAGACTAGAGAATATAAAAGCCCTAACACTAGTCAAAACTTTTTATTTGTTTTATTTCTCAAACAAAATAAACCATGACAGCTGTCTATTGTAGGCAGTGGACGACAGCAAAATGGAGATTGTGTCTTGTAGATCGAACCGAGTGCAAGCTTCTATACTCTTCTTCGTGCCACCAAAAGAATTTATCGTACAATATTTTATCTTTGACCGAAATCAATATGGGTGCTAGTAGCCATTGAGACAAGCCCACTTTTCAAAAAAAAATCACAGGTTCTGTGAGAAAATCCAAATTTCACCAAAATTGATGATAACTTTACTTATTACTATCAGTAATTTTTTTAAATGTTGTCTTTTTTTTTAATATTTTTCACATTTTTTCTTTTTAAATGACAACTTTTGTGTATGCTTTGTTTTAGGTCATTATAAAAAATTTTAGGTCCTTGAATTAGAAACATAAGCTGTGTCGGACATGATGAGATGATCCTTGCTTGTGATTTTAACTTGCAATATATGAAACCGTATAGAAATATCTGTGAACCACAGTAGGATATAAAATATTATAATTAGGTTGGTTGGTTTTGGCGTTTTATGGCACAAGGGACATATTTGGCCAAGCTGTGCCAAACATAAGACAATGTTAACAGGGTGTCTACCAAATTTTGAAAACTTAATTTCATGATTTTCATAACCTGGTACTAACAAATTTCATGACCTTAACTTTTAAATATGCACATTTTTTAAGAATTGTAAACATTTATAAATAATCATTTATGAACCTAATACAGTAAAACCCCGATTACCCGAGTTTCTGCTTTAACCAAGCTATCAAATATTTCTAGGAATTTTTTTTTTTTTTTTGGGGGGGGGGTTCTATATTTTTTATTTTTAAAACTATTGAAAAAAATTCTGAACTTGATCTCACAAACACTCAGGAAAACGAAATCCATGACTGGATAAACACTGACGAACAACAAGAGATTATTTATAAAAATGATTGTCAATAAGGAAACAATCTAACGATGATGAAATGAGACAGTGACGATGAAAATCACCCATACAGATGGACTAAAAGCTATCAAAAGTGCTATTGAATATATAGAACAAGAATAAGCAGCACCAGCAATCCTGTTATCCTTAACAAAAGGACGAAACATTGCTGCAGAAAAACGGCAAAGTAACGTAAAACAATTAAGGACTTTTTAAATAAGAACTCTTTTCTTATCGTAACAATATGAATTGCACGTGGTGTATCTGTATAACTTTTGTCTTTGTTAAATTATACATTTAAACCTACAGGATTTATTTGATTTACAATTTTCTCTTTAACCGAGATTTTTGGTTGTCCGAGTTAGTCTTGGTCTACATTAACTCAAATAATCGGGACTCTACTGTATTAAAAAAATAATAATTTGTATATTTGGCCTTTTACTAACAAATATTCAATGCTTGCATATCTCCAAAGCTTTGCATTTATTTCACATTTAAACACATACAATAAAATTTAAATAGCCATGCACTATTTAACGGAAATGTATAGATACATAAAAATTATTACATAAAAAAACCACACACACAACAGTAATCTATGCCTTTTCCTATATCTTAATAAAACAAAACCCGTCCTACACGCCACTACAGATCTGATCTAATGATTAATCACAAAAAAAAACTGAATAATACAACAGCCTATGGTGATTCCAGTCAAAATGTTTGAGCTTTTCTTTAACACTTGGATTTTAACAAATCGTGGAGATGTTTTTTTGATACTGTCTGCTTCGATGCAAGTAATATTATTTTTTGCAACGAACTCCTCCAATGCTAGTGTGATACGATTAAATTTAATGGCATTTCCTAGCATTATTGAAGGATACAAGCAAGACACTCCCTTGACAATATGGTTATGCAATGGTAATTTGTTTAGCATATAATATAATGTAAGTAAAAATGTCTTACTATCAGAGCAAAAAGCAAATACAATGGATTCTTTAACACCTTTGCAGATTGCTACAACACCAAAACCAACATTTACTGCCCTAACATCACGTTTATTTTTGTTTTCTGTTATCTCTAGTGCAATTAGCTGACTAGCAATTTTGACAGATTTCATAACATATTTTAATATGAAGCGACTAGCTATACACCACATCATTGCTTAACATTCTGCATACGAAAAAGGGAAAAGTAGTTGATCACTCTGAAATTTTCTTTAACAATTTTCTACTTCTAAGGTTCACTCTAAAATTTTGATCAAAAATTGATCACTCTAAAATTTTCTTTAAAAATCTTCTACATCTAAGGAACATCAGTTTTGCAAGTAAAACTTCATCTTTCAAAAATCTTTGTACAACTTGAAAAATACTTGAAGCAGGAGTTTTTTCCTTTGCATGCATGCGCGACCCGCAGAAACAATAGCAGGCTGGCATTCGCGACATTGCTAGTTGACACTCATAATGTTAAACAAGCTTCCGGTGACATCTCAACCATTTCTAAAAGTTCATTTGATATCAAGCAGGGTTTAAAAAAATGGAAACATTTTTTTTAACGGAAAAATTTGTGATTGAAAGGCTAATTTCGTGACTTTTGTGACCATTTTCTGTATTTGTGATTTGCATAACTGGTAGACACCTTGCGTTAAGTGGAAAATGTTGTGAAAGGGCCAAAAAGATTGATTGAGGAATGGGATGAAAGGAGAAAAGGATTACTTGGGTATCCCGATAACATGATTCCTGTGTTTAAGGAAGACAGTAAATAATCCCATGCCAAAAAAAGACCACTAGACAGGGTTAACACTATTTCAGAAATAAAATTCCAGCTTTTCCGGACAAATTTTCAAGACATTTTTAAGGTGAAAAACCAAGAAATAATTTAGCATTCAATAGTCAATAATTAAAATCCAATTTAAGAACTATACATTGTAAAAACTAATACACAAAATACAAGTAATTTTGCATTAAAATAACCTATTCAAATAATCCAAACTGTTTGACTAAAATCAATTTGATATTTAATCTCTACTATTATAAAAGGAAATGTTTGTTTGCCTGTCTGTTTGTTTTGCAGCTGCAAAATCCTGACGATCTATGGCAGTTACAGCAATGAGATTTGGCACACAGGTAGTCTGAATTTTTTGCAATTTTTGGGTCGCGGCGAAATTTTAAAATTCAATCTAGAAGAATTTTTAAATGAATTTAATAGTTTTATTCTCTACCTGGTTCTTCAAACCCATTTTTTACGGATGAAAGAAGAAACCCCCAAAAATGGACTTTTCCTACTGATGTGACCTTTTTTTTATATTTTTGCAAGAGATTGTGACGTCACATAAACTTTCTCTCTCCAAAAAAAAACATGCATATTCTTCCCTTCGCGTTAAAAAAAATAAACAGATTACATTTCCTGTCCCCTTTTCGGCAAATGAGAGCAAGAAATAAATAACATATGGACTGGGATTGATAAGTTTTTTTCTCGTAAAATCGGAATCGCAAATGATAGATAAAAAATTTCAACGGATTTGAAATCTGCGGAAAATTTCACTTTAAATTGATACCTAAAAATAGGATTTTCTTTAAATAAATAATTTTTTAATTGAATATATCTTCAACAGATTTGAAATCTGCGGAACATTTTACACCAGATTAATACCTTAGACCACGGACAACACTGGGCTAGCCACGCAGTGGCTAGTGTATCATAAAGCATAAAATTCTTCAATTTAAGCCAGTGGATGAAACAAAATTCTTTACCTGTTAAATATTAGCCATTTCTCTTAAAATCGGTTGAAAAATTCTATTTATAAAATAAAGTTATTCGAAATTGTGTACGAATCGTATTGGCTACTTTTCTCTAAAGCATCTGTGAAGCCATGATCAATCATTTTCCAGGACATTGAAGGGATTTTCCAGGTTTTAGACAAAAATGCGTAATTTTCCGTGATTTTTTTGGACGAAATTAAATTTCCTGACAATTCCAGGTTTTTCAAGTTTCCCTGACCAGTGGGAACCCTGATTTTTTTTGGACAAAATTAAATTCCTTGACAATTCCAGGTTTCATGAAAAACCTGGGAACCCTGACTAGAGAACCCCAGGTCATTGAAGATCATACACACCTAAAGGAGATGTACTCCTCATTGCTCTTGTGATTAGGTGAGCAGCTTTGTTTCTAGAATGCAGGTAGCAATCTAAAAAAAATCTGTTCATCTTTGCATTGCTATATGCAGTTTTGTATTCATTCGCAACCTACTTCATAACAAAGAATTACAGTTCCTTACTGCAACAAGTTTTGATCTACTGTTTTTTATATAAATAAGCAAAATCATAGAGTTCCTTATAAAACTAAATGCAAAAGTACAGGCAAAGTAACTGTAAAATTCTAATAAACTATTAGAAATGTAATCACAGCCAAACCTGTGTGATGGTTACCGACTAACTTCTCAGAGAATAATTTAAACTAATTTGGCAGGTACAATATAGATCTGAATGCTATGCATCTGTGATCCCAATTACATGAAATAGATTATTGAAGCCATAACATCAATAAATAACAAATATGGCATTGTATAATTACCTTTACAAAAACTATTTTTGAATAAATTAAAGACGGCAGATTATTAAGTAAAACAGATACTGTACTTTCATCCTTGTTGAGAAAAACTTTGATGGTGATATGGAACAATAAAAGTTGAGAAATGTAGAAGATGTGATTAAATAATAGTATAACCGTAACTAAATGTACTTGTTTCTGTTCAGTAACTATATTTGTAATACATATTAATTAGTATGTTTTTAATTCCCTTTTTAATCGTTTATACAGTGTATTACACACATATATTATGATAAAACATATTGACCATTGAATATTTTAAAACTCTTGGTACCAAATCGAATATTTCAAACCAAACAGTATCTTTTAACTCTTTACACTTGGATATTGCACCATTGGCAATGATTAATTTTAGTATTCTGAGAACAGAGCATTAAAATGATTATCAACACATGCAATTTGTACCATAGCTAAACTTAAGAATGTAAGTTAGGCATTTATAACAAAACTCATAACAATCAAGATATTAATTTCTAAATTTAACTCTAGTTTTAAAAATATGAAACTAAAATGGCATAAGTAATTATTTCTATAGTAAATATGGTCAAAACGTCTTGTGCACAAATTTTCGTTTTTATTGAACTTATTCTATGCTGGTCCTAATTAATAGTCCGTCGTCTGTACTTAAGATTATAATATTCCCTTAACACTTTCGCTGCTGATCTCATGCCGGCGCGTATTGTGGCATCAACGCTAAAGAGCCAATTACGCGTGATTCTCAGTAGCCAGTCACAAGTTCACGCTGGAAAAGTTGCACCTCGACATTTATTCTCCACTTCAATCGGCATTATATGTTAGATGTTGGTGTGAAGTAAAGGTTAGAAGCTAGTTGTAAAAGTATGTGGTTTCGATGGATAACATCCATCACGGATTCCCAATTGGTTTGCTTTGCAAACCAAATTATGAATATTATGAACTATGGTTTGCTTCGAAAACCAATACCACGGGCAATGCCGCAATGGTCTCATCGTAGTCAAATTTGACAAAATTCGAATTGCAAAGAGATCCAATCGACGTGACGTCAAGATCTCTTGCAAAAATATCAATATTTAATTGAAAAATTATTTATTAAAAGAAAATCAAGGTATATAAAGAGTAAAATGTTACGCAGATTTCAAATCCGTTTTTTTTTTCAATCTATCTTTAACGATCACAATTTTACAAAAAAGAACTAACAATGCCAGTCAAAATGCTCACTGTGGAATCGTTTGAGCGGAGACTAGGCCTGGGCGATGTTCAGATTTTCACATCACGATACATCAGCATTCTAACATCACGATACCGCGATATATCGCGATGTTAACCATGCATTTTATACATAGTAAAAGCAAAACCTTGCTCCTACATCACACACATATATATATATATATATATATTTTTTTTTTTTTTTAATTAAGTTATTAGCAATATAGTATAGTTGAGAATAATTCAGTTATTAGTAATATAGTATTAAGTGGAACCAAGTTCTTTTACATTTTTATTTTCACGCTTGAAAATGTGTGTATAAACCCTCTATGACTCCTTAAAAATTTCGAAAGAACTTCTTAAATACTCCTAATTTTTAGATTCAAAATTCTGTATGAATCCTGGTAGGGTAGAATTAGCTCCTCCGCAGTTTGAAACTTTAATTTTCAATCTTTATATGTGTGCCACCTGCCAGAATATTCTCGAAAAACAACAGTGCAGAAATCACAAAAGATTCTCATTAGCAGGCCTGGTAGAAAATCGCACATGCACATAAAGGAACATCGGAATCGTTTTGTCAGTCTAAACCAAAACCCAAGTTTCCCCAAATGCTGCTAAAAAAAACACGAAAGGGCATTGTTTAAACCAGAGAAATCACGCATGAACTAAGAAAACATCGCAATTATTACCGCTGAACTACAACATCGTGGCACCGTGATATCAGTGCTAAGGGATGGCTGTGTGATATCGGGGAATATCGCGATATCACGATGCATCAGCAGCTTGAAAATCGCGAAACCGGTATGCCGATGCCGATTCGATACATCGCCAGTGTCGCGAACAACTGCGAACTAGACTTAATTATTTTGCTGACTGTAGGTGGCGGCACTGCTGCGAAAACTAACCTTTGTTTTTGAACTTCCTTTTGGCGGCAGATTGTGTTATGTCACGAGAGCTGATGCTTGCCAACATGATAATGCTTAAACATGTACATATTCTTGTGTAAATACTTAATGATAGCAAGAAATGTTTTAAGTTTGTAAATATAAAAAGGCCTTTTGCTTTCATTGCTAATTTGTGAGTATAGATTGCTGTAAAGTATAAAACAAAAGTTATTCTCATTCAACGACCCGGGTTAAAGTAGAAGTTGAAGCAAGACAAGTGAAAAAGAAGGTAAGGTAGATTAATTGCCTTTCCTAATAAATATTGTTTTCAACAGCCAGCGTGATAATCGCGAAACCGATGTGGCGATGACGATCTCACACTCACACTGATTGGCCTAGTATGTTTCACACACCATATATGCTCAAGTAGATTAAAAAATAGCTTATTTAGAAGGAAAAAAACAAGCATAAAAATAGAAATAAAGGGGTATTTGATTCCTCTAAGAAAACATCGAAATCGTTGGCGCTGAGCAACAGGAGACATCGCGATTCCGTAAAACCGTGATATTTGTGGTCTGGGATTGGCTGCTTGACATCGGAAGAAACCACGATATCGCGCATGCGCTTTGAAAAAAATCGATATATCACGATATATCGTCATCGTCAAAATCGCGAAACCGGTGTGACAATGTCGATCTCACACCGGTTTACCACATGTATCGATACATCGCCCAGGCCTAGCGGAGACTATGCATTCCCATTTAATTCTGAAGAGCAGAAGGTATAAAAACTTGGCATGGTTCCAAAAGCTGACGTCAATAGTGATGATTATGCCGTAACGTCAGAGGGGAAAATAGCAGAATTTTGTCCTTTCTTCAAATGCTTGCAGCGCGACAGAACAAAGATATAAAGGTGAAAAAACTATTAAATTCATTTTAAAATGTTCTAGATAGAATTTTAAAATTAGCCTCGACCCTAAAATTGCAAAAAATGTGGACTACCTGAGTGCCAAATCCCATTAATGTAAGTGCCATAGATTCGCCAGGGCTTTGCGTGCAAGAAACAGACTAACACTTTCTCTCATAATAATAGAGATTTTAAAAAAATCTTGTAATGCGTTGTAGAGATGATAGTTCTGCAGGGCCTTCACGTCCCCTCAAAATGAAAAATGCAATCTTATAAGCCTCCAACAAATGATGAAATTGCAAATTTGTTGGCTGAGCTTTCACCAATCTATTATGGTATTGGCTTCTGGGAAAACACCATTTCTAAGGTGGGGCAATAACTATCAACACAACGTATCAGCTTTGGCAGTGAACATGTTAAGAACCTTTTCATCCTCCAGTCAGCAATTAGTCTTACATCACAAGAATATCATAACTAAACATCAAATACCTTGGTCATCCTTTTTCTCAAAATCAAACATCAAATCTTCCACAGTTACGTTTTGGTGTTGGCTGTTTGACTTGCTTTCTCTGACGATGTAGTCGTAAACAGCCATCCTCTGTTCGGGAGTAAACTCAACAGTCCAACGGTCAGGGGTCTGAGGAACATCAGGATATTGCTCCAAGGGTTCTGTAAGAGCCGAAGCAAGCATTTACCACATGATCAGCAATGTGAAAGTAATGGTTAAAATAAAATAACGATCAGAAAATAATCAACAGATTAAAAGTTATGATTTTACAAACAGAAAAACCATATTAAAATCACTTCATGTAAAAGAAAATTATCACTCAACAGTTATAGAAAATCCATAGAGTAAACAATATTTCTCTTCTAAGGAAATTAAAGTGGATACATAAAGACAGGACAGTTTTATATGATAAATTTAATACACTGAATCTATGTTAAAAGATAAAATACTTTTGCTCTGCATTTCAAGATTCTATACCTCTTTTAACGATTGCATAATGATGCTACAGCTTAACTATACTTTACTAGAAGCACCAGATAGCCTTCTTTAAAAAAATTTCTTATTTCAGAATACACTTTCCAAATTAAAAGCTTCATTATCATCAAAGTGGAATGTAACAAGTATAACTAGCTCATGCATTCAAACTAAACCTGAAACATAATGTTGGACCATAAGAATTAAGATTTGAAGTGACGATCATTATGATATATAATTAACTAGATTCTTAATTAAAACCTTGCCTTTGGAACAAAGGTACAGAAACAAAAAAAAACTTGCATGATTGCTGTAATATTTACTTTTAAAAAAAATTTTAATTGATTCACCAGATCCAATAGTTTAGTAAAGTAATGGAATATATTTTAGTATGCATAAAACGAACTAAAATACCTGTCACTTAATTAATACCACTAAGTAAAATGTTTTCAAAACACAATTTGTTAAAATGGTATGCCAAAAAATCACTTCAATTTTAAAAAAATATTATGCATTTTTTATTCGTCAAATGCACTGGATTCACTTAATCAAATATAAAAGTCAAACTTTGACGTTTTATTCAAAAAATTACTAAACCATCAAACTTTGGACTACCACTTGTGAATTTTTTAAATTCTGATAGTCAAGTTTTAATTGTTTTTGTACTTTGAGAAGGGTTTACTTTCAATTGCCAGAATTTAATAAGTAGCTTCTTTACTAAATTTATTAATAACAGTATTGAAAAATTACAGCATGATCTGTGAACCTTTGCGATGACAAGAAATGCAAATATTTTAAGTTCTTCCTCATAAAACCAATAATGTCACAACTAACTATATAAATAAACAATGTTTGAACAGAATGCAAGATAACCAGCAAAAATACTTTAAACAACAAAATTATTTATTATCAATTAAAACCCATTGTGATATTCCAGCATGGACGAAAAGAAAACTATACAAGTATGATATAGGTTTATATTTTAAGTTTGAAATTAAAGTAGTATGTATCAAAGTAACTTAAAAGGTTTACATGAATTCAATTTCTGTATTTTACCTTTATCTCTTTGTTGTGATAAAAGTATGATATTGTGATTTTAAAATGGTAGAATCAAAATGGAACCAATAAATAAAACAATTTTCAAATATGCTTTTTAAGATTTTATACTTATTAAAATATATGCCTGTAATCAGTTATCTTTTCACATTTTCACCTTTCAATAACTTAAGAAGAATTATGGTTTAACGTAAATTATTTATAGCCACAGGGAAAAAATGAACCATCTCCTTTATTTCAAACAATAGTCATACTAGAGCAAATTCAAAGGTATCATTCAATAGGGAATAACATCCTCTACAAATTCAAATCCAAAAAAGTTGCATAAACGATCATTCTCATATCAAATTTTGCGCAAGCACAATTTATAATAGAAACACTGTTTTTATACCATAATCAGATTCTGCGTTGTTAAATTAGTCTAAATATAAAATTTCATTGACTTTACTATTAATATATCCCGAGATATTCAATGGTGAAGTTAGTTGCAATTTCAGGGATCATCTCCACATAGAAAGATGCTATTTGTAGATCGAGATTAATTGTAGTTATTGCTACCCGAATTTCAAAATTTGAACACCATTTCAAAAGTATTTTTCAGCTATCTGAGAATTATTATATTCATTATGCAAGTGCAAACTATTTGAGAATTACACTATGATATTTGCAAACAATGCGATAACTATTATCTGAGGTTAATCAGATGTTTTAAAAACTTTTGGTTTCTTCCTAAAATTGCAATTGGAAAAATTTAATTTAGCTCAAAAACTAATTATTGGAAAGAGCTGAAACTTTGCATGGTCATACTAGAAGTTTTTTTGAATCAATTCCCATAAAAATATAACTTGGTTTCAATTCGTAATTTTTTCAAACATAATTTAATAGCTTTATTGCATACTAAAAACTATTTTTAATTAAAATATCAGGTGGACTGTATTGTGGTTGTTTAACAGCAACATGGTACAAAATATCAGCGCCATAGAATTTTATTATTTACGAAGATATCCATAAAAGTCTAAGAAGCTGATTTAACATCAGGAGCTCCAATCTTTCTGCAACATAGACTTCAAAGCGGTTAGATCTAATGCCATGAAATTTGATATCTGAAGTTAAATTTTAATATAGATTTGAAACTGTGTGTCGAAATAGGTTTCTCATTTGTTAAAATTGCTCAAATGAAGAGAAGTGGTTTGGTTATTTTTTTTTTTCTGCAACTGCACATCAATGAAAAAAATAAATGATATGCACCAATTGTGTGATGGTTGGTTTAAGTTTTATGGTCCAAAGGCTATACAAGCTATGCCAAACACAAGACACACAACATCAAATAATGGACAAACCCACACAAGGAAAGTTAACACAGAAAAGAGAAATACACAGGGAGGTATCGAACCTGTCATATCATACAGAAATGACCTTCATTTAAAAAAGTGACATACAGAAAATTTAAAAAATTGAAATACATAAAAACTCAAGGAAGCAATTTGATTTTTTTTTTAATGCATGTTTAATTTCTTCTTTCAAAATGGGACTTTTAAAATCTCATTTATGCATTTTCATACAGTTTAAACAAGGATATGAACCATTTTTCAAAAGTATTAAAACTTTTCAACACATGCATTGATTATTCATTTTCTCTTAATTGATATTTAATGGGCATTGTAAGAAAATATTTTCGATAAACTTTGCTTCCGTTTTAAGTGCAATGAAGATAATGCTCTTTGTTACATAACAATTTTCGAAACTTCAGTCGATTTCCCATCACAATATTTTTGAGAAAATGAGGGATAATTAAATATTATTGCCTAAAACAATACTATCCAATACCTAAAATTAAAACTGCTTACAGAGTATGAAAGTACAACACAAAAAATTTCATTTGATAAGAGTTAAAAGTGCACATATCGATATTTAAAAAATAGGACATGGTGACTGATAGAACGCAGAATCTGTACTTTGGTACACTTGAAACAGTCTCAGTGTCATTAGAGAACACACTCGAGACTCAGACTAAACAATTCTAAGATCCTAAAGGTGTCCAGTAGCAAAAGGAGCAACACGACTCTAGCATATATTGCAAGTTACAACCAAGTTTGCTAAACATTTCACGACATCAACATATACAAAAAAAAACCTCCATGATTGTCAAGCCACTTACTACACTTTTCAACTGACAAATTGCTTTTAAGATGCAAGTCTTTGTGCAAGAGTATGGTGCAAGTTCTGAACCTGATGAGATCCCAAATCTTTTGGGGGTACAAAATGTTTTAGTCATGTTTCTTTTTTCATGGGAATGTATTCATTGATCTCGTAATTGACAGCAAAATTGCTATTCAGAAATTGTTCTATGACTGTATCACCAATTTTTTAATATAAGACTCCTTGCATGGTTCACTTGATATTATATTGCTCGATTTTCTTTTATAAATCTCAAATAAACACACATTGTTCTATAAAACCTTGGATAGGTTTTTCGGACAAGGGCTATTTTTGGTCAAACTACACCATTGTCAAGTAAAATGATCATGCATATGCAAAGAAGGCTTTAATGACAAATGAGAAAAATACACCAGGAGGAGAATTGGGCATGACAGGAATCAAAACTGCACCACCTACAACTTGCAGGTTGTTAGTGCAGTGATCCAACCCACTGAGACAGTGACCTAAAACATTAACAAGTCTAAGACCTTTCAATTCCTATAAAGATCTGATTTATTGTTTCTGCTTTGAAAATAATAGGTCAGAGAACCTTGACAGTTCAGAAACACCCTTCATATTGAAATGAACTAAGAAATGTTATAATAGTAGTGTATAAAATAACTAGGACTAAATTATTTCAAAATAAAATCAATACAGTGTATAAAAATTTGTACAAAATAGACAAACTTTAAATGTTTAAAAATATTTAAATTTCACAAATGCAGCTACTAATAACATTCGTCAAAATAAAGACAAGACACACACAGTACAAACTAAAATCTTTCAAGTACCAATTTAACACATAAAAGGATATTTTAAAGATAAAGAGGATACAAAAGCACATATTCTGAACAGTACGAGACCATCAGTAACATACCTTGGGTGAAACTGTAAAAGAAGACAGTTAAAATTCAAATTTCTATACTCAAAACCCGCTCATTTTAAACACAAAACTTAAATTGCAATTGGTTTATTAGCAGACTCGAGATTGGAATTCAAAAAATCCAATACTCTTTTTGGAAAATATTGTATATTAAACATCTTTCATAGCTATAGGAGCAGCTCATAAGATATTTCACATTCATGGCATTAATAAAGTCAATTATAATTTATAAATGATTGTTTTGCCAATTTCATCAAATTAAGCAGTTCACAGATAAACATGACAAATAAATTTTTATACCTGTTTTTTGACTATTAAAATTTTTTTTACAAGGCACATTCAAATGAAAATACCAAGTTTACTAAACATTTCATGACATCAACGCATACAAAATAACTTCATGATTGTCAAGCCACTTACTACACTTTCAACTGACAAATGGCTTTAAGATGCAAGTCTGTACAAGAGTATGGTGCAAGTTCTGAACCAGATGAGATACAAAATCCTTTGGGGTAAAAAATGTTTCAGTCAGTTTTTTTTCATGTGAATATATTCATTGACATCTTAAACGACAGTTGTTCAATGACTGTATCACCCATTTTTGTAATTTGGTTACCAATAATGTTCAATTTCTCTGGTCAGCTATGCAACATCTTGAAATCTAATCTTTCTCAGAAAAGCCACTTTAAACTGTCTTGGAAAATATACGTCTCTCCCAATAAACAATAGATCTTGTTTAGATTCTCGTTAGTTCTACTCCTTCAACTCACAAAATATAACAGTATACTGTTCCATAGAGATGTCAAATTTGAAATGATGGTTCTTCCAATTCAATTTAACTCTAATCATTAGAAACGTCTTTTCTATTTTCACTTCTGCTCACTGCAATGTCAACTCAAAACCATTCAGAAGTACAATAGACACATGAAATATAACGTTTCCAAACGTTCTATTTCACTTAATTTGACATTTATGGAGTTTGGAATCTTTTCATTTGAATGCCTTCTTACATTGCATAATCATTACTGTTATGGAATTATTCATAGCTATTGTGCTTATTGATAACAAATAAAGAAAACATAGAAATATATTTGTTAAAGCAATAAATTCTATCACTTTTTTGTTGGCAAATAATTGTTTTACCATAAAAACTTTACTGTTACCTTTATGGTAATGAGTGATTCATTTCGAAAATAGCTCAACATTGAATTTTTATACTAAATATTTTTATTTGTTTCAAAATAACTGTCTAAGATTTAGTATGAATAACTATATCTAAATTATTTAATTCAGATAACTTTCAAAACTACGAGACAAAATTTGTATCCACTATGAAACAACACATTGAAAACTTAAGACTACTGATCATATTTAAAAACATTTTAACAGTCTTAACAAACAACAGAAGATTTCAATTTTCAAAATATAAACATTAACATTACTAATATGCAAAAACATATATTTGAGAAATAAATTGAAGGATGAAGGAAGTCAAATGAGTCCTAAAACTCAAAAAATAAGCTTAGGACGGTATTGTGTAGCAACTATTGAGTATTTCCACTCAGCAAATTGTGAAGGGAAATTTAAGAGTCCAGTGATTGTTACGTTCATTGATTGAACTACAACCTAGAAGCGCGTTCTCACGAGTCAAGCTTAACAGACAGATTATAGTTGATCTACAAAAGTTGAATGAAAACTATAGTGAGAATCTTTGTTTCAATAGAGTTGATCAAGAAAGGTTTGACCCATTCAAACTTTATTGGTCAAGTGATGGTCATGCCATTTGCTATCATGCTGAAACTTGTCTTGGAACATGTGAACTTCAGTTGACTGTCAAGTTTGCTTTCAACTGGTCATGCCACACATGCATGTGTTTCGTTTTTAGATGTAAAATAGTTTTTTTTTAAATGAGCTTTTTTCTCAAGAGATGCTAAAATGTTTAGAACTGTATCAGAACCATGATTGTCCTCGGAACCATCGACTGAATAAATATAAAATAAAGATGCAAAAGAAAACGCTTTGGGGTCTATTGTCAAAGAAATGGAAAGAGATGTTTTTTTCTTTTACGATTTGTGCCCATGTTAAATACAGTTGTTTTTAGTTCTTTTAGCAAAACTGTTACCACATGTACAACTTTTGACATCATTTTAAAACTGAACTTGTTGATCAGTCCCTTTTGAAATGTGTGAACAAAAACTGATTCAAGGCATATTCAACTTTTGTTGATCAACTATAATCAGTCAATTAAATTTGATTCGTGAGAATGTGCCTTAATGTTATGAAGCATTAAAGTTGAACATACAAAGGGTTAATGAACATTGAAAACATATTTTCACCTGGAATGAAAAGTGTCAGACTGAGTGTTTGGTATTTTGTTGTTTCACAAGTAAAAGTTCAGATTTTGGAATTATTTGGGTTTTTTTTTTCATTTATTACTCAATTATAAAAGGTGTAAAATTTAAATTCACACATACTTATTTCCATCAGTCCTTTTTCTATTAGAATATTTGCCAGTGTTTCCTTATCTGTAAGGAAAATAAATTTTTCATAAATACAAATTTTAAAATATAGGATACCAGATTATCTATTTTTATTAGTGACTGGTTAATATAAATACAGAAATCTTTATAATAGAATACTTGCAAGTCTTTTTTTTTTTACAAAGATGAAATGTTTAATTATAAATAGAAATTAGGGGACCTATTGTATTAGCGATTGGGTTGATATAAGTAATGCAAACAACTACTGTTTCAATGAACCTCATGTAACTGAGCTACATTTGGGCAAAATTCAGTCATGAATACCTTATATAATTCTAAGGAAGACAATATCCTAGTTGTACATTTTCAAAAGGATTATAAACATAATTTAAGAGACCTCTAAATTTTCTGAAAAAACTTAAATACATACAAATTTATTGAATATTTAAAGAAATATATTTAATCCAGCAACACGCAAAATACATAGTATATAACATGGATTTTAAATATAAACAGAAATTTAAACAATTTCTAAGGACTTGAGAATAGTAATTTAACCTAGAGTAAGAGAATTCACTGCTGGTGCTCTCGTATAGAAAAATCGAGAACTTGGCGGCTGCTTTTTCTGAAATTAAGACAAAAATCACATTAAATAAGTCACTCTTATAAAACATATTTAAAAATACATTTCATGTTTAAATGCATACAAAATCAGTTGCATAGATAACTTCTATAATGTTTCTTTTGAGAGGGTAAAGCCACTAGTGTCTTATTTACAATTCTAAAATACTTCCGATATCACTTCCACACTTAGTTGGTTTAGTAACAATTTGATCAATTTTGTGTGTCATCAATATTTTACATTTCCTGATATCACAGCTTTTTGTTCAGTTAAGCCTCTGCTAGTTATAAAATTATATAAAACTGTTTAGAGCTGAGCAAAATCCCCACTATATAGACATCTCTGATAAACCAAATATACTGTAATATCAGGTTTCATTTGTTGCTTGGAAGTCATTTTTTGCTATGAGGGACTGAGGGTTAAAAGCTCTAAAACCATAATAAAATTAAAATTCAGAAAAAGAGATTGTTATAAGATGCAAAAATAATTTTAAATATACACATATAATAGAAGTGCATCATACAATGCATTTCTAGTGGTCAGTAGTATAATTAATAGATGATTGTGTATTTATTTTCAGAAAAGAAATCTTACTTTTTCTTCTTTTTGGTAACCATCTTTCACCCAGGAACATGTCTCTAAATGACGAGAAAGAGAGGATTCAGGAACCCAATGTCCAGGATCTTTAGGGCATTGAACTTTAGTCTGCAAAAATACACCATTGGTTAGTTTTCAAACTTTTTCATAGTGTCATTGAATTTTCAACTACATGTTATGAAATAGCTATTGCACATTTTGAAAAATTAGATTGGTCAGAATTTTGTACTTCTATTTCTTACTATATTCATAACTAAGCAAATATTCATTATTACATATATTCATAACTAAGCAAATTTCACACAGCAAACATAAGAAAGGATAACTGGTGGCCATTTTAAGTAATTTACCAGAGGGCTCAAAATTAGAACCCAGTTTACTCCATATATACAGTGGCCCCCAAAGCTGAGTAAATACCATGATGTCTTTAAAAGCCAAACAGTAATAAATAATGCGTACTTAATTTTATAAGAATGGTAAAATACACATTTAAAAATTAAGTTCCAATCTTTATTACGGAGTTTTTAAAGACATTGTATACTGGTTGTATACTTAATTTCGGGAGCTACTTAATATTTGTCTTCAGAATAATTGATTTTTATGCATTTCATTACCAATAATTAAATAGTACCTTTTATAATATTTACCCTCATATTAAAAGAGGGCCAAGGAAATGGGATCCTTGTCTTTTGATAAAGCAACTATACTGCTTAATCAGGAAGGTAAAGACCCTTCATTTATGGCTAAAACAAGAACATATGTTGGTAATATTCATTCGTAATTGTTGGGAGAGATTGGTACAGTAAAAATAAGGTGCCCAGTGTGGTCAGGCCACTAGAAGTTTGCATTCATATCTCCTAATACAGAAAAGATCAAAGTTTAGCATAAGGACTTTAATAACTCTGTGAGATTTCGTGCTTGAAAACACATCCTCCTGGGTTAAGATATAAATAATTATTGCTAGTTGGTGAAGGTAAATAATCTCAAATTGGGGTACAGCTACACTCTACGTTTATGAGCGGTGGCGACAGCCTTGGCAATTGTTTAGGTGCACTTCTAGTAGGTTAAGGCAGGTTAACCTACTAGATGTTATCGGTAGACTACGATAGGTTAAGGCAACCCATCTGTCTTTACGGTTATTGTGGTTTTGATGGCAACCTTGGCAAATGGTAACTTTTAATTTTGAATGTTCTAGAAAGTTCTTCCAAAATCCGTTAAAGTTGTTTGATTGCATTGGTTCGTTTGAAATATTTTCTTTGCTTCCATTGGTTATTTTGATTTTTAAATATCCTTTGATTGCCTTGGTCATTAAAAAAAAAATTTCTGCCATACCATTGGTTCAATTATTTGTATTTGTGTATTTTATTGTAATGTTTTTCAAGCAGCGCTTAAGAGTTTTGTTTTTTTGCCATATGTGGAATTTTCTTTTTTCCCGGAACAGTTATGAGGTATAAGATTGTATTATTTCTTGCTTTTTTTCTTTTCATACAGCTTACTGTATTTAGTGTAATTGATAAGTTTCGGGGTATTCTTACCCAACATTCGTAGCTTAGTTTTTCTGCTGGTTCACAAATGTGTTTGAGCTTACTGCTTTATGCGAAAGATTATTTCAAATATACTTTTCAAAACGTTCTCAAACTTTCATTTTCTGTTGAAAAAAAGAAAAATATTTTTTTAATAATTCTTTTTTTTGCAACCTTAGAAATTTGCAGAAAAATCGCCAAGACCGTTGCCACTGCTCATAAACGTAGAGTGTAGATGTACCCAAATTGGTGATAATACCATGTTCTTGAATTGAACCAAGGCATAGGTAAGTTATGCAGTCAAAATACTTTTTACTTAAAAAAAAACTAAAACACAAAATTGTTGTATAACCTTATAATAAGTATAATTATAACCAAAAAAGGAAGAACATTTTTTTGAAACAAATTCTTTCTAAAGCAACCAATTTAAATTAAAAACTGCTTTGAACAACTTGAAGAGCGATAAACCGTAGAATTATTGTATTTTCAGTTTGAAAAATCTGTAAGATCTAAGTGAGATTCACACTTCAATTAGTGTGGAAGTCACGCACTAATTGAAACACCCACAATTACAAATAATGATGCGCAAAACTCAAAGTTCACAGGAACGTGACTGCTATTAAAATCACACACATTCCATATCCACTCACCTCATCTGACAAGGAACTTTCACTCCAACCCAAAATGGAAAGTATATCACTGAAAAGTTTGTTTTTTTCTGTTAAAAATGAGTCCAAATCCTCAATTTCTTTCAGTCGAGAATTTTGATCCATAACTTTTCTATCATTTGAAACTCGCACTACCTTTTTCTCAGGTGTGATAATTTGATTTTGCAGGAAAAGGTCCGGTACGGAAAAAAAACTTTTTTGTGTTTGATTGCGTTTTGAAAAATAAAGTAAAACACGGAAGATTTCAAGATTGTCGGATGTTTTGAGGTTTATGGCGTGAAACACGAAAACGAACACTAATATCAATATCAAACGAAAACACAAAACAGTAAATAACAACAATCAAAGTTGTAGTTATACTGATGTTCTGTAGTTCAACCAACTAGACTACCGTGGCCTGGCATATATCACCATTTTTGAAATAATTTGGTAATTTTTTTTAATTAACGTCATACTAGAGCAACACAACGGGCTATTGACGACGGTCCGGGATCAGTCCCTTAAGGGAAAGATACGAGGACAACACCTCGTAATTTTGAACCACGGTCAGATGACGAAGCAACACCTGAGCTGGCACCCCACTCTCCAAACTTCCACGCCAACCCAACGTGAGGACTTTCGGCCACGACAGATTTAGGGTGCACCAGCCGCCTCTACACCATACGTTTACAAACATCCATGCCCGGACCCGGATTCGAACCAGGAACCTTCCGATCTAGAGGCTAACACCTTAACCACTATACGGTTGGTCGGCCCATTTTTGAAAGATTAAAAAAATATGTAAAAATCTGTTCTTCACTAACAGATTTTTTATTTATTTTTCCTTTTTATTTCTCTACATATGTTTTTAAATAACTGTAGTACATTCATTTTTTTTATAATGAATCAGAAACTCTATAATTTGAGCCTTATATGTTCATCCATAAACTGAATGGCAAAATTTCACTTCGACTTCCACTAAATTATTCTCGTGTGCATGGACGTGAATGCTTCTGTCTGAAATTGACTCACAAAATCAACAAAAATGGTGAAGGCCGGAATACGTATGTTAAAGGTCCCCAAGACCGTAAGTTTTAAATCTTAATCGATCCATTATTGTGTTGCTCATATTGATGATTTAATGCTCAATTGTCATTTTTGTTTAATCATAGTCACATTCTGATTCAATATTGTTTACTAATCTGGCTCCGATTTTATCGGTAGCCGTACATTTTCAGGGTTAGTGTTTGAATAAGATATCACTCAAAACTAAATCATGAAGCGTTGCAAACTATCTTTTTTTATCAAAAACGCTTTTGAATTCGTACACCTTTCCCGGCTTTTATTCCTTGCGCTAATTTTAAAAGAATTGAAATTACTGATGTATTCGCGGACAAACCAAGAAATTAGACTTCAGTTGTATAGTTATAATATTTATGGTGTTCGGAAAAATGTCAACTATTATTTTGACAACCGTTTTTCTGACTAAACTGATTCTGTGTTACATTAAATAACACGTGCTTGAGAGTGCTAGAAGCTTCACCTAGGGGATGGTACTAAATCCATCATTTTCTTTCCTCGTATAGTACCATGTCTATTTCAATAATTCAGAGAATCATGTGATATAATGATCGTAGTACTTACGATCCAAATCAAAATTTGCTTCAATTTACGGAACAATTAACTTAAACCTCCTTCGTTTAATTCTTTTTAGATGGCATCAACTTTTCACTTGATTCATTTAACTAATAATATACAACTTTCTAAGTATAACAGGTGGGATATTTCTCGTTTTGATTTAAACAAGCCATAATTGTGTATTGAAGTATAAGTAATATAGTACTGATGTATTCATATTTAAACCTGGTTAGTATTGAAATTTAGTAGAGCATCGTTTTTCAGCTGCTGAGATAGTCAATTAGTTCATGAAGATAGTTAACTTTTCCTATTGTATTCCGTACAACTTGCATGTTAAAGCTTTAGGAAATGATCTCATCATATACTTGAAATTGTGAGCTTTACATCTTTGATGTATTAAGCTTCATGTGTGTAAACTAGATCTAATTGATTTGTTCATAAATTGAAAATATATATTTGTACTTGAACTCTTTCAGAAAGGTACAAAAGCTGATAAAGAAAAGAATCGTATGCGAGAAGTCAGGATTCGTAAACTATGCTTAAACATTTGTGTTGGTGAATCTGGTGATAGGCTGACTCGAGCTGCTAAGGTAAGGCTTGTGTTAAAAAAAATTAGATTTCTTTCTGTTAATTTCTCATAGAATGACTCATAATTATAATAAGTGTGACACAATTAGCATGTCCGTGTGCCTTTTGCACAGCTTTGGCAATGTTGATTATTTTCTCACTTTAATCTGTTCTTTAGGATGCTTACAAAGCAGGTGAATATATGAGAAGGTTTAGGTTTCAAATTCCAGACAGTTGTAACAGTGCCTGTTTTGGTTCTATCACAGTTAATTTTTAGCCTTATAAATGCATAGCACTTTCCGGCACTTATATTTATGGAGGTTTGTTAATTTTCAAAATGCCTTTTTAGAATTGTAATAGCTGGCTGAGGTCATTTTTTGACATATTAGCAAGAACATGAGGCTCAATCCAACTGTTGAAATTGGGTTTAAAGTGGAAGATAATAGTATTGTAAATCGAATAAAACGAAAAAGCGGGTCATTGCCTATTTTAAAATTTCTCAATGAGTGTGCTGGTCTTCATAAATCTGCCAAACCTCGGAGCTTGAGGTTAGGTTGAGATCAAGAGCTGTGTGAACAGAATGTATGTATGGCAGGGCAAGGAATAAAGCCATATGAAACTGAATGGGTTGAGAACTATGGATATATGACCTTTGAACTTAGTCTAACTGAACAAAGAGTGTCATTCAAGTTAAAACAGAGGAAAGTGGGAGAAAATATGAAAATCTTTTCAAAATTCCAATTTTATTCTCTAATAGAAAAAAATAGTGTTTCTTTTTACAAAAGGTGATAAAAGATTTTTGCAAGAAGTGAGAAGAGGCTATTTACGTTCTTTAAGAATTTGTGAAAAGAGCAGTTTCACTTGCTGTGGCATGTTGTAATAGCTGACTGGGGTCATTTTTTGACCATATGTAGGCATATGGTAGAATTGTTCATTTTTCACAAAACTTAATATAAATCTCAAATTTTATTTTTCTAATCTCGACTTTAGCTTATGGTAAAAACAATCCATTGTACAGAATATAATTTTTTTTTCTCAAAATTCATTTTTGTTCTTTTAGCTGTTTTAGTTTATTACAGGATAGACTTCACCTCATGCCCTCTAGGCTAGATCTTTATGTGTTTCACAAACCCTGTACTCGTGTGGTTTTTCACATGTGGCCCTATGGTGCACATTTCCTGTTGTATGCAGACATTGCAAACCTAAGGTACACATGTGATATCTCTTCCCTTTAATTTATTTTTACCCGGCTGTGCTTCTTTCCTCATTGCATTGTCTGTCTTGTGTATGGCATAGCTTGGGCAGAAATGGCTCTTGTGTCATAATACACGAAAACAAATAACCCTCTATCCTATTCCATTGACACTCCCTTCCATGCCATTTTTTTTAGTTGAGGTTATGTGGCACAGTTTGATAAACTTGACCCAGTGTCTCATGAAGCACCATCATAAAGGATAGGAAATCCCATTGCTGTAAGATTGTGTTCTGCAATTGACTGCTTGTAATATTAAAGGTATGGGTCTAACAACCACAAGGTAATTCAAAACTGAGTGAGTATCAAGGAAAGGGATTCTCCTCGGCAAGTCAACATAATACAGACATTCTGACACATTGTCTGCCGTTTTGAACAAACTAATCATTATTTTAGAGCTTATCTATGGGTGTTTTGAATGGTGGAGTGGTATTATACGGGACAGTGGATGATTTCTCACCAATGTGGCAACCTTCAATTTATGTTTTAAAGCAACCCTGTTTAGAATTGAAGACGTTGTCTGATTGGAATTAAAACATGCTCTGATTGGTTTATATATTTTTTTTCTTGTTTAGCGATAACGACGCAAGTAAGTTGCACTTTTGTTCGCCGTTCACAAACCTGAAATTAGCTATGGCAGCAGATGGTTTGATTGGTAGAATAAATGCTTTGTTTTTTGGTATAATGTATATTGATAGTATGACTGGTCCTGAGAGTTTCGTTGTGATTGAATTTTGTCAGAAAGATGGATTGATTGCTACGATTATGAAGTGTCCAGCATGTGGGAATGAGATGACTTTAACGTTAAGAAAGGATGTAGGTGATAGGTATGAGTGGAAGTGTAGAAAGAATCGAGGAATCAATCAGTGCGAAAGAAGACAAGGTTTGTAAGGAGTAAATTGCATATCTGTAAATTCTTCTGATTACGTGGTATTTTGTGAGTGTAGAGAAGTTTTTATAAATTCTTGCTTTTATGACTTAACTTCCAAAAAATTACTATCAAATCCATATATGTAAAGGTTCACAGCTTGGAATTTGCTACATGGACGTCAACATCTTGGTTTTGCAACAAAAAACATTGGTGCCACTGTCCCATATGCTACCACTCCACCGTTTTGAATTGTTTTTTGTGGGTTTGTGCATGTCAAGATCTTGTCAGAATTGTATGTTTTCTTGAATAAAAATTTGAAATGGTGGTGGGTATGGTGTATCAAAATTTTAGTTTGTGTTGTCAAACAACTGAACTGAAAATTTAGTGATTATAGTATAAAAAGGAATGTAAAAAATGTAATTTGTATGGCTTTGTTTTGTATGCATTTTCCAATTTAAATAAGACGGAATAGATTTGTTCAATTATTTTTAGTTACAACTGTATGTTCTGTTCTAGGTGCTCGAACAGCTGACTGGACAACAACCAGTTTTCTCAAAGGCCAGGTACACTGTCAGATCGTTCGGCATCAGGAGAAATGAAAAAATTGCTGTTCACTGCACTGTCAGAGGGCCAAAGGCAGAAGAAATTTTAGAAAAGGGACTAAAAGTATGTTTGAGTGAAACTTCAACTTGATTACTATTGACAACCCAGTGTGAATATTGCCGAAGTTTTAGCACCTAGATTTCTATTTGGGATAATTAGCAGCATTGTTGTTGATGGTTCTAGCTTTATTATATTGAATGTGTAGTCCTTGATGGTTACCTTCTGAAGATGTGCATGTTTTGAAACATCACTTTAGGCAGTAGAAATGAAAAGGTTGTCTTGATCTCTTATTTTTATTAATGGGCTGTGAAGATTTGTTAACCATTTCAAGGTAATGGTTGGTATGTGTAATGTAGGTAATCAAAATTATATTTATGTACAGACATATTTATATACATATTTCCTCATTTGTTGTTGAAGTTTGCACAATCAGTAGTCTCATTACTTAATTTACTGCGTTTTCATCAGTTATGCTCATATCATGAATTCCACAAAACAGCAATTAAGTTGTCTTGACTTAACTGCTCGAAATCAGCTGTCTGCTGCATTTTGCACTTAAAATTTTGGTTTGTGCAATCAGGTTTTTACATTCAATCATCATATTTTAATTCTAGCTCTTCTAAATTTTACTTATTTTGTAAATATTCTGACCATTTATTCCTTTTCTAATTAGTCTCATAAATGTTGTGTCCAGACCCTGGTTATACTTTCTATCAAACACATAAAAGCAAATTTAAAATAAAAGTTTAAATTGTAAAATTTTTAGCCACAATAAGTATATGTTGGTAGTGTTGCTTAAATCTAAAAGTAACTTATTTTAAAAAATTTAACTCAAGTTCAGTGGAGTCTAAATGTAAAGACACTTGTCTTGTGTGAATGCATTAATCTCAATTGCTGTTGATAAATTTTTTTTTCCGTGAACTTGTTATCGTTACTACTGCTGTCAACTCAAAATGACAATCTAAGTACTGGAATCTGCATTAAGCATTGTTTACATAAGCTTGGCGCTAGGGTCACTCCACATCAGTTGAACCAGGGTTAGACACCCATGATCACAGATTTTGGTGAAACGGCAAGTTTGTTCCTTTTTATGGATTGATATAAGTACATCGTATAAATGTTTAAGAGTGTACATCATTATGTAAGGAGTCTAGGAAAATATAAGTTATACCTGCAAGTACATGGTCAGAAAAATTCCAAAAGGTCTATTTATGGATTTTTAAAATTGAATGGCAAGTTCTACGTTAAGTGGAATATCTTCAAAAGGGGTTAGACAATCAAAAATAAAATGAATGGTTTTTCCCTTCTTTATTATTTTTTCTCACTTTAACACTAAAACGTCCGCCTGTAATTTTGACAACAGTTAATAAATCTAATAAAATAATTGCAATAACTAAATATTACCAAAGACAATATATATCAGCTCTCATTTTCAACTTATGTAGCAAGTAGTGAAAATAGAAGACTTGTATCCTGGATGTTTTATTGCTTGTGTTTGTGACAGCTTATGGTATTCTGGTATGGTGAGTGAGGTGAATACAGGAGAAGATGCCACTGTAAAGTTTTTACATCCTCATGGACCATCACCATAATTTTTCTGGTCCAAAATGGAAGATGGGTGTGTTGTACTCATCTCTAATGTCATTGCAATCGTGGAACCCCAAAAAACAATGACTGGAATAACTTAAGAATACTCTCATGCATGATACATGTTCAATCAATCTTATGAAAACATTAGAAAATTATTACCTAGAATTTGAATTATTTCAAAGGTAAGTTTTGTAATTCATTTTCCATTCCAACAAATATAAATATTAAAATTTTATTATAATTTTGCTACTATTTTAATTTAACAATTTCAAGAAAATGAGTGAGTGAATTGATTTCTATCTGTAAAGTGAGAAAAAATAAAACAGGAGTGAAAAAATCATAAAAATTTACTGTCATTAACCCTTTTGAAGGTATTCCACTTAGCATAGAACTCGTCATTTTATTTTTTAAATCTATAAATAGAACTTTTGAAATTTTTCTCGACCATGTATAAGATACTTGCTGGTATAATTTTTTTCTGCACCATAGATATTGATGTATACTCATTAAAAAAATTTCTTCACCATTGGTTTGTAAACAAGGTAGATAATTTATTTTCTATTTTTAAAAAAACATTGCGTTTCCTCTGATTGATTAATAAAAACCTTGAAATTCCAAACTTTAGCAAGCTGTAAAACCTAAACTGCTTGAGATAGAGCAAAATATATATATATGTGCTTACTCACATACATAAAAAGAACAAGCATGCCAAATTTCATCAAAACTGAGATCGTGGGTCTCTGATCCTTTTTTTTTCCCTGTTTGATTTGACATGGATTGACCTGCGCACCAGTAAGTGGGGAAGTGCATTGTTATTAGTAAAATAGGATCCGCTTCTATTCACTCGCTCGCATTTGTACTAATGCTTATGGTTTATAAGTCCGGATATTAGTGTGGGTGGTTAGCATTAGTGATTAGCCCTAAGCTCTTGTAAACAGCTTTATAGATGTCAGTTGTGCAAGAGCTTTGTTTACATTCCCACCACCTAATTTAAAATAGACGATCAAAATCACTTGCCAGACTGCATTGTTGCTGGTGCCAGGCTGTACAATGATCGATTTATATAGGTAAATTTCAGTGTGATTTTTATTATTTACCTTCTTTCTAGGTACGTGAGTATGAATTGAAAAGGGAAAACTTTTCAGACACGGGCAACTTCGGCTTTGGTATTCAAGAACACATTGATTTAGGAATCAAGTATGACCCCTCCATTGGTATTTATGGTCTTGACTTCTATGTTGTGTTGGGCCGACCTGGTTTCAATGTTGCCTACAGGCGAAGAAGGAAAGGAGTTGTAGGTATCAAACACAAGCTGTGCAAAGAAGAAGCAATGAAGTGGTTTCAGCAAAAGGTAACTTGTAGTTTTTTAAATTTCCTCAAGACGATTGCACAGTTATGGGCAGGTTTGTGTGACATTGACACAATTCTGTTTTTTTTTTCAACTTGTCTGTGCTAAAGCAATAACTCTATGCAACTCGCAGTCACTCATTTACTGGTTGCGGTACTATCATGAGTAACATTTATTTTTGAAGAATGAATATATTGGGGCATGCATACAAGTGATTTTTCTTGGGTGGTATGCACAGTTATGGGCAGAATCACATTATATAGGTGCATTTCTGTTTTTTAATTTTGTCTGTGCTAAAGAAATACTCTATGCAACTCGCAGTCACTCATTTACTGGTTGCGGTACTATCATGAGTAACATTTATTTGTGAAGAATAAATATATTATGTGGCTTAGCATCCGAGTTTTTGTTGTTGTGAAGTGTGCACAGTTATGGGCAGAATCACAATACATTGGTGTGTTTCTGTTTTTTAATTTTGTCTGTGCTATAGAATTACTCTATGCAACTCGCAGTCACTCATTTACTGGTTGCGGTACTATCATGAGTAACATTTATTTTTGAAGAATGAATATATTGGGGCATGCATACAAGTGATTTTTCTTGGGTGGTATGCACAGTTATGGGCAGAATCACATTATATAGGTGCATTTCTGTTTTTTAATTTTGTCTGTGCTAAAGAAATACTCTATGCAACTCGCAGTCACTCATTTACTGGTTGCGGTACTATCATGAGTAACATTTATTTGTGAAGAATAAATATATTATGTGGCTTGGCATCCGAGTTTTTGTTGTTGTGAAGTGTGCACAGTTATGGGCAGAATCACAATACATTGGTGTGTTTCTGTTTTTTAATTTTGTCTGTGCTATAGAATTACTCTATTCAACTCGCAGTCACTCATTTACTGGTTGCGGTACTATCATGAGTAACATTTATTTTGAAGATTACATGTGTTGGGGCTTGCATAGCAAGTGAGTCGCTCATTTACTTACTGTCTGTGGTACTATGGTGAGTAACATTTGTTTTTGAATAATGCATATGCTGATATATGCATGTCGATCACTTATTTACTAGTTGCAATTAACAGGGCGATAAAAAATCGTGCTGTTTTTTTTTTTTTTTTAATTTAAATTTTTGTAGGCCTAATACTTTGTTTTTATAATAAATATATTCAGATTTGTTAAATAAAAAAATTGAGTTAGTGGCATTACATGTTAACTAATATATATTTTAAGTAAACAATCAGAATTTGTGACATGGTAGATCAATATTTACTTACTAAAAATCATAGTTTGTTAGATGGTAATGCATTTAAAAATAAAAGTAAAACATTTGTTTAACTTTAAAACACAAGTTGACATCCTACATAGTTTTTGAGCAAATTACATAATGTTAACAAATTTATCAGTAAGTGTAAGTGACAGACCTAAACTATAGTGTCTGAGAAGGAGAATAGAGGACAGAGCAATAATCAGACTAGTAAATTCTAGTAATGAAACTTGCTAGCAGCAATAATAAATGAATTTTCACTTAGTTTTAATTCCTATTAGACCTTTCTTATTGCTGACATTTTAATGTCTGTCTGTGTGTGAAAATGTATATTTCTACTCTTTAATCTCTATTGCACACCACAAGAATAAGCTAACAGACAAATGCCTTAAAAATCACTAACTGAGTGCTGTTAATCAGGAATGTTTATACGTTTACTCCTACACCAAGCTTGAGACCTTTCGGCCATAGGCTGTCTTGCCTTCCAATATAGCAAAGAAAGTCCTTGAGGAGAAGTATCCCTGGTGTCAATGTTCTGTAAATTAGAGCACTGCGCAAGGTGTTGTCTTCATAAGACCATCGCAACAAATGCGGACAGATCATAGAGTTAGCCACGCCAATCCTATGTAGGTGCTATTGGAGATAGTTGTGTCCAGTTAAAAAGCGGAAACAGGCCACTCCCATCCCTATTGGTAGATCAGTAAGGATTCTTCCCTTATTAATAGGCAATCCCAACTCCTTCTCTGTATATCCCTCTGATACTGCATTTTTCTTTGTTTCTTGAACTGAGATTTTATGCGTCCTGCAGTTCCGCAAAGGGAGAGGGCTGATTTAAAACATTTTACATTACTGTTTCTAGTATCTTTAACATTATAAAAGGAAGTGTCTGTTTGGGGCTGCAAAATCCTGATGATTCAATGGCACTTACAGCAATGATATTTGGCACATAGGTGGACCAAATTATTTGCAATTTTTGAGTCGCTGCAAATTTTAGAATTCAATCTAGAATATTTTTTAATGAATTTAATAGTTATGTTCTCCATTGCTTTTTCAAATGCTGAGATTTTTTCTACCCTTGTGACCTTACAGTCAGGGTTTGGAAACATTCCAAGCGTTTTTCATCCGCAGAACAAAGAGAAAATTATTTATCTCCTAGACTGCTGAGGATAGAGTACAAATTTCAACGGATTTGAAATCTGAAAAATTTTAGTTATATTGATACCTAAAAATATGATTTTCTTTAAATAAATAATTTTTTAATTGAATATATCTTCAATGGATTTGAAATCTGGAAAATTTTACACCAGATTAATACCTTACACCACTGGCTGCCACACAGTGGCTAGTATAGTATATTCTAATACGTTACAACTGGCTGTTGCAATCTTTTGTAATATGCATGCAGTAATTGACCCAGTTCCCTCTGAGCTGTGTGTAGCCATTAGTGATGAAATCAGCATGAGTGAAGAAAGATTAAAGCATTTGACCATTTCTGTGATTTTTCTATGGTGTATTTGCCTAGTTATAAAAATGTAAGATTAGTTGTGATTTAGATAAGTGATTTTTTTTTTAAATAATATTCAATTAAAATCATGATTTTAATCGTTGATTTAAATCTTGATGCCCTGGCAGTTAATCATTAGTAACATTTATGTTTTAACAATTTTTTTTATTTCATTTTATCTTGTGCATGGTTATGGGCAGAATCACATTTTATATTGTTGCATTTCTGTTTTAATTTTTGTCTGTGCTAAAGAAATACTCTATGCAACTCGCAGTCACTCATTTACTGGTTGCGGTACTATCATGAGTAACATTTATTTTTGAAGAATACGTATATTGGGGCATGCATGCCAAATAATTTATCTTGTGCAGTGCGCACAGTTATGGGCAGAATCGCATTATATAGGTGCATTTCTGTTTTTTAATTTTGTCTGTGCTAAAGAAATACTCTATGCAACTCGCTATCACTGATTTACTGGTTGCGGTACTATCATGAGTAACATTCTGTAATGGAATTGCGTTGTTTTTCGCGTAATTGTTGATTGTTCGAAAAAGTTTTAGATTTCTAAAAAAATACTCCTTAATAGTTAAAATATAGAGCTCAACCTAATTCATGTAGGCATATTAATAACAAAGTGTTCTATACAAGACCATAGTTCACTTGTATTATACAAGACAGTGTCTTGTGTGTGGATCAGTGTATTAAGTATACTTGGGTGAATTTTGTGTTTAAAGTGCTATTCTACAAGCTAATGAGAAACATTGCAGCTCATAATTGTTTATACTTATGTGAATCAAGATTTTTAAGCTCATTGAATGTTTTTCCTAATTTTTGTGTAAGTAAAGTATATTTATAGCTTTGTTTTTCTCTTTCAGTATGATGGTATCATTCTTCCTGGCAAGAGCGGAAAATAAAGAAAAACGAAACATTTGTAAAAAAGTACCCAAATAAAAACTGTCTAAAGACGATTCTGTTTCATTGTGTTATAGGATGCACTCTTGTGTATTTTACAGTAGAAAATATTTTAATTTTATTTGCATACATGTGTGTTTAGCTATGAACTGTAGAAAGGAAAGTATTATAAAAATAGAAGTCTAAAAAATTTGGCAGTTAGAATTTGGTACATGTACAGCAAATGGGAAATATTTTTCCAGAATCGGTTAAATCTACAGGTGTTGGCCGAGGCTTGCCAAAGCAGGGACATTTTTTTTTTAAATCTATTTCATTTGCCATCTGCAGAGTATGAATGAACTGAAGAATTCTAAAATTCTTTTTATTTATGGATTAGATTTAGTCAATTTTTGCTCGATAGAGACGAGTGGAAGAGTTTCAACGCTAGGGTGGCTTGAAACGGGACATTCTATTGAACACTTTATTCTTTGATGTTGACCTATGATTTCTCGTCTAGGGAAACAATTTCAATTGAGGGGTTTAAATGTTTGAAGACCTGTCCTTCAGAGGGTGTGGTTGTCCAAGAGTTACCATGCCCTCTGTTGACAAGTATGGCTAGTCGGCAATCGACGAACAACAGCAGCAACTCTGGTCAATGGCTACCAACTACTTTGCGGTGAAGGTTGCATATGAAATGACTGCTCATGTACGAGTTTGTGTCCCTAAGCCAGAAGAGCACAGTTAAAGTAATATAAGCGTACGAATTGGAAAGCAGCAAAATGTTCATGCTTTTTAAGGATGGGTAAGATTTGGCCCTGGATTCTGATAATAGTTGTGAAGATCTGGAGAGAACACGGAACAAGCCTGGCGTTTTTTCTTTTTAAAGAACTAAGAGTTGGACCTAATTACAGACATGTTCAGAGTTCCACAAAAAAAAAAGATTTTTCTTTTTAAAAACTATAACTATTTCCGCTATTTTACTACTGCGAACGCAAAATTCGCGTTGTGGGTTAGAGTAGGGGGTTTTTGCAAATAATCTAGAAACGGGTGTGTGAGGTCTGGAGGATTTTGTTTGAATGCTTTACCTTTTAAGACTGCCTATGTAATGGTATGAGCTGGATTCTGTGTAATAACGCACCAACCTGCATGTCTTCACTGGACCCCACTAAGAGTAAAAAAGCTAATACATCCATTAAAAACCTATTGGATAACAACGTTGCCGAATTGCGATCAAATCCATTGAAATTTTTAATCCGTCTTTAATGGTCCCAATTTTACAAAAAAAAACTAACTCGTGTCGGTCACAATATTTTTTTCTGAAAACGTACGAGCAAAGGAAATGGAATCTTGATTTATCGAACATGAAGGTTTGTATGACGTCGCAAACTCTTTACGAGATTTGATATAGAAGTTTGTTTCGATGTCAAACTAATCAATGTTAATAAATAAGTAATTATTTTGGTCAACAAAATTGTGTTGTGTGACTTTTAAAATAAGATTCTTTCACTTATATATTTAGTCCATAATTTTATTTAATAACTTTTTATTGATACTATGTCGGTAAGAAGTGCTACTGTTTACCAATGTTGGAGGGTATGCGAAAGTTTCCGCAAATTTCAAATCCGTTGGAAGTTTTTACTCCATCTTGAACGATCTAGATAGAAAAAAGAACTACACATAAAGTTAAAACTTTTTTTTTAGTCTCCTGACAAACCGTTTCTCCACAAAAACCAAGCGGAAAAAATAAATTTAGAATCTGATCTTTTATGTTGTTGCCATTCCAAAGAAAACAATTAAATTCATTTTGAAATTGGGGCTTTGCACAAAAAATTTGAACCTGTGTGCCAAATCTCATTACTGTCAAGTGCCATAGATTCGTCACAACAGTGTACACACCAACACTTCCTTTTATTTTAGTGGAGATAAATCATTAAAAGACGTAAATATATTTAGCGTGCTATAATCGTCGTGAATCTTGCTAAATTGCCTACCTGCGTGTAAGATTTTGACTTTATTACTGTAAAACTTTTGCAGTTGAGTCGAATTCACTGTTAAGTGAAAAACTCTTAAGCAGTGTCATTGACACTTTCAGTTCCTAGCATTGAAGTATTCCAAAACCATTCTGTATTAATAATATAATTCATGTATTTATTTTCCTAATAACTGTCCACTTCAATGCAATTAGTTAACAGATTACAATTTTTAATTCATAGTTTTTTTTTCAATACATGGGTCCAAGCAGCTATTTTTCATGCAATTAAACAAATCTAATCTCAACCTAATTAGTTGCATATTTACATATCATGGAAAATAATTCTGTGATAGGTATTGAAATGATATACATCGTGTCCCAAAAAAATCAGAACTTAAAAAATTTATTTTAAAAAAAATAGATCTACAGCAAAATTAGTTACTACAATAGAGAATAACCCAAAGAGTTTTTTTCTACAGTACGTTTCTGATTATAGATGGCGCTGCACAACATGGAAACTATTATTAAAAAATTCAAAATGGCAGATCCTGTGAAGAAAGCTCAAATGTGTCAAGTGGATGGCCCCATAGCATGACAGCCTCGGTCTCCTGATATTACTCCACTTGACTTTTTCTTTTGCAGTTATGTAAAAGATGCTGCGTACCGAACAAAAGTTGAGTGTCATGGAATTGAAACAAAATGCAAACAGCTGTAGCTACTGTTGATGTTAGCATGCTGAAACATTCGTGGATTGAATTGGAATATCGCCTTGATATTCTTCGTGCTACGAAAGGATCTTTAGTTATTCTATCTAGTTTTGCTGTAGACCTTTTTTTTAAATAAATTTGTGAAGATGTACTGAATTTTTTGGGACACCCTGTTTTTTCAAGGACACTAATTGTAAAACTTACCTTCTAAAGAGTTTTTGAATAATTAAATAAGGACAATGCTAAAAAATATTAAGGGAAAGTAATAACTGGAAGATTTAAACTGCACTGAAGCACAAAAAGAAAACATTCCAAAATGCATTAATGGCTTTTTTTAGTGAAAAAATATCTATTTTGTATGTCATGCAATTTTAAAGAACGTGTACCAAATTTTCAAGTTGAAATTTACAAAGTTGGCCCAATTAACAGGTTATTAATACCCTTTAACAGATATAGAATTAAAATGCGCTTTTTTTTTTATTTTTTTTTTTTTGCAGATTATTGGTTAGATTACTTGACTAATTAAAAATTTCAAGGCAAACATCTTTTTTATTATTTGAACCAGAAAACAAGTAAAACGATTTTATTTTATAGCAAAAATCTTGATCAAATTAAATTGATGATTTTTGTTTTGATGGGTCATTTCCTTAAATATTTCATCAAAAAAGGTTCAAATGGAATTAATTTTTTTGCATACCTGAAATGATAACAAATAGATGCACAAAGTTTAGATTTATTTTATTACCATAATATAGGAAAAAAATTTTTTTTGTAAGAGTAATTAACACCCTTCTTAAAGTATAATTTGTTTGGGATATTCCTGGAAACATTCAGTGTTTTCACAAGTTTCTGATGGGGGAATTCGACTAGGATTAATTTAGAGAACAGTCGCTTTGTATCACATTACACATTAAGATATTAAAAGCATGAAAGACCTACACCAATTGTAATAATATAAATTTATTTGTACATTACAATAACTTTGCATTTCAGATGAAAACTGTTATTTACAAGTCATAAGTTAAAATACACGTCCAGATTACATAAAAATATAAGAAACCTGAACAAACTATACATACAGTCAATTGGTTTACTTTGTACATGAGCATTTGGCTACAAATGAAAATGTAAGTGGCCTTGATGAGAGATCTTTTGGTCTGAAACACTTCAATATCAAAGTCAGATTTTCAAGAGTACAAGGAATACAAACAATATAAAATACACATAGCTGTGATAAGCAATATAAATTGTCTAAAACGGAATTTAATCACAATCTATAAAGATGGTTTCAAGCACCAATTTTATGAGAATAAGCTGCAAGAAGTGTAAATAAAACTGTCCAACAAGCATCTGTGATTCTGTAGAATTAGTGGTAAAACGAAAACGTGTAGCGAAATTTAAAACACATATTTTGGTTTTGTAAAATATTTTCTGGATTATATTAGTACTTAACAAAGTTTAATGATGAATCAAACATGCACAATCATGAGCATAAACATCATTTACTGGGCTTTAGAAGACTAGAAATGATAGGATAATGTAAAATTAATAATGTCATGTAAATGAAATGAATTAAAATTAATACTAATATAAAGAGTACACAATTTGCAAAGAGTAAAAAAAAAATTGTTTTGATGTTTGATAATAAATAGAACCAAGTGTCACAATTTAGGGTTGTTCTCCATAGCCATTGGTTAAAACGCTCTCCACGTTAGAATGAGTGCGGGACATTGAACGAGAGGGAGGCGACTTGAAGCGGACATCGAAAACATCTTGAATTGCTTGCCTGAAACAGTGGAAGTTGTAATCGATGAGGGCTGTAAAAAGAAAATAATCCCATCAGAACCCACTGAAGAAAAGATCCATTTCTCAGAACCTAAATCTGAGAAAAATGCCAGTTTAAATCTGATTAGTACAGTTAGTATCGGTTATATGGTCAGCTCAGCGGTCCAGAAAAATCGGACCATATATGCGGAACAATACCACACTATTTAATTATGGCAGGATTATATTCACCTATCAGAATATAGTTCTCATAAATAAAAAATTAATTCGCAAAGTAAAAACTACAGTAAGAAATATAGAATATTTTTTAGTGATATTTATTAGCTTACCTTACCAATCTAAGTACAGAACACATAAGTATGTTACATGCATCCATATTCAATGCACATATCTCTACTATTATAAAAGGAAAGGTTTTTTTTTCTATACCACAGTCCTGACGAATCTAGGGCACTTACAATGATGGGATTTGGCACACAGATAGTCCGAATTTTTAGGTCACAGTAAATTTTAAAATGTCTGAAAACAAGACAGATGTCCACCTGTTGTGCTTAGGGAGAAAGAGAATTGAGGGGTGGGTAACTCCAACAATGATTCAATACAAAAGAGAAAAGGGGAGGGAAGTAAAGGTGTAAATTCCCCAGGTCCTCTCAGGGGTAGCCAAGACTTTTTTTTTTTGGTCATTCCCTGTGTTTCTCCCCGCTTCAACAAATAATACAACAATTACTATTTAAAAAAAAAAAAAAAAGATAATTTCATTAAAAAGATTTTTTAAAAAAACGACCATATTACCGATAACCATGAAAATAAAATGACTATATAAGCAGTGAGCTTTAACACAAGTTCCCTATTAGGTTCGACAGGACTTTAGAAAACTGACCATATAGCCAGTACTGACTGTATTAAGGAAGATTATACAGTATTTAGAGTAATAGGTGAAAATATAAACTGCGCAAGAGTGGTCTGTTTCAGGTTTTATGCCACAAGGACCATATTAGACCATACAGCATCAGACACAAGAAATAAAATGCCAAGTAATCGACGACTTTGCGTGGAGGCGACTCTAAAAAGTGCCACCACAGCCACCAATAGTCTATTGTACTGAAACCCACTACTGATCTATTAAAGACCGATTGCCGAAATATATTTTGGCATGTACCTGATTGGAATGTTTGAGAGTTCCCAGGGTACAATGGTATAATGCAATATACAACGGTATCCCCGATACTCGAATCATTGGGCAGAGTAATAATCACACAGAACATGTTCAGGACTCTCCTCTACCATGCGACAACCTCTACATAATGGGTCATCTGTAACACCCATAAGGTTGAAGTGTCTATTTAGGGTACAGTGGCCAGTTAGAAGGACAATAGCTACCCCGATTTCTCTTCTGCTCAATTTCAGCAGTTCTCTCCATCTGTTCCACGGAGACTGTTGATTGAGCTCTTTGGCTTGTCTTTGATCATTAGATTAAAGCCATGTATGGTAAGACTCGACCAGGAGTACACCTTTGATAGTCTTTCTAATCACATTGTGAGGTAGACCCAAAGCAGGCTCTGGTCCAATAAAAGCCATTTTAAATTCACGTTTTGCTAGTGGTCTGCCATTTTATTACCCTCAATGACCAGGGACCCAGATAAGAGACACTTTGTTTCTCTCAGCCAGACCCACACAAGCATTGTGACATTCCCACACCTGCTTTTGAATATAGACATACGTAAGCACGAAAGTTTTTACTGACACAGAAGAGAAATACCACAGAGGTGGGTAAGAATTTAATTATTGTCATACTGGAGCAACACAGTGGACTATTGCTGACAGTCCCGTAACAACCTCCGAAGGGAAAGATTCAAAGACAACACCGCGGTCAGATGACGACGTCACACCTGAGCTAGCATCCTACCTTTCCAAACCTCGCCAATTTGAGGCTGTAACAGATTTAACGTGCACGAGCCCCCTTTGTACACGAGTCTTTGGTTGGATTCGAACTCACAAACCTTCTGGTTGCAAGTCAATTATTCTTCCCAACCAGGCTACTACTGTGGCCCATCCAGGGAGGAATGCACCTGACAGGAATCAAACTGTTGACTTGTCATTATATGGCTGGTTTAAGGTTGTGAACAATAAACTCTCAGTCCTCAAAAACAACAAAGGATTCGCCTAGTCTACTTAGGTTGGCCATGCTGCACAAGACATACAATGTCAAGTAATAGACACACGATGAAAGTTTTATCGACACAGAGAAATACACCCAGGAGGTACTTTGGTAATTAACATCGTACTAGAGCAACACAACGGGCAATTGTGACAACGGTCTGGGATCAATCCCCTGAGGAAAAGAGCAAAGGACTACACCACGTCATTTTGAACCACGGTCAGATGACGAGGCAAGACTATTTGATTCGCAAAAAATCGCTAGTCAAACTTTTCAACTTTAGACTTTTAATAATTTTTATTTAATTAGTAATTTTTAATTAACGTCGTACTAAAGCAAAACAACAGGCTATTGATGACGGTTTGAGAACAATCCTCAAAGGGGAATTTTTTAATTAACGTCGTACTAGAGGAACACAACGGGTTATTGGCGACGGTGCGGGATCAATCCCCTAATGGAAAGATCAGTGGTGTTCAACTCGGATCTTTACTTAGGGGATTGATCCCGGACCGTCGTCAATAACCCGTTGTGTTGCTCCAAAACGTTAATTTTAAAAAAATACCAAAATTACTGAGGATAACACCACGTAATTTTGAACCACGGTCAGATGACGAGGCAACACCTGAGCAGGCACCCCACTCTCAAAACTTCCACACCAACCCAATGTGAGGACTTTCAGCCACGACAAATTAAGGTGCACCAGTCGCCTCTGCACCATATGCTTACAAACATCCATGCACTAACCTGGATTCGAACCAGGAACCTTCCAATCTAGAGGCTAATACCTTAACCACCAGACCCAGGAGGAATGCACTTGACAGGAATCAAACCTGTGCTGCCTATAACTTGAAGATTGCTAGTGCAGTGGGCATACCCACTGAGCCACAAAGGCCTCCTCCTTCAGAAGAAAATGGTATGAAAGATTTGACAGTACTGTTATAAAATTGAAATCTTACCTTGCTTGTTGAAGTTGTCTTCCCTAAGTATGCAAACCAAAGCTAAAAATCTGTTAACTTCTCTGAGGTACAGCACTGTACTGTTATTTAGTTTTATGATGTTTGAAGATTTTGAGTTGAAAGCACTACCTTCGTCTTCTTTTAATCTGAAGATATAATTAAATCATTTTAAACACGTGCAAAATTAATGAGTGAAGCTTTTCTGATAGTTATGAATTGAATAAATGAAAGTTTAAGTGTCTATTAAATTCATTAGTATAGCGAAAACACTTAAATGAGTGGGAATAACAGTTGAAGCATTCACGACATTCGTTTGTCTGATAACTTAACAGGAAAGGTGCCAAGCACAAATTCAGGCTACGAGTATACATATACCCAATAAGCATTATATAAATTTT
Organism: Metellina segmentata; assembly: GCA_947359465.1. Taxonomy (NCBI): domain Eukaryota; kingdom Metazoa; phylum Arthropoda; class Arachnida; order Araneae; family Tetragnathidae; genus Metellina; species Metellina segmentata. Next base: position 121,251,902 of record OX375874.1, read on the forward strand.
TTTTTCAATTTTTTTTCGTAAAAACCTTTCTGTATTTTTATATTAATTGTACAATTTTAATTTTTATTCAGAAGTACAAACAATGTAAAATACAATTTCATGCTCCACTTGTTTTGCTTTAATAACAAATCAAGATTTAAAACTATTTATTCCCAAACTTTCATAGGGCAGCAATATTAGCATTTCTTAAACTCTGCAGTAAGCACTTGATAAGTTCATTACTAAGCCAGTTTAAATTGACCAAGTTTTTGAAAATACTTTTTAAAACATATTTTAGACCATTATCACATTAAAATGAATTGTAATTGAAGAAGCTAGGATAGAGCATTACTTTATGAATAGAAAACAAATCTTGAAGTTAAATCCGAATTAACCTTTAGACTATGGCCGATACAGCAGTTGTACCTTGAAAGTTTTAAGAATCGCTCTAAGAAAGAATTGTGTCTGTTAATATCTATAGCTGTGGTCAAAAGGTTAATTAAAAAATTAAGGAAATTTAGATGAAACAAGCGTACGAAAATATGCTCACCCATAGATGCATGAAATATCTATAACTACATCAATCATATCACAGCATAGCTCATAAGACTGCATATCGACTGGTGTGCTATCAGTTGCGATATAAATCTTGCTTATCACATCAAATAGGAAGGCTTTTTCTATGGCACTGTTCTATAAAACAAGACAAATTGTGTCAGGATGAAAAAGCGTTTAGTGAATATAAACAAGTTAACCCTTTATATATCCTGATAGTACTTAAAAGTACCAGAGAAAGTTCAAAAAATTGTGGCATAGATTGTTTTTTACACAATGGTTGAAATGACATGTCAATGGCTTTGTAATTTATAAAGAAGTCCACCATGAAACTTCATTACTGGAGTTTCGAAGAAATTTAGCAATGGGGCTGATCACTCAAGGAAACAGCCCTGGAAAAAAGGCATTGTCCTTCACTCAGCACCACACCAGAGCAACCAAAGAGAAGGAAGGGCGACTATTCTGTGCCTAAAGGCATTAGTAAACAAAACCTAGGAGCTCACTGACCTACGTTTGTTCAACAAAGGGGGAAATGCAAAATGTGTTCTATAAGAAAAATTCAGTCCAAACCACATTTAAAATGTACCTTTTGTACTGTATTTTTGTGCTGCAAAGAAAACAAGGAATTGCTTTCATGAATATCATTTACAGTAGTGTAAATAAAAATGTGTGTTCATGAAGAAATTTTTTGGCATCTTGCTTAAATTCCTGTCAGTACTTATACCAGGTTAAAAATTATTATAAAGATATTTTCCTTCTATCCAGGTATAATATGTATCAAAAACTACCATATAACACAAAAAATTATTAAAAAGTTTTTAAAGGTAAATTAATTCAGAATACAAAACGTTAGCTCAAATTCTTAATTTTCTAAAAATAAAAATATATACCAGACATTCCAAGCAGCTGTGACAAAGCAATTCACAAATATACCAGCAAATGCTTTCAAGAAATATTACAAGAACCTTCAGAAATGTTGGAAGCTGTGTTGATAACCACAAAAGTTATTATGAATGAAACAAGTATGTATTGTATTATATGTAAGTATATTACTTGTCATATTTCAAGTCGCATTCATGGAACGTTTTGAACATGGGTTGTAAATTTGGGCAATTTGAACTCGGGTTAGTTAAGATTCACTTCAATCATGCAACAAAATAATATTCCCCATGTTTTCCAGAGCCATTTTGAAAATTCAAGAATGCAAACTAAATGCCCAAGGAAATTACTAATTCTTGAATTAAGGGACGTGGAATAAAATTATACTCAAACATGGATTTTGAGACAAGAAAACATTGATTCACTAAAATACTTACTGTAATAAATATATTTAAAAGATTTTCTAAAGCTGGCAATTGTGGTATGAGCTTCTGAACCACTTTGCTGAAAGCTTCAAATATTGAATGATCATAAATACTAGTAAGATAGAAGCTGAAAAGAGAATTTTGAAACAATTATGAACTAAAAACATCAGAGCATAATACATTTAATTTATGGACTTGATACACATTTATTTTTATTGGAACAGTTCAAATTCCGATAGTAATTCATTTAAAATTAACCTCATAATAGGAGTATACAGAGTCTATACATTTTCATTTGAATTACCTTATGTTTCTAAATGTTTGTCATCGAAACATATTTTCAATTAAAATAATTCAAATCTCTCGACTACACTATTTGTTTTACAAGGAGGTCACATTCATTTATGTATAAATATTAACAACTTTATATAGATCTTTATGAAGAAACTTTTAATTTGGTGTTTCCTATGTGTAATGTATCAAATAAATTGTAGACAAATGTTTGACCTTAATGTTGTTTTTTACCCATTGTGAGAGGTGAAATTTAGTCTACTTTCAAACACTGAAAATAAAACAAAAATGTGAACTCTGTTAGATTATTTTCTCATTTTCAACATGTCTTAGGATCATCACATGAGCAGTGATGGTAGAAAAATCAAAGCATGTCACAGATGTTTGGCCTACAAGAAAATAACAGAATAATCTAATTCATCAATGTGATATTTACATCTCAATTTGGCACTAATTAAACAGGACTATTGGAAGGTGATGATCAGTTTTATCAAATATTGAATGCAATTAAATTTTAATCCAAACTTTAAAGGCTTTAAGAATCAATAAAGTGCTTTAACTTAATTTAATTAGCGTGATTAATTTCAAGTGATTGTTTCCAATCACATTAAATATTTATTTTTATATTTAGGAATAGCTTTGCCAAACACAACCATAAAGCATTCTGCCAAAACATGGAAATTATGACAGTAGAAAAAAAATTTTATTACAGAAAACAGTTCCCATGTTAGCTATCAATATGAAGCACAATTTTCAGTAGATTCAAAATTTATTGAAAGTTTTGTCTATCTTTAATGATTACATATAGAAACTTGGAAATTTGGGCAATAAAAAACAAAATGTTCTAGGTTGGATGGAGGGAAAGGATTTCAGGTAGCAGATAAAAGGTAAAAGTTGTAAAATGCATCTAGATATGTGTGATGACTGAAGTGTATTTCTATACCCTCAGAATGTCCGGCAAAATCGCTGTCAGTTCAAACACGGCTGTGTGTCATATGCTTTAATAGCTAAGTAATATATTTTAAATGCCCACGACACTTTACTTAGAAATACACTTTTTTAAATTTGATTAGTTAGATAAAGGAAACGGGTTTTCTATCATGGTGGGATATATTTATAATTATAATATTTTTAACCACACAAAATATTTAAAAGGTAAAGAGCAAAAGAAACAGCAGGGTGTATTCAACCAGAAGAGTAAAGTTAAAAACTAATTACATATCTCTCTGTATTAAAAAAAAGTTGCTGCCGCCATCGCAGGATTGAAAACTGTGTTGTTTAGCTAGATTCTTTGAAAGTTTCCCAAGAAAGTACGGATCAGAAAATGCGAAATTAACATTGTTTGTTCTTCATCGTGTTCCCTGGACAATTGTGAAGATCTTTTTCTGAAGCGGCAATTAGTTTTGTGTTTATTAAGGGTCAAAGTTGATCAAGCGAAATTTAATCAGCGAGTGAGCAAAACATACAAATTTTCAGTTTTCAGATGTGAGTTTTTATTTAAGAGTACTTCTCAACGTAAATTTTTGCAGTTTGTCGAGTTTTTTTTAGAAATTTCAATTACGTTTCTGATAATATTTTTTGAAATTCGAGAAAAATAGGGATATTTTCGTTACTATTTTTTAAACTGTCATATCCATATCTTATTACTATTAGTTTGTAAATTTGAAAATATCGCAGTATACCTCAGAATGTACTCTTTCTTTCGGTGCAATTATTTTTCAAATTGGTTTATAAATAAATTTGATGTGATTCAAAAGTTAATCATACAAAACTCAGAATATTGGGATATTTTCGCTACTTCTTGTTAAAACTGTCATATCTACAGATTGATACTATTATTTTTCTTTTGAGAACATCACTGAATACCTAAGATTGTACTCTTTTTTATGGTACAGTTATTTTTGAAATTGGTTAATAAATAAAGTCAATGCAATCAAAAGTTGGTCACACAATTTTCGGAACTTTTAGATCGTAATTTCCAATACAAAACTAAAACTGTCATATCTATAGCTTAATACAATTAGTTTTAAAATTTGAAAATTTTACGCGAAAGCTTAGAATACACAGTTTCTTACTGTAAAATTATTTTTAAATTGGTTTATAAATAAATTCTATGCAATTAAAAGTTGGTCACACAAATTTGTATTTTTTAGATCACGGAGCATGTTTCTCACAAAATAAAGGTTGCATTTTTGACTATCGGGTTTGCCAGATATCAAATTTACCATAAAACTTTTTCTTTTTGTTTGGCAAGAAAAAAGGGTCGCTTTTTTCACTCTTGTCTCAGATGGTTTACCGAGAAAGTACAGATCATAAAGTTAGGAGATTAACACGGTTTATTTAAAATTGTACAGGGAACAAGATGCAAAAGGTTTTATACTGATGCGGCTATTAGTTTAGGGTGCATTAAGTGTTAAAGTAAAAAAATGCTAAATCACTTGCAAAAGGAGTCTTGGTTTACGAAGCAAACCAAACTGAATTGCATAGCAATCTCCGGGGGTCGGTGAGCTTAAGCGAGCAGGGGGCAAAGCCCTCGTTGCGACGTCATGGACCGGAAAGTCAAATAAGAATTATATGAATTATTAAGATAGTTTCGCTGTCCAGAAGATTCACTCTGTGAAAGGAATGTTGGTTTGCGAAGCAAACCAAATGGGATTGCGTAGTAATCTCCAGGGGTCGGCGAGCATAAGCGAGTAGGGGTGGAGCCCCCTAGTCCATTATATATATACATATATGTATTACAGGGCTTGAAATAAGTCGCAGATATAGCATAAGCTTAGTTTAAATTGCTGTGATGATCAGCAGTTCTCACTGCAAGTTTTGCTATGAGTATTTGAAATTAAAAATGTTTCATTATTTAAAAATATTTACTATTAAAAAAAAATTTAGAAAAAAACTATGTACCTTAATGGGGATAAGTGCAGATGGTCCTTTGCTTTCAGATTTTAGGCTGATCGAGATGTTCAGAAATGATATTGTGCATGTGATCGCAAACCTTGCTTTTAGCTATGTAGTTATGAAACAACTGCAATTTTCTCTATACGAATTTTTGACCCATGCCTTCATAAACTTGATAATAAGGTAATAAACAATCTACAATATACTATTTGAGTGTTTCATTTTTATGTCAGATGTATTTTAGGGTTTCATATGAAATTGCAGAAAACTTACAAGAAAAGTGTAGTATTTTTTTCTTGTCATTGCATTATTCATTCAATTGTTTTAAAGTTTATCAAAAAATTTGCAACTGCAACTTGCCATTATTACGTAAATTATAGGTTTTGCCATGAGATGAATAGTTTTTGCTGCCAAATTATACAAGCTCACAGCAGTATTTGCTGCCAGTTTCAAAATCTTATTTTGAGCCCATATGTATTATATATATATCCATGTAGATAGAGAAATTTGCAGTTGTCTCATGACAACAGTTCAAAATCTGTATACACATCACTACCATACGACATGCTTTTAATCTAGAGATAAGTAAAGTCAAGTTTACTTAGTTCAAGGTGTAAATTTCAACACACAAGAACTTTAACCAACACACAGATTAGACTTTTCAGAGCAGCCGTGCAAAGTACTTCATTTTGCAATAACGGCATTTTTGCAGGAAAATTTTCCTTCGTTTTTCCCAAGTTAATTAATTTTTGGTTTAAAAATTGTTTAAATTATTGAAAATGAAAACAAGAGAAAATGCTTGGAGAATATTGCATACATTAGAGAAATTGAATGAGGGCTAGAGAAATTGAACGAGGACAAAAATAAAGAGAGTGTGTAGTCATAGCTACTAGTTTGGACCAAATGCAAGGGGAGGGAAAATGAAACAGCCTAATTGTTCAACAAGAATTTGGTTTCTTAGTAATAAGTACTGGCAGCCACTTACGAGAACTGTATGCAGTTGGAAGGCTTTAATGAAATGACACAATTTATGTCAGAAGGCTGGTGTTTTACAGAAATACTAGTTCAATAGCATTAAAAAATAGTGCAATACAGATATATAGGTCTCACAATGATTTTATAATTACATATTGTTTAAATTTAGTATACATGTGTGTGTATGTATACACATTAGTATAAAGCACACCTTAACATTTTTTAAATTAAGGCCTTAACATTAATTTCTAATCAAACCTATTTCAAACATAGAAATAACAGTTTTAGCACAATTTCGGGAACATAGATCTAATCTCCAGAAATTTCACAATGCTTATCTCAAATCTCTTATGATGGCTGTTGCAGAAGAAATGAATACACATGACGAATTCAATCTACAATACCAATGACGTAAAAGAGTTGGGGGAAATATTTACTGCGTACATTCAGAATATAATCAGGCCTTTATGGCAATTATCTGTGATATAATAATATTTAAATTGTAGTTGAGCTTAGTGTGGAATATGAAAGATAAAAATATAACAAGCTGGCTTATGCTTAAGTAGCTATATAGATTGAAATTCCATTCTCAATTTACCTGTTTTAGAAACAGCTTTTGGTTTTATAGGAAGATCTTTTTGGTCATTTGACGAGTCTTTCGCTTAGAGGTTTTGATTTTCCCGGATTTTAATCTAATTTTTGTCGAAATGTTGGCATCACAATTTTTTAGCCACTGATTTTGTTTTATACTACAAAACATACAAGTAATTCATGCACAATTCCTTGCACCAAAAAAAAATTGTTCTGATTGCAATCTTCCAACAGATTTTGTTTGTACTGCTAAACACATTACAAATGAATCTTCTGCAATCTTTGGTGCTAAAAATATCTTCAAACTATCTTCCAATGCAAAACACAACCTACACATGATTTTGGTTCAGTGAGGGATTTACTTACATTAGAAAGAGTGGGGGCTAGAGGGTTTTTCTCACGTTTCACAGAAAAGACCACATTTTACTTTGTTCACTGCTAATTGAAATATTCGATCATGCCAAAATTTAATCAATTTAACTGAAATGTAAACTTTGGATTCACTTTCTGTGCCCTTGTAGTAATCATCAGTTTATCAAGGCTTCAATATAATACTCATCCTATAAGATTTTTATTGTGTTACCCATTTTGTTATTGTTTGCTTTGGGACTCAAAATATAATTCTTAATATTTTTGTACAAGTAATAGACATATCAAACTATATTCCTTCAAAATATAGTTTTTGTTGGAACTTTCCTTCATTTGATTTTGTATGTCTATTTTAAATGGAAAACCATCAATTTTATAATTTTCCTTTGTTTGGAATATCTCTATATTAAAAAAATGTTACCGCCGCCGCAGAACTGAAAACTGTGCTGTTTAGCTCGATTCTTAGACAGTTTCCCGAGAAAGTACTGATCGGAAAAAAACAAAATTGACATGGTTTGTTCTTCATCGTATTCCCTAGACAATTATTAAGATTTTTTTCCGATGCGGCTATTAGTTTAGGGTTTATTAAGTGTTAAAATTGAAGAAGCGAAATTTCTTCCGCGAGTGAGCAAAACACATACAAATTTTCAGTCTTCAGCCGTGAGTTTTTTTTAAAGAGTACCTCTCAACGTAAATTTTTGCAGCTCGTCGAGTTTTTTTTTTTAATTTCAATTTGGTTCATGATAATATTTTTTTGAAATTCGGGAAAAATCAGGACATTTTTGTTACTTTTTTTTAAAACTGCCGTATCTATATTTTATTACTATTAATTTTTAATTTTTAAAATATAGCAGTATACCTCAGAATGTACTCTTTCTTACGGTACTATTATTTTTGATATCGGTTAATAATTAAATTGGATGCGATCAAAAGTGGGTCATACAAAATTCGGAATCTTTGGATATTTTCGCTACTTTTTGTTACTACCGTTAACTATAACTGTCATATCTATATCGTATTACTATTAGTTTTTTATTTTGAAAATAGCGCAGTATACCTCAGACTGTACTCTTTCTTACGGTACCATTATTTTTAAAATTGGTTCATAAATAAATTCGATGCAATCAAAAGTTGGTGACACAAATTTCGTATTTTTTATTTCGCGGAGCATTGTATTCGCGGAGGGTTGTATTTTTGACTATCGGGTTTGCCAGATATCAAATTTATCGTAGCAACAATTGCCATAAAAACGATTTCTTTTTATTTGGCGAGGAAAAAGGCTCGCTTTTTTCCCTCTGTTCTCAGACGTTTTACCGAGAAAGTACAAAGTACGCATCGTAAAGTTTGGAGATTAACAGGGTTTACTTAAAATTGTACAGGGAACAAGATGCAGAAGATTTTTTACTGATGCGGCTATTAGTTTAGGGTGTATTAAGTGTTAAAGCAAAAAAGAGTTAAATCACTTGTGTAAGAGGTATTGGTTTGCGAAGCAAACCAAACGGGATTGCGTAGCAATCCACGGGGGTCGGCGAGCGTAAGCGAGCAGGGGGAGAAGCCCTCGCTGTGACGTGATGGACCGTAAAGGGAAATCAGGATAATACAAATTATTCAGATAGTTTCACTCTGCGAAAGGAATGTTGGTTTGCAAAGCAAACAAAATGGGATTGCGTAGCAATCCCCGGGGGTTGGCGAGCGTAAGCGAGCAGGGGGCGGTGCCCCCTAGTGAAGGAAATAAAAGCAGACTTCCAAACTTCAGCAATAGTTTTATCATACCTAGCACTGTAACTGGCATGAATTTCAATGATACTTTTTAATTTATTTAGCCCCTTGAAACCTTTTTAATTCCATCAAAATCGACAATTTTCCATTTTTCGGTACTAATTTGTAGCAAAATGTAATGATTAAAATAGTTGTTTCCAAATAGATAAAAAGAAAATTATTTATAGATTACAACAATATAAAACATTGTTGTCTACGTTGTGTAGTTTTTGAGAAAGATCTTCAAACAATGCAACATGAAGCAATTTTCACAACTACTCTTCGAAGTTGAAGAACTTAAAATGCCTGTAACTTTTTATGCAAGAACCAAACCATTTAATTTTTCGAGCCAAAATATTTTGGATATCTATTTATGCATAAACTAAACCCCTGTAGCAAATTTCATGAAAATCCATCACCCTATGGCCACACGTTTTCTGACTTTTGCTAATTTAACATGGAATGGCCCTGCTCTGAAACAAACTTTGAAGCTCTCAAATGTATTGCAAAGAAATTTGTCTATAACACAAAAAATTATGGCAATCGAAAGCATCGACAGGGTTTCCACTCTATTTCAGAAATAAAATTCCCTGACTTTTCCATGTTTTCAAGAGAAAATTTTACAAAATTCAGGATCACACTTAAGCAATTCACAATATTTTTAAGGTGAAAAACCAAGAAATAATTTAGCATTCACGAGCCTATAACAAAAACCAATTTAATAATTACACTGTAAAAATTATACACGTAATTTTACATTAAAATAACTTATTTAAATCCAACATATTTGACCCAAATTAATTTGTGATTTAATGTATCATAACAATGAAATTCTTCAATTTAAGTCAATTATTCTTTACCGGTTAAATATTAGCCATTTCTTTTAAAATCGGTTGAAAAATTCAATTCATAAAATAAAGTGATACAAAACTGTGTACAAATCTTACTGGCTACTTTTCTCCAAAGCGTCTGAGAAGCCATGATCAATAATTTTCCCAGTCATTGAGGCAAATTTCTAGGTTTTTGACGAAAATTCCTAATTTTTTGGACAATAGTAATTTTTCTGACAATTCCAGGTTTTTCCTGGCCCGTGGGAACCCTGATCAATTATATTTTATCATTTATATTGATCAATTATATTTTATCATTTATATTCATCAATCATACATCAACATTATTTTGACTTTTTAGGTCATTTTACACATTTTTAAGGTCAATGAAATGCAGGCCCTGACTATTATGTATAAAAGTAAGTAGCTCTTTGGAAACTATACTGTTTTGCAGATACAATATAATAACACTGCTGAAATAAAATACCTCAAATTAACATTCTCTAGACCAGCATCTCTAAGATCGTGCAGTGCCCTCTGATGAATATCCCTCTGAGCTTCCATCTTGTGGTCATCTGTCAGTCCGTCCACTTTATGAATGAATACTTCAAACGTAAACTCCGGATTCACTTTCTGGGCCCTCGCAACAGTCATCTTCAGTTTATCTAAGGCTTCTATATACTCATCCTATAAGATTCGAAAAGTACTTTTAAAATCGCACAATTTTATAATCTAGCAAGTTTTGCAAAAACAAAGAATTTTTCTTGCTTTGTAAGTCTGGTGTTTATCTACAAAAGTAGTTTTGAATATACTGATAGGGTTGCAGACCAAGTGAATACCTACAATATTTTCTACCTAGCAATAAATTAGGCTAGAAAGATTAGGTTCTTGCTGTAGCAGTTTTAGCAACAAGATTTATCTCAGAATAATAGGTGAATGTGCCAAAAGAAAATGTACATACTTAGTAAAAAAAAATTATAGTCCATTTCAAAACAAATAAACATTACTTATTTCTTTTTTAAGATCTATACTCCTAATATCTTAATGAACTCATTAAAATTGATTCCAAGGTAATATGAAATTGGGGTGATCATGACTTAAGTTCTATTACTGAAAGCAAACAAAAATTTTTAATCCAGTTATTTGTGAACAATTTAATAGATGTTTTTTTATATACATATAAGGGCAACTTGTATTTTTGTTGTATTGTTTGTTTAAATACACAACAAAAACAGATTGGTTTTCAGACAATACATACTAAAGAAAGCTTCTAATTTTAAAAATCAGTGGTGTTTTGAATTTTAAGATCAATAATGGATGTTTAAAAATTTATCTTTTTCGGGTTTTAGGGCACAAGAGCCATATTTAGCCACACAATGTTTAAAAGGAAATTAAATTTGATACATTCGCAAATAAATAAAAGAAACCCAACTGTTGCATCTAATTTGAAATAGTCTCAGCCAATCAAGCAGAGGTGGGAAAGTAAAGGATGAAACACAGTACAAATCAGGACGTCCGAAATCTGGAATTGTCCAAAATCAGGACGTTTTGCTAACCAGCAATTTTTTTCTCTCACTTTTTTCTATCTTTCCTCCTCTTTAAAGAACAATTTTTAATGAACAAGGCATTCAACCTGGACCAAATTAATGAAACAATGCAAAATAACAGACATGTTTAGAGAAAGTACCGCAAGAAAAATTAGAATATTTGTAAAAAAATTTGTTACATTGGTTGTTACATTAGATTGGAGTTTTTTGGCAAATAATCCAAAATCCAGAAAAGTTCGAAATTCGGAATGGCCAAGGTCAGGAGGAATCTGGTTTTTGGACTTTGTGCTGTATTAAGGTAACATTTTTAAGGGGAACCTTCCAAACATTTAATGAAAAATTTGGCCCCAATAGCAGTTGAATTTGAAAACTATGTAGAAGTTTTTTTTTTTTTTTTAAATCACTTACTTGAGCATCAATTACAAACACTAGAGCACCACTTCCACCAAAGATCATTTCAGAATCGAAAGTTTGATCAAAGAAGTCGATTTGGCCTGGGAAGTCCCATATTTGAAATTGGACAAAGGAACTGTTGGAAACATCTGTAGAAAATAAGCCAAGGAGAAACAATTATAGAAACATGTGTCAATATGTGTCACCAATTTTAACCAAATAAATCTAAAAGCATAATTTACAAAAAAAGTTAATTTTAAGATTTATACCTCAGAACACTGTTTTGGAATATGTTTACAGAATGAATTCCCTTTACAGTTGCAAATGAACTGTTTTAAGTAATTTTTGCAGACACAGAAGAAAGGATGTTAGAAATGTATCATCTGCAGGTCAAGATCATCACTTCTTCAAGCTGCTCGTGAAGTAACAATTCCAAAGGATACTGTCCATCATATTTGGAAGCGATTTAATTGGAAAAGTTACATACTGACATTAGTACATGCTCTCAATGAACATGAAATTATTTTAACTCCCTGGTGATAACATTTTTCGAGACACTATAAATGAACCCAGAAAACTGAAGTGCTTAATATTAAATGATACATTGGGGTTGCCAGTAACAATACTTGCATAATTGCATTAGAAGCACAATTTAAAACAATAGTAGCAAAAAAGTCTGCTCTAAAAACCCTAATATCAGGGTGTAAAGAAATCATGATTTTTTTTTTACTTGTAAACCAATCTTTATTTTAAGTAAACAATCAGAATTTGTGACATGGTAACTTAATAGTTATTTTACTAAAAATCATAGTTTGTTACATGGTAATACATTTCAGAAATGAAATTTCAAAATAAAAGCAAAAGGTAAAACATTTGTTTTACTTACTACAAGTTGACATCATACATAGGTTTTTCTTGAGTAAATTACATCATCATGTTAACAAATTTATCAGTAAGTGTAAGTGACAACCTAAATTGTAGTCTGATTAGATAAATATTTGTTATGGGTCATTAACTCTTAAAGTGGCAGGTGACTGTTTCAGGGTGTATTTTGCAAAATGAAAGATGTCTATAGTGTTTAAACTTTCATCCTTTCAAATAGAAAGCTTGGTTGTATTTTTTATTTAATAAATTATTAATCACATTAATTGTGTTATATTGTAAATATGTCTCAATTTAAAATAACTAGTTAAAAAATCACAAAAGCTAAGCCATTGGCCACAGTCAATTATAGGAATAACAAATAGTTTAGGCCTACTAGTGGGGTTTTTCTTTGACTGTCTTGACATTTAGAAGTAGGCCTACTGGTCATGGAGAATATAAATAGCTAAAGATTTTTTTTAAGTATAACATTAATGTACAATATTTTCCCATGCTTCCCACACTTGAATGAATGCTTTATTATTCGTAACATAAAATTAAGCAGGAACATAGTCAAAACTTTCAAATAGATGTCAACTTGTTTTTTACTTTACTGTTTAGCAAAATCCCTGACTCAATCAACACTCAGCAGATTACTTAGTACATAGACACCTCAGATTATCTGCAAGTGTCCAGAACCAAACAATTTTTCAAAAACTGATCAGTACTGGGTTTAGCCATTAGTGCTGCAATCACCATGAGTGCAGAAAGCTTAAGGTATTTGATGAGTTCTGCGATTTTCCAAGGGTGTCCTTAGTTATAAAAATGTAGATTGGTTGCGATTTAAATCAATGATTTCTTTTTTAAAATAATTTTTTAAATTATGAATTCCATCGTTGATTTAAATCTTGACACCCTGTCTAATATAGCAGAAATTTTAGTTGCCCAGATACAAAATGAATTGGCTAGATACGAAATGTGCTAATGAAGTATGAAACATACATTGAAGATCTCACCAAAAAAGATAAATTTAAAAATCGAAAAAACTAACTATTTTCTTTATAAGATTTTCAAGACAATCTAGCAACTACAAATTCAGATGTTTCTCATGGTTGCCATGACTAGATACTATCACAACTTCCCATCTGCTTAAAGTTAAAAAAAAGGGGGAGACTACATTTTTGATTGACCTTTGGTGAATTTCCTAAAACAGTCGCCAAAATTTCGAAAATAGGAGTTTTGGGGACGATTTGGAATTAAAAGATAGTTGCCAAGTTTGAAAAAATATAGCCTAGTCACCTGTGGCAGCCCCTTAGTGAACAAAGAGTAAAATAAAAAAGGACAAAACTTCAGGTCAACCTAACTTGGATATGCGTTTGTAGCTGTGTAAAAACATGATTCCTCCCAGCTTTAAATGTAGTTCTACATTCTTGACTACAAATTTATTTCGGTATGGATAAAATTCTGCATGCAATTGAAATCATTCAATGGTTATTTCATTACTTCCTTTTGCAGAATATTTTATCAAGGAATAAAATGCTCAGAGCAAGCTTTTCTTATGGAAGGAGCTCAACTTATCTTTTACAGCCATTTTAAAGGCAAAACTAAAAGCAAGAAAAATATCACCATGGTGCTCTTGTTACTGACTAGAAGAAGTATCAGAGTTAAGTTTAGAAATAAGTTTTTTGGAAACTTAATGCGTGCAAGATATGAGTCGGCTTGATGTAGGAAGAAAACTTCTGAATCACAAAAGGAAAAACCAGTAAATGTTTATCCTCCAATCATAAATTTTAACGATAAACAAAATATTTTGGTTTTATACATTGAGTCAGTTGCCTGAAGGTCTTTAAAACAAAATGACCGTTTCAAAATGACAAATTTTAGCATAAATGAATTTATTAAAAACGAATGCGGCATTTTAAGTGGTAATTATGCAAACACAATAACCCGTCCCATTAACATCTGTTGCTGAATAACAGCTATTCTGTGTGACAAAGTGAGTGGTTTCACTAGTTGCAAATGAGAGTGTAAAATTTATCATAATACTTTTTACCTATTTATCGCATGCGTCGAAGTTGAGCATAGCGTGAATCTGAAGTGGTTTGCGTAAAAAATTAAGGAGAGCTAATGTGTATGAGGAATTTTTGTATGTAAAACAGTTAAGCACAAAAGAATTTACATTTTAGAGAACTGCAAATGATTGCTTACCATCCTTAATGATTTTGTTGGTGCTTTCTAAGAATAGTGTTTCATTAGGAGACATCTTATGGAAAACAACCTTTTGTATAGAAGATTTTCCACTCCTGAAAAGAGCATAAATTAATAAATAATTGGAAAACGCGTCTTTCAAATGTTTTTATTGATATCTTCATGAAAAAATCACAAATAAATACACAGTAAGACTACAAGAACTACATATATTTATTCACGTTATTATTTCCATATATTTTATTTATATATTGATTGAATATAGGCTGATTTGTTTGCTTAAGGAGGCATATCTGGTCTAGTTTGCTTAAGAAGGCTTCCGAAGGAAACCAAGAGTGAGAAACTTGCAATGCTAAAAATGTAACTTCAAAAGTGCTTAAACCACAATAGTAATAGTGGTAATTATATAGGACAAAGGGCCACATTTGGTCAAGATGAACCAAACATTAAGTAAATAGACTACAATACTATGAACTTTCCTTAATTGGGAATCGCGGAAAAGTTCATCTATTTATATTTAAGCTGCATAAAAAATGTGCGCAACATGCTTTCATAGTTTTAAAATCCAGTACGAGCAATATAAATTTTTAGGTGATAATCTTTTAGTGAATATTCTCCAAGGAGAATTACTGAGAATTTTCTTCTAAGGCATAAAAGATACATGTAATACATTATAAATCAATGAACACATGAATGAAGAAATCATTAGTTAAAAATGTAACACTTCATAGGCTAAAATTAAAAATAAAAAGTAATCATTTAATTTATTTTGTATTCTACTCTTTTCAACAACTTTGCTTCAAGTATGAATTATTAACTTTGACAATACTTATGTGTAGTTGTTTCAGGTTCACTTCTGTAAACAATAAATTGCAAATTCTGGAACAATGAAGTTTTAAATAGAAAATTCTAGAATATGCTCTAAATTTAATGTTTGGAAAATGTTCTCTGCAAATGTATTTTACAACATGCAGTTTAAATGCCAATATATATTTTGAATAGTTATCTCATTGAAATTAAGTTACAAACCTAATAAATGCAGAGGGTACATATTTGCATAATACTTTGAACACAAAATATTCCACGTTTTCTCTAGACTTTATGTGATTCGTAGATTTTAAAGCATTTTCCCATTCATAGGATATGTCTAACCATGCTTCATTTTTTGTGCAATTAATCAGCATCAAATTCTTTAATTCTTGTAAGATGCCATTGAGATACAAAGTCATATTAATGTTTTACTTGTTTTTATATAAAACCAATCCAGAGGTTGAGGTAAGGCTGCTTCTAGTGCCGTATTGAACAGATCCTTAAGGTAATATGATTTAGCTAATAACATCAATGGAATATAGGATTATTTATGTAAAGGAAATATCAAATAAATCATATCTGTATCATGAGCGAAAATAAGATTTTAGTTTGCTATTACAGATGCACACAATTTTGTGTACATTATTCCATACACAAGCAAAATTATATATTTAAGCATTTTAAATTTAATTCAGTACATCTTTGTGGTTTCATATTCATTGATCAAACTTTCATGAATGCCATACTCCGATCTTTTTCATCAAAACATCATAACTTAATAAAAAAGCATTGTTAGATATTAGTAAAGAAAGTTTCAATACTGATACTTAAACCACACCCTTCGTATGAGGTCGACAGATTGTGAGTATGATTATGAATCATGCCAGTCATCGGCATATGCATAAGGTCTGTAAGGAAAACTAGGTACTTGCTTTGTTACCAATCATAAGCTCTTGAAATGGTAGAATTGCAAGTGCATATGTACTTCAATAGATATTAAACAATACCTCATTTGACCAAACAATATTTCATTTTGGTCAATCCCTAAAAATGAAATAAAATCTATTCTTTTCCAGAAAAAAATTGAGATAAAGTGAAAAAAATTGCAAGAAAATAGGCTCAGAATGAATCGATTGTTTGACAAATCCATGAACAGAATCCTCTCTTGTGTCATTTCCTTTGGAGAGTAAAATGATGCAAAACATTCTCTCATAGGAAAGGTAAGACTTTGACAATCCAGTTTTATGGTGAAATGAATAGGGTCAAATGTTATAAAATTAGTTAACCTATCAAGTCAAAAAAATTCTTTCATTGGTGTTGTGTTACTTAACTTGTAAACCAAGCTATTTAGTATGCTAATCAATAGAGTAAATTATGCTTAGTGTTCTTTCTTTTCAAAAGTAGAAGGATACACGTTTCCATTACCTGCGAAGTCCCATGAGCAAAATCCTAGGCTTTGGATCTTCAGAATCAGATCCGTGAAATTCAGCATCAGGCTCATCGGACCCGTATTCAAAATCTTTATTGTACGATCCAACCACATAGTTGGAGTTGAAACCCGAACTCTCTTCTTCAAAAGACTGAAATTGCAAGTTATGAAAATCTAAGAACAAAATCGGACTAGCAAAATGCAAGTGTCATCTGTAAAAACAAGACGAGTCAAAGCACAGTTTTGAAATTTTTATACAATAAAAACACTTTGTTGGTATGATATAAGGATTATTTAATTCATGAGATAACAAAAAAGAGTGTATAACATCATAATACACGGTGATTGTGAATTAATCAATGTTTTCAAACACAGGGCGAACATACCATTTTCTACAAATACACAATAAGAAAATTGTCGGAACTAAGAAAAAGTATCAGGTGAATTTTAATTTTGATATTGGCGAAATAAAAGTTTGCATACCATAATAACTGAAAATATTTACACCAATTTCACAGCTGATGTATTCACCTAACTGCGTGAGAAATCATGTGATCAAATTTTTATCGTAAATTTACTTAGCTTATCGATGTGTGAAAAAAAAAACTAATGATCAAAAAAAGATAAATAAATAAAAATGTGGACTGTAATTTGCTGTTTTAAAGAAATACCACAGAAACAAAAGTTGCAAAATAATTTTGTTGTTCATGCAAGAAGAAAATTCTTTAATTTTAATTTGATCTGCGACATGGAAAATCATTGGTGAAATTTTCCTGAGTTCTTATCCTTTCTAAAATCCTTTTCAAAAACAATCAAAAGAATTTGGAATTGAAGTCATTGGTTTCACTAATTCTAACTTTTGCTTTCCAAGAACAATAAATATAGTAAAATTATCAAGCAATATTAAACAATAGCCCGTCCTTATTAATCAGGAGATATGAGAGAAAAGCAGCCCCTAGGTTACTACAGATTTCATCGTTTTGACACACGTCATTTGGCGCAAAAAAATTATTTGGTATTACAGCCGATTAAATTTCAGCCAAGTTTAATTATGGCGCGCGTCTTGTGATGTAGCATTGTAATTTCGTTGCGAATGCGTTCTGATCGTTGAGTAGGACATCATGTATGAAAATAAATCGCATATCCTTTTTTTTTTCCCCTTATTGTCAATGTTGTTTGAGAAATCACCTTTTTAAAGTATTTGTGTCGGGTGTTTGTTTGTTTGTTTAATGGTAGGTAGGTAGGTATTTTACTAACGTCTTTCTGAAGCAACACATTGTGCTATTGAGGACGGTTCTGGATGAATCCCAAAAGGGAAAGATCCGAGGACAACATCACGTAATTTTGAATCACGGTCAGATGACGAGGTCACGCCCATATTAGCAGTCACCCCTCTCTCCAAACTTCCGACGACCAACCGGTATAGTGGCTGAGGTCAACCCCTAAGTAGATTTTCACGAGAAGGGAATCGACAGCCATGTGTTTGGTAATAACTCAGGTCGCGTGGCGGTATTATGCTTTGGGGACGTTCTAATGGATGACTCAGGGACCCGAAGTTGTGGTAGAACAGACCATGAACGCTGCGAAATATCTGAACATCATTGCGGATCAGTTGCACCCTTACATGGCGTCTGTCTTCCTAACTGGAAATGAATCTTCCATCAGGACAATGCCCCGTGTCACAAGGCTCGGATTGTTTTGGAGTGGTTCGAGGAGCATACTTATGAATTCCACTTAATGTCCTGGTCACCTAACTCGCCGGATCTTAATCCGATAGAGCACATTTGGGGTATCATTGAGCGGCAGCTCAGAGTTCAAACACCACCATGTCCGAATATCTCAACTTTGCGTGACCGCTACTTATATCATACGTCTTACCTTTAAACTGCAATAATGCTTTAGCAATTTTATTTTTAATACTCAAACATTTGCTGAAGCAAAAATACAGAAGATGTGCTGCGGACTCCTGTTTGTAAAAAAATGAATCAAGAATTATTGAGCTGACACAAGGAAAGAAATAGCCAAGGAACACCATATTGCTTTTCTAACACGTTTAATAAAATTCAATGATTGTAGAACTAAATGGCTTGTCTGATTCCACTGTAATCAATCAAGACTCTTTAATGAGCCCCTTAAGAAATTTAGCCTTTAATAATATGTAGGCTGTGTTAAGAAACCTTGATTATAAAGTTAATTTAGTAGAACTTAACGAGAAATAAATAAATGTATGTCGAAAAGGAAATGAACCACCAAAGATCTCCCTATTCATTGACGAGTATGTATCGAGAATTGTGCGGACCCTTGATCACAGAGGCATAGGCGTGATTGGGTTGATGAATGAGGGGGGGGTTGTCAGTCCCGAGAAGACTTTACCCCCCCCCCCCATTCATTTATGGACTGTATATCAATAAAAAGGTGAAGCATCTGGAGACGTCTCAGGGAAATTTTTTTATTTTTATGTTAAAAATCACATGATATATTAATAAATATTTTCGTAGTACATTGGATAAAATTATTAAATATTTTGCGTCTAGCAAATGTTAGTGACTTTCATTTCAAATAAAGTCATTTTAAACAATGTTGTTTTATTGTATCCTACATGGAAAACACTCTGTTTGGTTTAACAACATTATTTAAGGGCAGTCTTGAATAACACTAAAAACCTGCTAATACAAACCCCCACCCCATTAATCCGAGAGTTTAATTATTCCGAATCATCTGTTTTTAAAATTTGTAAAACGAAATACAGTAAATCAGTAACAACATAATATATTAACTTATTGAAGTAAAAAACATCATTGGTAAAAATACACATTTTTTAATAGCTAGATTATCATTAAATTAAAAAGAATAGAAAAATAGTCACTAGAACTTCATGAACTATTACATTTGGGCAAAATTAATCAGCTGTGGTGAAGACACATTTTCCTAGTTGGTTCTTCAAAAAACATGTTCTAAGTTAAACGTAAAAATCAAGTGAAAAAAATTTTACTTATTTGCCGTGTAATTATTTATATTATTTGTGTAAAAATATATTTTATTTAATTATAATCTAGTTTAAATGAACGTAAAGCTCAAAGCTCCTATTTCTCGTCTTTAACAAACTTGACTATCTTGTTCGACAAAATGAATGGGGAGTTGATCCCTCTCTGGTCACGCCAGAGGAACTAATGTAACATTGTTTCATTGATTACATTTATTTATTACACAAGTAAAATATTAGTTAAAATTGAGTTATAAATAGTTTGAGTAGTTATTAATAAATAATTATTTTGTGAAAAACTCATTATATACACAGTCCAGTTACATTAATGTGACCACCTGTCAGAAGCCAGAATAACCACCTTTGGCAGAGCGGACCGCTGCGAGACGTGCAGGAAGAGAGTCAATAAGGTTTCTGAAGGTGTTCACTGGGATGTTGAGCCATGCCGACTCCAGTGTCGGGGCCAGCTGCGCTAGATTACGCGATTGAGGATCCATAGCAATTGTTGCAGGGTGTTTGCTTTCAGACGTTTCACGCCGTATACGCCAACTTCCATCTGTCCGATGGAGCATAAAACGTGATTCATCGGAAAAAGCCACCTGTCGCCACTCTGTGGACGTCCAGTTGCGGTACCTGCGCACAAATTCCAGCCTTCGTCACCGATGAACAGCAGTCAGCATAGGTGCATTAACCAGGTGTCTGCTGCAGAGGCCCATGTGCAGCAACGTTCGCTGAACCGTTGTTGAGGATACACTCTTGGTAGCCCCTTGGTTCATCTGGGCGGTCAGTTGCTCAACAGTTGCACGTCTATTCGCGCGAACGCATCTCCGTAGCCTTCGTTCGCCTCTGTCATCTATAGCCCGTGGTGCACCACATGTGCCACGCCGCTGATTTTGGATAGGGCCATTTTGCCATGCACGGTATACTTTTACCACGGCGGCACTCGAACAGTTCACAAAATTAGCCGTTTCCGAAATGCTTCCACCGTTGGCCCGAAAGCCAATAATCATGCCCTTTTGGACATCGGATAAATCGTTACGTTTCTGCATTACCCAACGATTAAAATACTTTCCGATGCCCTAGGACATCCTTTATATATATATATATATATATATATATATATATATATATATATAATAACATCCGGACACAGTTGGATATCAGATGTAAATTGGGACTCAGAAAGCAGGCGAAGTTAAACAAAAGGTCTTTATTGAAACATCATCGTGGTAGTTTCCCCAGCAGGAAGGGAACTAGGTCATGTTACATCGTTATTGAATGGTACTGATCAGAAAGAGAGGGATTACAGGCGTGCAACGATATTTAAATGGGGATTTACAGAAGAGATGATAAAAGGTTTTTTTTTCCTATAACGGCATATTACGTCACGTATTAGGGTGTGACAAATGACTCTTATTGGCTCAATGCTTCTAGACAGAGGACGTTCAAAGTCTCATAGGGAATTCGACCTGTCTACAGGGGACAGAAAGGATTAAGCATTACTAGAACTTTAGAAATATTACATCATCTTTGAAAATAGAATAAACCTTGTTTTATAGAAACATTAAGAATTCAGAGATTATTAATATAAAATTATTTTTATATTACATATATATATATATTTTTTTTTTTGCAAAATTTTTTCTTAACTGAATGGGGTGGGTTGAACCCCCAATACCCCCTGGTTACGCCAATGCCTACAATGAAAAGAAGCCCTTCACATTTTCTGTACAAAGACAAACTGTTCACGAGATGTACCACTAAACTGTTTTCTTTTCAAATTAAAGTCTACAACATTCAAAAAGATCTATGTTCATTTGCTGAACTTTAAAATAAGTTTTTAATAAGTAATAAACAGAAAAAGGGTAATGAATTGTCTATATTAAGAAATGGAACAAATAAATGTTTATCAAAACTCTGATCTGATACATCTTTATTACTCAAAAGAAAAGGTGACCTGGTTTTTGATTTAAAAACTAAACATGTTTTTATGATAAATTGAACTTCTAGTATACTGGTAAAATTTTACTTTCAAACTTAAATATTTTTTTAATTCAAAAGTTCGCAATATTGAAATTGATGTATGGTTTTGTAAAAAAAGTGGGGAAAAAATATGTAATAAACTGTTAAAACGTATAAAATTGTCATTGAAAATAAATAGAAAAGAGTGAAGTTTTCACTTTTAACTTTTTTCATCACGCAAAACAAAGTGTTCAAAGTTTTTACGTCGGAACTGAGAAGAAACCACATAAAAATTCATACTTTGACTTAGTACGCCATATCTATATTATAGCTACTTGATTGAAATTTCTCTTTATTATCAATGATAAAATCTTGAAAATGCTCGAAACACTCCTGCTTTGTCACCCTTCTGCAAAATCTACTGTCACTGTGGTTATTGTAAAAAAAATTTTGTTTAATTATTGCCAACAAATTAGTGTTTTTTTCCTTAACCATGTAAATTTGTCCTTTGAAATTAGAAAAAAAATGCGAATTCCAACTAGGAAAGTTTTTGAACACCATACAAAGTTAAGCCTTATTATCAGCATTTTATTCTGAGTTAGCGGGTTTTGTAATTTTTGATTGCTCAATCTGAGGGGAGAGTCATAGAATTTTGTGTACTCTATTCCACATATGGAGGGGTTCCACAGTTTCTTAGAAACTCCTGCCAAAAAGAAAATAATTCTTTATCATGAAATTTGTTTTGAATTTTCAAAACTTGTACACACAACAGTGCAAAAAACCCCTGACGTGGCTGTGTCGTGACTCGTTCATTAGCGAGGCCATATGCTGAATAAGTGTGAAATAAACCAGTACTACACTGTTTTAATTTCACACATCAAAAGTTCATCGCACCGCACATGCACTCTATAACAAAAAAAATCAACGTACCAAGAAGGTGCAAAACTACAGTGGTGTCGGGCTCGATCCACTTGGAAAGGTAAAGACTAGGGACGTATAGTCTTTAGTGACGAGTTCCGTTTCCTATTGTGCCCTGACGACAACCACAAATGTGTCGGAAGACGTTGTAGCGTTTGGCACTAAATGATTTAACAAAAACTCTTCAACTAATGAGTTTTTATTTACATTTATATACAAAGCTTAATTGATCACACTTTGACTGCAATGACAACGTTGGTCAAAGCACATTAAATATCATCCCAGGGTGGGATATCCGAGAAAAGCGTTCAATATACGAACTCTGGTAGAAGTTCTACCGCAAATAGTTCCCAGGATGGGAGCCAGAACAAAACGTTCTTCTCTCGAAGTTTTCATAACGATCATCTTCCCTCGAGAGCTTCCAACCTTTGAAAAAAAACTATCATCGATGCCAGATCAGAATAGAGTAGCCATCCTGTTCGTATCCCCGACGCTGCGTCTAGACTCGATGACATCTGTCTATGATCATGAGATGTCTTTCCTAGCCTCTCTGAAGGGTCCCACTTTACATTATGTTATCCCATAGCGGTGCAGAGAGAAATCTATTTTTAGAAGTATTGTATGAAATATGTTTCTTCATTTAGCCTCGTAATAGGGTTCCAGTTCTACTCAACGTGGGAGGATGTTTGTCACCTTGTTCAGTATTAGGTAGACGTCACAACATCCAGGGCAGTGTGGGGATCCTTCCCTTACTATCGTATGCCACAAATGCCCACAACAGGGCGTTAGGGTCTGGGGTGCCATGTCCTTTGATAATCCTTTGGAAGTCATTTCTAACACATTTACAGCACAGCGGTAAATTGACGACATTCTACGACCGGTTGTGTTAACGTTCCTTTTGCACAACCCCGGACTTACTTTCTAACAAGATAATTCCCGGTCGCACACGACTCGTGTTGCTATGAATTATCTTCAAGCTTTCCCAACACTTCCTTGGCCAGCTAGATATCCTAATCTCTCTTCCATAGTGCACATTTGAGACGTCATGGGAAGGCAACCATCCCGGAATGTTGACCATTTAGCTCGACAGTTGGAGACAATTTGGCAAGAAATACCGCAGGACACCATCCGGGAATTTTTTCAGTCTATGCCAGGCGACAGCTTGCATCCAGGCCGGAGGTGGATAAAGCCTTATTGACTTCCTCCTTTTGTAACGGTCAAACTCTGAAATATATCATTCAATTGTTCTGAAATTTGATCCGTTTGTTTTTCTATGTATATTCCTCACATCCACCCATTTGTACCGCAATCGGATAACCCTTTCTGGGTGCGTCGAATTTTTTGTTATTGCGTATATACCACAATCGGTGCACTCGCTGTTGATGTTAAAAATTGTGGCTCATTACCGACCTCTATGGGTCTATGTTTCGATTATACTGAAATACTCATATCAACCATTTGTTCACCTTGGTTCATGGTGCGACGCCTATACTCTCAAGACGGGCCACGGTAGCCCGGTTAGAAGAGCACCGGATAAGTACCGGAGGGTTGCGACTTCGAATCCAGCCAAAGATAGTTGCGTACAAAAAAGCTGGTACACGTTAAATCTGTCGTTGTGTCAAATGTCCTCACGCTGCCTTGGTTTAGAACTATGGAATGTGGGGTGCCAGCTCAAGTGTTGTATCATCATTTGACCGTGGTTCAAGATAATGTGGTGTCATCCGATCCTTCCCATTTGGATTGATCCCGGACCACTATCAATAGCCCGTTGTGTTGCTTAATTAACATACCTACCAACCAAGCCCGTAGATACTGAGGTTCGGATGTCCGGCTGTTCAAGGATTCCTCATATCTCGAACTTTCTTCCTGTTGACGTTTTCTATAGTTCTTCTTGTGTTTACTATGCACATATTTGGACATATTGCAATTTTTGTGATTTTCCCCATTTTGAAATGCGATATTTAAACAAGTATTGAAATTTAGCTAGGCCGTAGCTAAACTAAATTCATGCGAGCGACAGTGCGCATTTCCGTGACCATTTCCGTTTTGAAATAATTATTTTGTATTTTCTTTCTCTTAATTATATTTTCTTATATGTGTTCTTTATATAGCACTCTAGACATGAGTAGAATATGTAACCATATTAATTATATTAAATACTTGAATTTGTGTATTTAATACTGTGTAACTATGGTGTGGCTCTTTATAATATATGAAAAACCGGAGTGCGGATCTCATTGATCTCTTGCGTGCCCACCCCTGTTTTATAACATTCTTTGTTAAAAGCAAAATTGAACGCGATATAGTTCATTTATGTATCATTTATATTTTTCAAGTTTGTTAAATTTTCCGTGATTTCACTTTTATTGTGACTCAAAAAGTTTGTACCCCGGTATATATATATACACTGCTGGCCACCCAAATTGCAACACCAAGGAAGACAAGAGATATCCCAACAAAATTTATTTTGTAGATAGCATGTCGACCAAGTATCAAATGATTAAATTTACAGACTTCTGTGAAGTGTGGTTCCTGCCAAAATCAGTAGTCATAGTAGTCGCCATTGTTGGAGATCACCGCTGTCACACGCCTCGGCATTGATTTAAAGAGACTTTGAATGTGTTCTTGGGGTACAGCAGACGAAGCAGCTTCCACACGTTGCCAAAGTTGATCTGGTGTGGCAGCTGGGGATGTAATCTGGGTCAATCGTTGAGCAACCATGGACCACGTGTTTTTTATCGGCGAAAGATCCGGATAGCGAGCTGACCAGGGAAGCAATTCAATCTGGCGATTGACGAAGAACCCTTGGACAATGCGTGCCACGTGTGGTCGCGCATTATCCTGTTGAAATATGGCTGTGGGCAAGCCCTGAAGGTAAGGTAGAACAACTGGCTCCAACACCTCGGAGATGTAGCACTGACTGTTTAAAGTACCGGCAATGCGTACTAGAGGAGTGCGAGAGTGATATCCAATACCGCCCCATACCATAATACCCGGTGCAGGACCAGTGTGGCGGTGCATAACGCAGCTGTTCAGCATCCTCTCTCCACGGTGTCTCCAGACTCGAATCCGACCATCGTGGTGTTGCAGACAGAAGCGTGACTCGTCAGTAAACACAATTTCATTCCATTCTGCCGTCCACATCCTTCTTTCATCGCACCATTGGTGGCGGAGACGTCTGTGGTTCTTCGTCAAGGGTAGACGAAGCAATGGACGTCTTGCGGACAGACCACTTTGCTGTAAACGGCGTCGAATGGTACGCACAGACACTGGATGATGCGTTACAGACTGAATGTGCTGTGCTATGGTTCGTGATGTGGCTAAGCGATCCGTCACTGCCATACGCACAATATGCCTGTCATCACTTGAAGTGGTGCACTGAGGTGGATGCGATCGAACTCGTCGGTCCGTCATACCCACCTGCATCCAACGATCACATATCCGCATTACAGTTGTTTGGTTTTGTACAACACGACTATTGATTTCCCTGAAAGAGAATCCACAATCTCGGTAGGCCACTATCCTTCCTCTATCGAACTAGGATACTTGATCAAAAGATGATCGCTGTTTTCTACGAGGCACAATTGACCGGTTTTTGTAAAAAACCACAACAAAAAAACACAATTGCCATACTTGAAATCGTCGAAATCAAGCCTTAAATAGCGCTTTGAAGTGGCGCCACAGGCGCGCGTGATGTGCGTCTGCGCTGAAATTCTAATCATTTGCATATCTCAACTCCGCTAATGCATGTTGTAAATTTCATATTATTTGCATGCTTCCTTCAGAGTATTGCATTTACGGTCATACAAATTTCGGAATATTGGGATATTTTTCCTACTTTTTGTTAAAACTGTCCTATCTATAGCTTAATACTGTTATTTTATAAATTTGAAGATATCTATGAATTCCTTAGATTGTACTGTCTCTTATGGCACAGTTATTTTTTAAATTGGT
Source organism: Metellina segmentata (assembly GCA_947359465.1). NCBI lineage: Eukaryota > Metazoa > Arthropoda > Arachnida > Araneae > Tetragnathidae > Metellina > Metellina segmentata. Next base: position 121,278,517 of record OX375874.1, read on the forward strand.
TCATAAATAAAGTCGATGCAATTAAAAGTGGGTCATACAATTTTCGGAACTTTTAGATTGTAATTTCCGATACAAAACTAAAATTGTCATATCTAAAGCTTAATACCATTAATTTTAAAATTTGAAACAACCACGTGAGAGCTTGGAATGCACTCTATCTTACTGTAAAATTATATTTTTAAATTGGTTCATATATAAATTCGATGCAATCAAAAGTTGGTCACACAAATTTCGTATTTCTTAGTTCGCGGAGTAATTATTGTTATTCACGGAACTAAAGGTTGCATTTTCTGACTATCTGACTACCGGGTTTGCCATATATCAAATTTATCAGAGCAACAATTACCACTGACACGATTTTTTTTTATTTGGCGAGGAAAAAGGCTCGCTTTTTTCACTCTGTTCTCAAACAGTTTACCAAGAAAGTACAAATCAGAAAATTACGAGATTGACACAGTTTATTTAAAATTGTGCAGGGAACAAGACGGGGAATTTTTTTGACCGCTGTGACGTCATGGACCAGAGTACTAATATAGTTTCGCTGTCGCAGGTGATTGACTCTGTGAAAGGAATGTTGGTTTGCGTAGCAAACCAAATGGGAACTGTGAAAGGTGTGTTGGTTTGCAATGCAAACCAAATCCGATTGCAATCCTCGAGGGTTGGCGAGCGTAAGCGAGCAAGGGGAGAAGTCAAATCAGGATTATACGAATTATTAAGATAGTTTCGCCATCGCAAGAGATTAACTCTGGAAAAGGAGTGTTGGTTTGCGAAGCGAACCAAATGGGGTTGCGTAGCAATCCCCGGGTGTTGGCGAGCGTAAGCGAACTGGGGACGGATCCCCCTAGTTATATATTATTGTGGTACCCTGGTATTTAAGATATATTCTACGTCCAAAAATGTTTTAAAATAATGCAGGCTTTATTAAGATTGCCTTCCCACTACCCAGTAGCAAGTTTCTTCCATTCTATATTCTATTCTTCAAAAGCGTCAAAAGATAACTCTAATGACTTGACTGAGAAATGTTTTTGACAAAACATTTGTCCAGAAAGCGATAACTAGTAAAATGTGTTTATGCGATAGTTGCAAAATGCGATAACTTGCCAAATGTGTTTGCCCTAAGCATTACTTGTACACAAACTGTGGTGCTGCTCTTCGCTTCTATTTGACTGACTAAAACATTTGTAAGCAACAGCAGCAGAGTATCAACTAAACTTATTGTGTGTCACCATCTTGAATTCAATTTACAACTTTGTTCCAAGTAAAGCAGTTTTGTCCCATGTATGTAGTTCGAAAGTTGTCATGTTTCTCCGTTTATTCATTTTGATGCATTCGAATTGAATAATTTTAAATTGTGAATTGCATTCTCGAGTCAAAATGTCAGAGGAAAGACCTTTTGAAGGTTTTGGTCGTGGAGGACGAGGAGCTATCCTTCTAGCTGCTTTAAAGAATCAACCTCGTCGTCCTGGACAAACTTCTCCCACTAGTGAGCCTCGAACTTCTGACGATCAACCAAGCCAAGAACCTCAGGCTGAACCTAAACCACTAGGACGGGGTGCTTTTCTTCAATCTTTGCTTAGCCAGGGCAGAGGCCGTCCACAACCAACAGTACCTGCTGCTGAACCACCAAGAGTTGAACCGTCAAGACCCATTGGTCGTGGTCGAGGCTTACCATTGAGCATTATTTTATCAGAAAGTTCATCCAAGCAGCGCTCATCAGTCTCTCCCACTGATACATCATCATCATCATCTCCATCCACTGCTAGCAGTACCTGTGGGGAGAGCGTTTCTCTTCCAACAACCGAATTGGAAGAACTTACGATTGGTAAATATAAAGGAACTTCTGGCACCCGTTTGCGCCTCGAAGTGAACTATGTGCGCATTAAAACTCACGAAGGAAAAGGAATTTACGAGTACCATGTAAGCTTCATGCCTCCTGTTGACAGTAGAAGCATGAAGTTTCGCCTTATGAAAGATCCTGCACTAAAAGAAGTGATCGGAAGCGTGAAGACTTTTGATGGCAGTGTGATGTATCTTCCAATTAAACTTCAGACAACTCCTGTTTGTGTTACTGTCTCTATGCCAACTGACAATTCTTCAGTATCGGTCACCATTAAGCTTGTGAAGACATGCAAACCTGCAGATTTGTTACATCTGTATAATTTGTTGTTTCGCAAAGTTATGCACGTTTTAAAAATGACGCAGGTAAGTAATGTTCCACTTTCTTTCCAAGTTTTAGGGCTAATGATCATGGTAGAACTCGAAGAATGTCCCTAGATAAAATGGCGACTAAAAGTTTTGCTTGTAAAGAACTGTTTCGATAGGTCTATGGCAGGCTACCTAGTTCCATAGTTGTTAATTGGCAATGATACAGTATTCTTGAGTTTAACCAAGATTAATGTTGAGTGTAATACTCCAATGATATTTTAAAGTTAAAGGATTAAGAACCGTAGGTATTAACAGCTAAAAAAGGTTTTATCCTTATTGAACTGAATAAAATGTAACAAAAGCAATTTCTTTGATATTCTAAAATAACTACTTTCATAAGTCAATGAAATTAAGTCTTCCATTTTTTGATCAATAGCATATCCTTGTTTCAGTCGAAAATTGATATCTTGCTTAACCAAGGAAAATGTTTTTATGCCCTCAATGGTGTCACAAATGTTTTATAAATATAAATATTCTGATCATTTCAAACACATATAGTTTGTTTTTACAAAATTATGAACTGCTAATTTAACACCTAACTACCCCAATTCTGCTCTACAATTTATTTTTTGAAGACCCCATACCAGGAATGTAGTTGCTAGGAAAATTAAATGCTAAAGAAATATGCTTTAAGAGAAGGCTTATTTTTATATAATTTTTTTAAATGTTTGTTACTAAAGATACTATTTTACTAGTGCTAATATGTCTGTGGCAGTCTTGTGCTTTTTACAAGCTGTTTTTGTTTGTGCATTTAAATCTTGCCATTAAAATCTCTAAAAACGCAATTTCTTGAAAGCTCTTGTACAATATTTTGGAGAAAATTGTGTTACGCATTATCTTCTACTGCCCTTTCAGAACAATGTTGATAATTATTAGCTAGTTTACTCTGCATTTTTGTAAAATTAGATGTTTTAGTACTACAGTATGTTTGTAGAGGGACTAGCATGTTCTTTTTAATGCAAATTACTTTATCACTTGTCATTTACTTGCATGCTTAGTACTAAATACTCCCAATTATTGCTGTTGAATTTCTAGTGAGAATTGTCTAAGTGAATGATAACTATAAATATTGAAATATTAAGCAGCAAAGGATCTATCATTAATGTTTTGTAATAATTTTATACTGTAGTGAGTGTCATGAAGAACGACTTCCATGTAAGAACTACCGTTAAGAATTAGGCCATACTGCTGTGTCATTCATGTAAAAAAAATTAAGAAATTTTTTTAAAAAAGCTCTTTGACAGGGTGTCAAGATTTAAATCACGATGGAGTGCTAGCATACGGGACAGTAGACGATTTCTCACCTTCTATTTTGCACTGTGTTAAGGCAACCCTATTTGGCAAAATGTATATTAATAGCATGAATGATCCTGAGAGCTTGGTTGTGATTGAATTTTGTCAGAAAGTTGAATTGATTGCTATGAGTGTGAAATGTCCAGCATGTGGGAATGAGATGGCTTTAACGTTAAGAAAGGATGTGGGCGATAGTTATGAATGGAAGTGTGGAAAAGATGGACACAAAAGGAATCAATCAGTGCGAAAGAGGATGTGGTTTGAAAGGAGCAAATTGCATATCTGTAAGATTCTTCTGATTACGTGGTATTTTGTAAGTGAAATGTCGATTATATGTGTTATAAATTATTATCAAATCCAATTTGCAAAGGTTCACAGTGTGGGTTTTGATACATGGACGCCACCATCTTGGTTTGGCGACAAAAAAACCCCACCTTGGCCCCACTGTCACGTATGCTACCACTCCACATAAGTCACAACCAATCTTACATTGTATAGCTAAGTACACACTAGAAAATCACAGAACTTGCCAATGGTTTAAACTTTCTGTGCTCATGGTGATTTCAGAACTAATGGCTGCACCCAGTACTGATCAGCTGTTGAAAAAATGTTTGTCACCGGACACTTGCAAATTGTCTGAGGTGTCTATGGACTAAGTAATATGTTAAGTGTTGATTTCGTCAGGTATTCTGCCAAACAGTAAAGTAAAAAACAAGTTGACATCTATTTAAAAGTTTTGACAATGTTCCTGCTTAATTTTATGTTACGAATAATAAAGCATTCATTCAAGTGTGTGGGAAGCATGGAAAAATATTGTACAATAATGTTATACTTAAAAAAAAATCTGTAGCTATTTATATTCTCCATGACCAGTAGGCCTACTTCTAAATGTCAAGACAGTCAAAGAAAACCCCACTGGTAGGCCTAAACTTGTTACCCCTTTAATTGACTGTGACTAATGGCTTAGCTATAATGATTTTTCCACACAACTACTTTTTTTTTTAGTTGAGACATAAATACAAAATAACACAATTAATGTGATTAATAATTTATTAAATAAAAAATACAACTGAGCTTTCTATTTGAAAGGATGAAAGTTTAAGCACCATAAACATTAATTTTGTAAAATGCTCCCTGGAACAGTCGCCTGTCGCTTTAAGAATAGTGACCCACAACAAATATTTATCTAATCAGACTATAATTTAGGTCTGTCTCTTACACTTACTGATAAATTTGTCAACATGCTGATGTAATTTACTCAAAAAAAAAATAAACTATGTTGGATGTCAACTTTCATTTTAAAGTTAAATTAATGTTTTACCTTTTGCTTTTATTTTGAAAATTCCTTTTTTAAATGTATTACCATGTAACAAACTAAGATTTTTAGTAAAATAAATATTAAGTTACCATTACGTGTCACAAATTCTTATTGTTTACTTAAAATAAATAGTTGTTTTCATGTCATGTCAAAAATTCAATTTTTAATTTAACAAATTTATATATATATTTTTTAAAAACAGTGTAGAAACCTACAAAAATTTAAATTAAAAAAAAATTGGATATAAATAAAAAAAAACTAGATTTAAAAAAAAGAGTTATGATTTTTTTTACACCTTACTTTTTTAAATGAAATGAAGTGAGAAGTCAAGTGAAATAATCATTTAAGTGTCACAAAATAATTTAGGGACAAAATTATTTGATAATAAATGCCTATTTTCCCAATTACATTTATGATGCAGCCCCTTGGAGTATGGTGACCCATTTTGGGAAAGACGTAGGGCTGGTCTTAGGTAGAAAAGTATAAAAAATAGTTGTATTGAAACCCTGAAAAGATTGTTACTTATATTAATGGATGTTTTTACTTTCCAGGTTGGCCGCAATTATTTTGATCCTAAAGGTGGAATACCAGTACCCCAGCACCGATTAGAAATATGGCCTGGATATGTAACTGCTGTGCAAGAATATGAAGATGGAGTGATGTTAAATTGTGATGCCTCTTTTCGAGTTCTGCGAACCATCACTGCTCGAGATCTTATGCAGGATGCTTCTAAGCAACGAGGAAACATGAAGGAAGAAGTAACTAAAATGCTCTTAGGATGTGTGGTGCTTACACGATATAACAACAAAACATACAGAGTGGACGATATTGCATGGGATATGAACCCTTCTTCGACCTTCACTACTCACACGGGTTCTGAAATATCTTTCATCGAGTATTATAAGAGGTCATACGACATTCAAATTAAAGATCCACGGCAACCTCTTTTGATCAATAAGGCAAAGAAGAAGGATGTGAAAGAAGGAGAGGAGCCAAAGTTGATATGCTTGATTCCCGAGCTGTGTTTTATGACAGGCCTCACAGATGCCATGAGAAACGACTTCAAAGTCATGAAAGACGTTGCTGTTTTTACACGCGTTCAACCTGAAAACAGGCAGCTTGCCTTGCAGAAGTTTGTTGACAATGTTCGCAATACCCCAGAAGCCAAATTATGTTTCGATGGTTGGAATTTGGAGTTGGATGCCGCTCCTATCGGTTTGGACGCACGTCTGCTAAAATCTGAGGTCCTGTATTTCGGGAAAGGTGCACAAGTCATAGTTAGCCCTGAAGCTGACTGGGGAAGGCAAGCAACGTCCACCAGCGTACTCGTACCAGTGCATTTAGACAAGTGGGCGATGGTTTTTCCGAGGCGAGATACTCCAAAAGCGAGGGAGTTCACCAAAATGTTGCACATGGTTTGCCCCAAAATGGGTATAAATGTGAGAGAACCCGACTACATCGAGATAAACAGTGATAGGACTGAGGCCTATTGCGAGGCTCTGAAAGAAATCATCAATCCCACCTTGCAAATTGTGGTGGTTATATTCCCTACACCTAGGGATGATCGCTACAGTGCCATTAAGAAGTTATGCTGCCTTGAGATGCCCATACCATCACAAGCCATTAATGTAAAAACAATCAGTGATAGTCGCAAGTTACGCAGTGTTGTGCAGAAGATCGCCCTGCAGATGAACTGCAAGTTAGGAGGTGAGCTCTGGTCGGTCCAAATACCACTGAATGATCTGATGGTCTGTGGTTTGGACACGTACCACGACATGACCAGAGGGCGCAGGTCTGTCCTGGCATTCGTCGCCAGCATCAACCAGAATCGTACTCGGTGGTTCAGCATGACCACCATGCAGAAGCAAGGGCAAGAGGTTGGAGATTCGCTGAAAATGTTGTTCATCTCTTCACTGCGCAAATATTTCGAGGTGAACCACCGGTTGCCGGAGAAGATCATTCTGTACCGCGATGGCGTGGGAGACGGGCAGATGGACTTCATAGCCAAGTACGAAGTGGAGCAGCTGACGTCTTGTTTCAAACACTTCTCGGCTGACTACAATCCAACACTGACTGTTGTTGTGGTCCAGAAACGAATCAACACGAGAATGTATGAGGTGAGTTATCAAAATGATAGAAAATTGCTGAAGAATCCACCACCAGGGTCTATCCTTGACCACTCAGTGACGCGGAAAAAGTGGTACGACTTCTTCCTAGTGTCGCAGCATGTACGTCAGGGGACGGTCTCCCCCACTCATTATGTGATTGTCTACGATTCCAGCACCATCAAACCAGAACATATGCAGCGTATTACCTACAAGATGACACATCTGTATTACAATTGGCCTGGCACTGTGCGTGTTCCTGCGCCTTGTCAGTATGCGCATAAACTTGCCTATTTAGTTGGACAGAACTTGCACAGAGAAACGCATTCGGATTTGTGCGATAGGCTATTTTACTTGTAAATAGCTACTGCATCGTTCCAATGCTTTCTACAGTGAAATCTTTCATTCCAAAGAATGTGTTCCATCAAGATTATGTGAAACTTTTTAAAGTTATAAAACAATCTATAATTTGTGTAAGCATTTGTTTCGAAAGTGAAGGGATCCAGCGTTATGCTATGGAAAACTGAAAATTGCGCTATAAAAAGATTTTTTTTTTCTTTTGGATGATCTGCATACCTTTTACTTTACTTTAAAATTGCATGGCATCAGAATAAATCCTTCACTCACTGAATACTCAAGATGCTAAACTTTTTGTTGGTAAAATAAGATTGTTGTTTTTTTGTTTTATTTTCGATTTCTTTTTGTTTAATAATGGATGAATATTAATGACAAACACATTTACTATATATATGGTAAAAAAGAGACTTTCCTGCATTGAGAAATTATTAATTTTCAAATATGCATTTCTTTCCAGCTTTTTGAAAAGATCTTAAGTTTTTGGTTTTGTTTCATATATGTACACATAAGGATTAAAGTTTCCTGTATTTTTAATATATTTTTAATGTTACAAATTGTGAGTCAAGGAATGCAGCATTAAAACTATTGAACTTACTATTTTTGGATTATTAATGTTGCTCATGAATACACATCTCATCTTTTGCAAACCATAAGTTGTGTCAAAATTTCATTGAGATGTCACCAAACTTGTTCTCAAAATCTCAGGATTCTTAATTTTTAATATTGTTCTTATCTTATGATAGTAACTAATGTTTTTGTCTGCATTTTCAATACAAAGTCCCAAATCCGGAATTGTCCAAAATCTGTATGTTTTACCGACCAGCATTTTTTTTGTTTTTCTCACTTTTTTACATCTTTCCGACAATTTTTAAAGAACAAGACAGTAAACCTGGATCTAATAGATGAAACAACACAGAATACCGAACATGTTCAGAGTAAAGACCACAAAAAAAAATTAGAAAATTTGCAAGTAAAATTTGTTGCATTGTATTAAAAGGTTTTTTCTCCTTGAAAAATTATTCCTATTTATGTATCTATTTTACTATTTCAAATGTAAAATTCAGGCAGGGGGTAAGTTAGATTAAGGTTTTTTGACAAAAAATGCAAATAATCCGGAATGGCCGAGGTCCTGAGGATTTCGGACTTTGTTCTGTGTATCCAATTTTATCTCCTTGTTTCAATATCCTTGCTTGTATCATCCAATTTTTGTTTTTACCTATAAAGTCTTAGGTAGAAATTTTTAGTTCTGACTCCTTAAACCATCTCATTTGTTTTTATTTGTTTTGTTCCCACATGATATGCATAAGCTATGTTTGGACCATGTCTTATCAATGCTTATTTGCACATGCATTTATTGGACCTTTCTCAGTTCTGTTAGATTCCTCCAATCGATGCAGATGTTTGGAAGATTCAACAAAATTTACGAGAATGTATCTTAGATTTAGCCTTTGAGAATTAAAAACGAATGCCCAATGTTATCAAATTTTGTTCCTTCCAATATTTTTGGGGTTCATTGTGGCTCAGTGGATATGCTCACTGCTGGCAACTTGCGAATTGTAGGTCTCACAAGTTCCATACCTCTCTTTGGGTATATTTCTCTTCTGGTTTAGCAAAACTACCCGTCTTGTGTTTTGTGCAGCATGGCCAAATATGGCCCTTGCACCATAAAACATTTTGCTGTTATAGGGTCTGTAAAGTGGATATAAATTGCAAAAATACAAATGACTAATAGGGAAAAATCCAATTTTTACAAATATAGTGTCTTTAAAATTGGGAGCTAACCTGACCCTTTTTATCCGTCAAGATTGGTCTACTGAATAACATCGAGGGCAAGGTCTGCATTGGACAAGGGGCTGACAGTGGGCATGTCCAATGCGCTAGCAACTTTAGAGTTGTAGGCGGCACAGGTTTAATTCCTGTCTGGTGCATTCCTCCCTGTGGGTATTTCTCTCTTCTGTGTCAGTATAATTATTTTAATTGTATGTATGTCTATTACTTGATACTGTATATCTTGTGCCGCATATGACCCTTGTGCCAAAACAACCTTAAGGGAATGTGTGTTGTATCTGTAGTACAGAATTTAATTTTGATTTTTCTGTCGAAGTTAGAGGGGTTTGCTGCTACTAATGTTGAACCTGATGTATTTTGCTACCTATTTCTTATTTGAGCTGTGTATTTTCGTTTTTATAAATATGGAAAATTGTTTACCTCTTCCACTGCCCCTTGGTACCACATTCCCTCCATACCTAGGGACAGGTGGTGTTGTACTTAACAGGCCCAGAGAGTGGAGAAGAAAAACTTTTAAACAATTTTTCAACTCAAACTTTTATTGAACAACTTTATTGGTCAGTCGAGGATAATTTTATCCAAAAATTAAGCTTATTTACCAAAATATCAAGTGCTACTTATGCAGAAATAATATCAAAGGGCTTCGGTTTTACTTAAAAGCATCAGGCTTAAACTTTTACTACAAAATCACAGATCAGTGAATTTTTTTTCATGGTCACAATCATGCCTGACTTCATTAACAATAAATCACAGCGGAAGAACTAGTATTTTTCTTAAGATGTCACTTTAGAGTGCATCAAAAAATGTGATAACCTTATCCTAGTACAAAACTGGTAAAAGAAACAGGAAACTGAAGTTTTATCATTTCTGACTCCCAATCGCTGTGGGGGCTGGTAACTTGCAAACTATGTTGGATTCTTCGATCTCGTACTCAACATACTGTCATCAATAATTTTTTTTTTACCATCCCCTGCCAAAATCTTTTTTGAGTAGTGGAAGTTAAATGAAGTTTAATCAACCTTATAGAAGTTATTGCCACAAAATGTTAAACAGATCTTTCTGGGGAAAAAAACGCATTAAATAACAATAATTTGAACTTGGGAAAAACAGCAGGACTTTTTTTATTCTGAGATGTTAGGGTGAACATCTTGCAGATAAATTAAAAATATTAACAGTAAATTTTTGTTTTACATAAGCACATACTGAATCATTTTATCTGTGAATTGTAATACATTCTGACAATTTCAAAGTAACTTTTAAACATTGATGATCCGCTGTTATATGTTGGGACAGCAGCATATTTTGTCCCTAGGTATGGACAGGTAAAATTATCCCTTGGTACCACAGCTGGTCATTTTGAATTCGATCGCCAATACGGCAGGGTTGAGTGGACGATTAAAAATATGTGAATTAACTCTTGAAAAGCAGTAGAATCGATTGCTATACTGTGTGTCTGTAAACTACAGTGAATAATGAAAAATCGAGAAAAACTATTTCAAAATCTTTAGGTAGGCAAAAATAGAAAAGTGCAAAATACGACACCTGTTGAAGTCGCCACCTTCAAACAGCATGAGTGACTGATGGCATCCTAGCCCACTGTTACCAACCTGTTCAAACGAAATTTCATCTTCTATTTTTTACAGCGACTGTCCCTAGGAATGACTACCTTAGGTCTACCACTCCTCTATTGGTCCAACATTTGTTTACCAACATTTGTTTACCAACACTAAATTTGCTGAAATACACATACTGACAGGTTTTCTGAACATAAAATGACTACGCATGCATTTATCTTGCTACTCCGATATATGGCCTGGCTGAAGTTTCGTAAAATCTTAACGTTCTGAGAAGCCACATGCACATACTCTTCATTAACTATATGTAAGAGTATGTTTTACGCACATTTTGTATGTATTTTATCACCTAACTCTAGTTTTCCTTTCCATTGATCCTAGTTAACTGCTGTATTGTTTTGAATCTTATTCTTTCTGGTGGTTTATCTAATGCCACTAACTACCCTGTTGTGACTAGACATGTGAGAAATTCTGTTCCAAACTCAACTTTCTAGGGTTGGAACACAGTTTTTTACCTACTTGGATCTTCATTCCTCTTGAATGGGGCAGTTTTATCTCGAAGAGGTATATTGTCATTCCCAAAACTGACCAGATCTTGATGGATGAAATATATCTCTGAAACCACCTGAAGATTAGGAAGTCTTGTTTTGTGTGCCAATGTTTCAGCATTACTAGAATATTCTTAAATTTTATTTTTGTGCAGTGCTGGGGTTTCAGTATTCGAATGCGAATTCCGTTAAGCCATAGAGTAATGATTAAGAAAAGTGTCGATGAAAACTGGAAATTCTCAGGGAAAGTATTAATCATATTCCAGGAAAAAAGTCATTTTAAGTCAGTTGATTGACAGCTTGTTTATTTTGTATATTTCGTAAGGAGGGAAAAATCAAATGTTATGTCCTATTTGTTTCAAATATGTGTTCAGTTTATAAGTAATAAATCCAGGCTTGTGTTCCTTGTGTTGAAAATATAAAATGTTTGGGTTACTTACTAGTGTTGCCAAATATGTACTTATGTTTTGTTACAAAATTGTCATAATTCATGCATATTTTTAAGTATTACATTTTTGCATTCGATAAATCAGTGCCTTCATTGTTCTAAGTGTAAATATGTTGAATATAAAGGTAGCATATGACAAGTGCTTGAGATTCATTGTATAAATGCTGATTCACTGTATTTTGGAATACTTAAAATAAAGATACTGTTGTGTAGCTGCTTAAGTTTTCAAAGAAACTTCACACACATGTATACAGAACTTTATTTAAATACTTGTCGTTGATATTACATGTGTTGTGACGTACAATTTTTCAATTGTAAAGTGAGTGATGTGTTCAACATGAAATTCCATTAATGCATTTTGCTCCATGCTATCTGAATTTATTTTTTCTATTAAAAATAACTTCTCACCATCTAGTTTTCGTAACCAGCTCATTTTGTCATAGAATACTTAGGAATATTATGAAAAAAACCCAATTGAAGGAATTGGAATACCTTCTATACAGATGAAATTTTAGAAAAAAATAAAATTTAAAGTGTTCACTTATCACAAATTTTGTGTTAACTAAGTCCATTTTGATTGCTGGATGTTTCTAAATTAAATAAAATAAATGTGAAGTATTTTGAATAATTAAATACAGCGTACCCAATAACTGGTATTACATCTATAAAAAACTGGAGGGATAAGCAATTTTTTCACTTGGGGAGGGGGTGCTTAAAAGTAGAGATGTAGGGCACCATGCTAATGCCGACTTCAGCCTGTCATGGGTATAAAATGAATTACTTTGAATACTACGCTTCAAGACGTGCCTCGTCATCTTTCAATAGCCCGTTGTGTTGTTCCAGTACGATTAAAATGCGTACCTTTTAAGACTAGCCTGCGGTAGAGTGGCGAAATACGGGAAACACTTTCTGATTGGCTTAGAGACCTTTTCTACTGCCCGAGGCGGTCTTTTCCTAGCTCCCGTAGACTTAACATGGGAACTTTTTGTGTGTTCGAGAAAAACGGCCGACCAACCGGTATAGTGGTTAAGGTGTTAGTCTCTAGATCGGAAGGTTCCTGGTTCGAATCCGGGTCCGGGCATGGATGTTTGTAAACGTATGGTGTAGAGGCGGCTGGTGCACCTTAAATCTGTCGTGGCCGAAAGTCCTCACGTTGGGTTGGCGTGGAAGTTTGGAGAGTGGGGTGCCAGCTCAGGTGTTGCTTCGTCACCTGACCGTGGTTCAAAATTACGAGGTGTTGTCCTCGGTTCTTTCCCTTAAGGGACTGATCCCGGACCGTCGTCAATAGCCCGTTGTGTTGCTCTAGTACGACGTTAACTAAAATTACCAATTACCAAATTACCAATCGAGAAAAACGTGTGTACATTAAATTAAAAAGAAATTATAGCTTATTCATGTTCCATTTCGTGTTCTAGAATGTTTATTTATTATTATTTTAGTGTTTTGTCAGTATAAATTTGAAGACTTTAAATAAATAGCTTTTTTTTAACAACACGGTGTTTCTCACAATCTAAGCGCTTTGTGCAATCCATCTAATCAATTACACATGTAATTGAGCGTTTATATGATTCATTTATACCGAATGTATTCATATTATAACAATCATGCTTTTCGTTCTCCCTGAACTGATATATTAATTCGACCAGCATCCTTCTTTGAGACGATTCTGGTAGAAAATGGCGGCCGCGCATGCTCATTGGGCCAAATTGGGTCCCTTGTCGCTACTCTTATTATATAGGCACTCTAGCCTGCGGTAACTGGTTGGGAGTAGAGTGCCTATATACACAGTCCAGTCACATTAATGTGACCACCTACTTTCGACGTTAACGTGAAATAACCAATCACAAAGGCAGGTGGCAGCACATTGCAGTGGAGTGTATTTTAAGGATGTCCTAGGGCATCGGAAAGCATTGCAATCGTTGGCGTGATGCAGAAACATAGCGATTTATCCGACGTCCAAAAGGGCATTATTATTGGCTTTCGGGGCAAGGGTGGAAGCAATTCTGAAACGGCTAATTTTGTGACGCCTGGTTAATGTACCTATGCTGACTGCTTGAAAACTATTTTACCATTTGTTTTTACAGTGTCGCATAAAATAGCAGCTAAACAAAGTTCATATCCATTTGTCGATTGCAGGTCATAAGAGACTCATTAGTTTTCAATTTATCACTATATATCTTGTCTCCAGTTCTGATATTAGCATAAATGGCTTGTTAATTAAAAAAAACCAGCTAACATTTAAACATGTATAACTAATTTTACTTTTAAAAATTAGATTGCGCCTACTTTATTAGAGGGGCTATTATCTCTCTCCGGATTCATTTCCATACACATATGGTCAATCACACTTATTGTATTACAAGTCTTTAAGTTATTATTACAAGTATTTAAGCCAGTATACTGTCTTAAATACTTCCAGTACATTTCCAAACTGGTTTCAAAATTTCCAGTATGTTTGAAAACCGGTATCAAAATTTCCAGTATGGTTTCATACCGGCTTCAAAATATCCAGTATGTTTGAAAACCGGTATCACAATTTCCGGTATGGTTTCATACCGGTTTGAAAATTTCCAGTATAGTTTCATACCGGCTTCAAAATTTCCGGTATATTACTGGTTCCGGTATCATTTTGATACTGGTATTTTGAACTTTTTCCAATAGGGTGCTGTTCATCGGCGACGAAGGCTGGAATTTGCACGCCAGGACCGCAACTGGACGTCCACAGAGTGGCGACAGGTGGCTTTTCCCGATGAATCACGTTTTATGCTCCATCGGACAGATGGACGTTGGCGTATACGGCGTGAAACGTCTGAAAGCAAACACCCTGCAACAATTGCCATGGATCCTCAACCGCGTAATATAGCGCAGCTGGCCACGGCACTGGAGTCGGCATGGCTCAACATCCCAGTGAACACCTTCAGAAACCTAATTGACTCTCTTCCTGCACGTCTCGCAGCGGTCCGCTCTGCCAAAGGTGGTTATTGTGGCTTTTGACAGGTGGTCACATTAATGTGACTGGACTGTGTAATAAGAGACTGTGTTGACTGGACAAACAATCTAGCTACAAATGGGAAAGGGGCAGAATTTTTGGAAGTGATACAGGATTGTTTTTTGTACCAGATGGTGTATGAGGATACTAGGGACAATGCAATATTGGATTTGATTTTCAGCAATGATGAGGATAGGGTGCAGGATTTGGTTATAGGTGAGCCACTGGGAGAAAGTGATCATAGAAGTATCAGATTAAGTATAAATTTTCAGTCAGCATACACAATCAATAGTAGGATAATTCCAAATTTCAGAAAGGTAAATTTTCATAAGATAAGGGACGAGTTAAAGGAAACATTCAGAGGGGGTTTATTAGCACTGCATCATTCTGAATAATGGGAGGAATTCAAGAATAAGTTAGACAGGGTGTTAAAAAAACACGTAACGTTGAGGAAAAAAGGAAAATCTAGAAAATTGCTCCCTATGTGGTTTTCAGGGGAAACACACAAAGTTTTAAAATTAAAACAAAGAACATACAGGGTACATAAAAACACTGATAACGACAGAGACAAGGAGGCATATCAGAAAGCCAGAAAGG
This sequence comes from Metellina segmentata, assembly GCA_947359465.1. Classification (NCBI taxonomy): domain Eukaryota; kingdom Metazoa; phylum Arthropoda; class Arachnida; order Araneae; family Tetragnathidae; genus Metellina; species Metellina segmentata. Next base: position 121,293,739 of record OX375874.1, read on the forward strand.
AGTTTACAAATATTAGTCGGAAGCAAAAGGTGTCCTTGGAGGAAAAATTAGCAAGGGAAATAAATATAAACCCAAAAGAATTTGTTGCATATGCAAGTGGTAAAAATAAATTTAGTACTACACTGGGCCCGTTGGAGGGGAAGGGAGGTGAATTAATTCAAGACGAGGTGGGAATGGCAACCGTGTTAAATGACTTTTTTCTGGGGGTTTTCAATGGTAACTATAATTTTAAAAAGGATCCCAAGGATGGAGCCTTTGCAGGGGGTATAATTAAAGAATGCAAATTCACCAGGGAAGAAATAGTACATCAGTTGAAAAGAATTAAGCCATCTAAAGCACCAGGGCCAGACGATATTTATCCGAGAGTACTAGTGGAATGCGCGGAAGAACTGGGGGAAGTAATTCACACGATATTTAATTCAACATATAGCACAGGTTGGGTACCAATGGATTGGAAGTTGGCCAACATAACTCCAATTTTCAAAAAGGGAATACAAAGTGATCCGGGCAACTATAGACCAGTAAGTCTAACATCAGTAATTTGCAAAATATTTGAATCTCTGTTAAAAAAGCATATAATGTTATACTTGGAGGAGGGGGGACTGTTATCAGAGAATCAGTATGGGTTCAGGAATGGCAGATCCTGCTCTACAAACCTTTTGAAGTTCTACGAAAAAATTACTGAGGAGCTGGATAATAAGAGCAGTGTGGATATCATGTACAAAGATTTTCAAAAGGCTTTTGATAAAGTACCTCATGAGGCATTACTGTTTAAATTGGAAAGGCTGGGGATTCAGGGAAAAACATTAATATGGATAAAGAATTGGTTATTGGGTAGAAAGCAGAGAGTGCAGGTAAAAGGAAATTATTCACAGTGGACAGAAGTTATAAGTGGGGTGCCTCAGGGATCAGTTTTGGGACCAATTTTATTTATAATTTTCATAGATGATATAGGTCAGGGGATCAAGAATAGAATCAGTATATTTGCAGATGACTTAAAAATATGGGGGACAGTGGATACCAAGTTACAGATAGAAAATTTACAAGGGGATTTTGATAAGATATCCGAATGGGCTGTAAAATGGGGTATGTCGTTTAATGTAGGGAAATGTCAAGTTCTGCATATGGGTTACAGGAACAGTGTAGCCGAGTACAGGCTGCAGGGAGTAAAGGTAAACGAGGGAGAAACAGTCAAGGATCTTGGGGTGATAATTCTCAGGGATTTTAAAATGGGTCATCAATGTTCAGCTGCGGGTAAAAAGGCTAATAGGTTACTGGGGTATATTAAAAAGACTGTAACTTCAAGGGATAAGAATATAATCTTGCCGTTATATAAGGGTTTAGTAAGACCACATCTAGAATATGCTGTACAATTCTGGGCTCCATATATGAGAAAGGACATAGAATCAATTGAAAGGGTTCAGCACAGAGCTACAAAAATAATAAAGGGGCTAGCAAATTTCGACTATAATGAACGTTTAAGTAAGCTAAACATGTATACACTGGAAAGAAGAAGAAGGAGGGGGGATTTGATTCATCTTTTCAAGTTTGTAAAACAAGGGGACACAGAGGGCTTAAATTTCAATAGGGATAACAGAACAAGGGATCATGGGTATAAATTGAATAAGACACATTTTAATCGGGATTTAAGGAAAAACTACTACTTTAATAGGGTAATAGACAGTTGGAACGCGTTGCCAGAAAATAGAGTTAATTCAAAGGGAGTGTACGAATTTAAGACACAATTGGATAGTCAGTGGGAATTGGAGAATTCATAAACAAAGGACCAGCCTTGTTGGGCTTGAGCCTGTAGCTGGTCGTCAATATTTGTATTTGTATTTGTATAAGAGTGGCGACAAGGGACCAAATTTGGCCCAATGCGCATGCATGGCAGCCATTTTTCTACCAGAATCGTCTCAAAGAAGGTTGCTGGGCGAATTAATATATCATTTCTAGGAGAACAAAAAGCATATGATTGTTATAATATGGATACATTCGGTATAAAGAATCATATAAACGCTCAATTACATGCGTAATTGATTAGATGAATTACACAACGCGCTTAGATTGCGGGAAACACCACGTTGTTCTAAAAAAGCTATTTACTTAAAAAGTCTTCAAATTTATACTGACAAAACGCTAAAATAATAATAAATAAACATTCTAGAACACGAAATGGAACATGAATAAGCTATATATATATATATTTTTTAATGTACACACTTTATTCTCGAACACACAAAAAGTTCCCAAGTTAAGTCTACGGGAGCTAGAAAAAGACCGCCTCGGGCGGTAGAAAAGGTCTCTAAGCCAATCAGAAAGTGTCTCCCGTGTGTCGCCGCTCTTATTATATAGGCACTCTAGTTGGAAGAGTCGCGGAATAGTAACCGGAGGGCTGTATCATCTGAAATTCAACTAGGAACATGAGATATTACCTATTGCATTCCTCTCACGCATCAGTATAATTAGACCATTACGTGCCTTTATTGGTGACAGAATGGCCTAACGATTGCTGATGAATTATTGTTTGTTGCAGGAAGATCCACACTTCGTTCCACATGGCATCAGCCGCAAGCATTTAATCCGATAGGGTACTTAGCTTTCTAAACGAAGTACGTCCCCATGTTTTGTGTATACAGTATACTTCGTAAAATTAAAAAAAAAAATGAGACTCGACAAATTAGTTTTTGCTTTGGGTGCTGAATTCTGGTCGTGCCACAAGTTGATATCTCCTCTAACGAATCCACGATCTTAATGAGATCTGCTTTGAATTTCATAACACTATTGTGTCTTTCGACCCATCGAGTTTCGCAAAATCCAGAAAGTTGTCTCCCAACGTTTTTTCAAAATAATACTTTTCGCTGAACACGTGAAAAAACTTAACTTGTTTCATGATGCCAACAGAATTACGCACGCTTGAACGGACGAAGATTTGGATAGTCAAATTCAGACGGTGGATTGCATTTACAGCAATTTTTTAAACTTCCTTTACTGTGGCGTATCTAGTCAAGTGGGGGCCCCAAGCGGTAAAATTTTCGGGACCCTCAATCTCAAGTTAGAAAAAAAATGTTTCAAGAAAACTCTCATTGAGTTAAAAAGAAAAGTAATCAAAATATTTTCACACCACAGCCTATTAAATAAATTTATTAAAAAACATTTTTGTATGAATTTTTGTCTTGCTTTATTCCTTGCAAATTCGTCAATTATTTTTAAGTGTCAATTAGGTTTACGATTCCGTGCAGTGTGCACAGAATGGCCATATTAATTAATATTTCTTCTCCCATCGAACTCCCTGAATAATTTTTTACAAGCTTTAAAACAAGAAACAACCTTTCTCCTGTTGCATTAGATAAGGGAATCTCTCTATATTAAAAAAAAGTTACCGCCGCCACAGGATTGAAAACTGTGTTGTTTAGCTCGATTCTTAGATGGTTTCCCAAGAAAGTACTAATCGGAAAAAAACGAAATTAACATGGTTTGTTCTTCATCGTATTCCCTGGACAATTATTAAGATTTTTTTCCGATGCGGCTATTAGTTTAGGGTTTATTAAGTGTCAAAATTGAAAAAGCGAAATTTCTTCTGTGAGTGAGCAAAACACATACAAATTTTCAGTCTTCAGCCGTGAGTTTTTTTTAAAGAGTACCTCTCAACGTAAATTTTTGCAGCTCGTCGAGTTTTTTTTTCAAATTTCAATTTGGTTCTTGATAATATTTTTTTGAAATTCGGGGAAAATCGGAACATTTTCGTTATTTTTTTTAAAAACTGCCGTATCTATATCTTATTACTATTAGTTTTTAATTTTTTAAATATCGCAGTATACCTCAGAATGTATTCTTTCATACGGTACTATTATTTTTGAAATCGGTTAATAATTAAATTGGATGCGATCAAAAGTGGGTCATACAAAATTCGGAATCTTTGGATATTTTCGCTACCTTTTGTTAAAACCGTTATATCTACAGCAAAAACCATTATTTTTTAAATTTGAGAACATCACCAAATACATTACATTACATTCTTTCTTATGGTGCAATTATTTTTTAAATTGGTTAATAAATAAAATCGATGCAATTAAAAGTGGATCATACAATTTTCGGAACTTTCAGATCGTAATTTCTGTTACAAAACTAAAACTGTCATATCCATATTGTACTACTACTAGTTTTTAATTTTGAAAATATCGCAGTATACCTCAGAATGTACTCTTTCTTGCTGTACACTTATTTTTTAAATTGGTTCATAAATAAATTCGATGCAAACAAAAGTTGGTCACACAAATTTCGTATTTTTTAGTTTCGCCTAGCATGTACCTCACGCATATGAGGGTTGTATTTTTGACTATCGGGTATTCCAGATATCAAATTTATCGTAGCAACAATTGCCATAAAAACGATTTCTTTTTATTTGGCGAGGAAAAAGGCTCGCTTTTTTTCCCTCTGTTCTCAGACGGTACTCTTTTATGAATCTTAACTTGTAAATATTTTTTCAATTTATCTTTTAAATAAAGTTTACTGTGCCGTATCTAGTCTAATATCTCTAATTTAAGACCAGAATTACAATGGATAAACTGAGGGAGGGAGATCAAGGCCAAAGTCTCCCCCTAATGATTTTTTATAATTTATTTGAAAAACGTCGGCGTTCGTCAGGCGTTTGGAAGAGGCGATCGCCAATCCTGAAATCCGCCACTGTCTACGATATAAGTAACGATTTTAAATTTCAATTTATTAAATTGATATTTTGGGACTCAAATATTTCTAAAAAAATTAACTATAATACAATTGCTGGTCAGCTGGTACGTTTCAGAAATTTTTTAAATTCTGAATCTAATGTTCTCTTACAATTTAATTATCTAAAAAACATACTTCTCAATAATAAATCCCCCTTTCCTTTATTTAATAATATCAACAATTATATAACCGATGACTAATTCAATTTCGTAATTTCTTCTGAGTCGTATTAATTGCCTTTCAATTCTATTATACTGTATCTGTATTTCTTTTTTTAAATTAGGGCTAGAGATTTTATTTTCAACTTTTTAAGATAGAAATCGGAACACTGTCGGTTCTTAATAACCATACACGAACAATTTCTTTTTTCGCTCACGAACTCTACCATTTATAAATTTTATAGTTTCAATGTAACAAGAATTTAACTGTCATCAATGTTAGCGTTTTGTTGGATGAAACGGATAGTGGGATTTGGTGGCGATCTGCGGGCTTGGTATTGCCGGTCTCCCGACTATTGTTGCGGGTGGGATATCGTTTTCTTCCTACTCTTTTTGTTTTGTTTCGTATGTTTGCTTTTTAATGGAAGAAGGAGGGGGGATTTGATTCAGCTTTTTAAGTTGGTAAAACAAGGGGACACAGAGGGCTTAAATTTCAATAGGGATAACAGAACAAGGGGCCATGGGTATAAATTGAATAAGACACATTTTAATCGGGATTTAAGGAAAAACTACTACTTTAATAGGGTAATAGACAGTTGGAACGCGTTGCCAGAAAATATAGTTAATTCAAAGGGAGTGTACTAATTTAAGATACAATTGGATAGTCAGTGGGAATTGGGGAATTCACAAACAAAGGACCAGCCTTGTTGGGCTTGAGCCTGTACCTGGTCGTCACTATTTGTATTTGTATTTGTATTTAGGGAGTGTATGAGCAATTTTTTTGGGATTAGCTGCTCATATGTAGAATACACCCTTTTTTGTTGTCTGGGTCAGTCTCCTCCCTAATGACGCCCTGATTCACCAAAACTTTCAATTTCGAAATTTGCTTGTGTTTTTTTACTATTTATTATTATCGCCAATGGATACAAACATTTTATGCTAAAAAAGAGTGGAAAACAAAACTCTACAAAAGCATAATTGTTATTTTTTATTAAAAGTTCTTATAATAATAAATTAAAAATGAAAGGCGTAATTTAATACTTTTCATCTCTACAAAAAGTAATTTAAAAATTGAGGAAATGAAACTTGTATGACAACGCATAAATTTATTGCAAATTCAAAAGAAATCTTGGCCGTTATTGTAATAGCTCTTAGCCATATCACTTTGTCCTATGAAATGAAATTGCCTTCTGCAATGTCGTCTCCTTTTCTTTTCAAAAAGTACAAAACATAAAAAATGACGTCCTCAATAAATATATAGCAATTTTGATGCGTCCTAAAATAAGGACAATGTTTTTTTAATACTCATAACACACATCTTACAATTTTTTATTTCCACAAAATATATTTTTATTTCCTTCAAAATATGTTTGCAAACCAAAAGGCAACAGTTCAATTGATATTTTTATGCCCAAGCACATGATTTTAAAAATACCCTGGAATATTTTTCAACTGTCAATCCTTATTCTTTTCAACTGTCGTTGAAAACTTATATTTTACTACTTTTTACCGCTCTAATTCAGATTAAATTTTAAAGCCATTTTGACTTTGGGCAGAAACAATAGACGTATGTGTGTTTTTTTTAAAAATATAATCAACAAATTGATCCCGGAAAAGTAGTGAAATACGCTTGAAAATGCTTGAAAGTAATGAAATACGTTTTTGATAATACTTACATATTAATTTTAAAATTTGTATTTGCTTTGAAAAATTCGGAAAAGAGATATAGTACATTTAAAATTAAATTCATAGTTAAAAAATACTTTCTTTTGATAGTTATATTTATATAAAAATGTTTTAAGATGTAAGTTGACTTCGTTTGACATTTTAAAATGAATTCGTTGATGATAATTTGAATCAAAGAAAAGCCCATTTTTCGATTCACTGCATTGATCTAAATAAGAGTTATTTTGACTGTCGAGTGGGAAGTAATACGGAATATCTTTGTAATTGATGTACAATCCTAAAAGAATATAGATCACTTCAAGGTGAAAGTTGGCTTGCTGAAAAAGTAAGCTAAATCTATATAGTACATGAATTCTTCGATGGATTTTGGTTGAAATATTTAAGAAAATGTTCAGGAAATTGAAGTGGGAAACATTTTTTTGATGAATATTCAGAATTATTGGTTTCTTTATTTGTTTCTGAAACTAGCAGAAAGGTAGGTAGGTTGTTAATTAACGTCGCACTGCTGACGCAGTACTGACGACGGTCCGGGATCATTCCCACAGGAAAGAACCTAGGACAAACCACGGTCAGATGACGGGGAAACACCTGATCTGGTACCACACTCTTCAAGCATCTACAACACGTCAATGTGGACATCAGACTCCAAGAGAGATTTAGCATGCACCCCACTCCCTCCTAGTGCACGACTGTCTTTGGTTCGACCCTAGATGCAGAATTATATTCAGTATTCTGCAACACAACTCCAAACAATTACAATTGTTCTGCAGGCATTTTGTCCGAATTTTGAAAACTGCAGTAAAATCCAAAAGAGACGTAAAACACAATTATCGACTAAATAAATATATTTCATATTTACAATAAAACACATCAAAATTAATTAACTTACTTTATTTAAAACCGAGGCATACTTTCAGAATTTGTAACTCTGTCGACAACTTTTGATATTAAATATTTTGTCATTGACATAGAAGATGGGTTATTTAATTTATAAAATGTTTGTGGTATTTTGGGCGGTGTAGGGAGGTTGTTCCGTAGCTAGAAAATAAAAAAAATGTAGCAAGGAGCGCGCTTTGCACTGCAGAACATCGTAACTTATGATTGAATTTAATTTTGATAACAATAACGAGAAATTGTTCTGCACAGACTTTGTTTTGCATCGTACGTCGCAGTTTTACGCACTTTCTTCTCCCGGAGTTGAACCTAGTTTCAAATTTGCAACTCTCCTATTACTAATCCGTTACTCTTCCAAAAGGGCTACCGTGACTCCTGGAGCAACATTATATCTTGGTATCCGAGTCTGGTGCATTGATACGGATATCACGACATATTCTACAAACATAAAACGCAATACACATAAAAAAAAAATAAAGAACAATTGATAAAACAGGAACAAAGGATTCTTAATCACATTATTTAGTCACAATTTCTCTAAAGCAATTCTTTCAGGTACAGCAGAACAAGATGTGCTCCACAGTCTCTATCTTCTACAGGCAAACAATGTATTTACCAAGATGGTATCTATGCAACTCGGTGCATTTCGGTACGACGTATTCATTGCAATCAATACACGGAATCGCAAATTTCGTGTTTTGGATCACATTTCTATACTTTTTCGAATTCATGGCAATAATGAAACAAACAACTAAAGTATCTGTCCGACAATTTGTCCAGTATGTCGCGCACGTTACTCTTTTATAGACCTCGATTTTTTTTTCCCTCGCACGCAAACACTCTTTTTCATCTTTTAAATGTTAAGAGAACTTGAGAGCGTGAAAATTATTTTTAGTAAATCCTGTCAACAGGACGTGGTCCGTATCGCTCCATTCCACCCACTTGGAAGTGCGTTTAACTATTTTCGGCTCTATGAGTCACCCCATATCGGAAGCGGGTTATCGTATACTATTCTCACGAAAGAATTAACACATACTCGGAGGTTGGTGGTGCTTGGTGGAGTCTGGAATCATTAAGATGATATCTGTGCAAGTAGGTTTAAGAGTTCGGCTTGAACCCTTAAGCCTACTTGCTTGAGCAAACTATGCTGTTAGCAAATTCTATATGAAAGGATTGAACTCTATTCATATCGAATTTACTGTGTTCCCCAGATTATTAAATTGGTTCCCCAAACTACTATACTGCGAGGTAGTTAATTAACGTCGCACTGGAGTAACACAACGGGCTATTGACGAGGGTCCGGGATCAATTCCCTAAGAGAAAAACGTGAACAAAACCATGTAATTTTGAACCACGGTCAGATGACGAGGACTGAGCTGCGAGTTGCAGTGAAAAAGCTGTTAGTTTTAGATTTTGGAATTATCTTGTTTATACACTACCCTACAATAAGGAACCGGAGAGCAAGATGTGATGGTATAAGGGAAAGAATACATGCTTTAATAGGGGGATGGTCCCTTACGTGCTGCAATGACACTAGCAACCCTTCTGGGAATACTTTCAACAAAGTTTGATACACAGCCATGTGTATTTGTGTTCATCCCTGTTGCAAGAACGTCGCCAACTCAGCTGTAGATTCCGGACGTGGTTCCCTGATCCGTAAGCCTCGCTCTAACACGCCTCACAAATGTTCTATAGGGTGAAGGTCGGGACTCTGAGCAGGCCATTGAAGCATTCCACACGTGCGCGCCTACCCTCGCTAACACCCGGTGATTTCTACGCAATCTCATTTGGTTTGCTTCTCAAACCAACGCTCCCATATCCTCAATTGCTTAGGGATCACTTTGGCGGATGTCCGTGATTGACCACTCCTGGTGCTTGACTTTGCTAGAGTTCATGGTCTCATGGATTTGATCTAGCTGCTGCTAGATCCTGAAGGATTAGACACAACAACAACCAACGCTCCAACACTAGTTTTCAATCCTATGCGACGGCAAAACTATCTTAATAATTCGTTTCGTGTTTGGACTTCGTATTCGTATTCTACCTTAATAATTCGTATATTGGACTTTCCGGGCCATGACGTCACAGCGAATTTCACCAACGCCGTTTCACGTTTCATCTCCGCGAAGAACAATTTGTTCACTATCGCGAAATTATACTTTTCACTGCATCGAATTTATTTATTAACCAATTTAAAAAGTAATTATGCCATAAGAAAAAGTGCATTCTAAAGTTTCCAGTGATGTTTTTAAATATCAAAAACTGATAGTATTAAGCTATAGAAATGTGACAGTTTTAACAAAAAATAACGAAAATTTCCCAAAATTCCGAAATTTGTATGATTAACTTTTATTTGCATGGAATTTATTTATCAACCAATTTCAAAAATAATTGTACTGTAAGAAAGAGTACATTCTCTAAGGTTTCACATGATGTTTTCAAATGTAAAAACTAATAGTAATAAGCTATAGATATGACAGTTTTGACAAAAAAAACAACAACAAAAATGTCACGATTTTTCCCTAATTACAAAAAAATATTATCAGGAAACAAATTGAAATTTCTAAAAAAAATTGACAGGTGCAAAAATTTACGTTTGGAAGTACTCTAAAAAAAACTCACGGCTGAAGACAGAAAATTTTTAATATAGAGAGATACCGCTCCATTCTGTCCTTCAACCTCCCATCTCAACAATACCACCCATGTCTTGCCGTACCGGCACTGCTCAATATACGACTACACCCCTGATTGCCATCTAGTGACTTCACTGATATGCACTCATTCGCAATTTCGTTCTTCAAAAGCACACTGTAGACTTCTGTTTCCACAGTGTATTTCAGTGCGTGCCTGTTTCCTGCTCGAAAGAAAAATAATTTTCTACTAAACCTGTTTACTATTAACTTTCCAAATGGTTTAGACGAGGTTTCTGATCCCTCAAGATGACCCATTTTGCTATTGACGAGATATCACGTCATCAAAATGTTGCCGATTTTTTTGTGATGACTAGATCAAGATCTAGTTAGTTTTCTTCTAATAACGAGATATATAGATCTGGTCAGTTTTGCTAATGACGAAGTATCTTCAATCCTAACTCTATTCGGTTCATGCTGAATGATACATCAGATTCATTTCTCTCTTGAAAAAAGGCTGTTGAAGTAAAAGCATTTTAGGAGGGGGGATGTCATTCAACAAGCAATCAGTAGTAAGAAAAATATCTGTACAATTGCATACGTTTCACTCTTATTTGCAGTAAAAGGATAAAAGCGACATTACTAACAATTAAATATATTTATTTGAAAAGGATAGAGGGAAATTAATTTATAAGTTAAACATCGTTTTTCAAACATTCAAAACAGTCTTGTCATCTTAACATCGGGCAATCATCCGTCCGTACACGAAACCCTTTCTCGAGTCATCCCTTGTAAGGCAGAGTTTACGATTATCCGTATGTCCGTATGCGTCGAACCAATGATAGAGGAGAACCACGTGATTGACAGATGGGAGTGATTACGCAGACCCTATCTGTAACTTCATATGCGATAAGGCGGAGCCTACGCATACGAACATACGGAGAATCGAAAACGGGCCTTAAGGCTAGTTGCACGCTGCAGTGTCGTCGCCCCCAACGGTAGCATGAAAACAGTACGAATCGTACACAAGGAGGGAATAACTACTAGCTAAGATTTTAAGTTTTTATTATTTGAAGAACGTAAGAATATGTACAATATTTACATCATAGCATTGATTGCAGTACGCAAATACATATCAGTATTTGTTCTCAAGTTCCAGCGTAGTCGTCAGCTGCCTCCGGCTTTATCTATCGTCTCTTAGTGCTCTGTAACCGTCTTTCGTCCGCAGTTCAAAAAGAATCTAACGGTAAAAGTGGAGATCCAATCAGAGATCTTCTGGACGAACACCACCTGTTCTAATCAAGTTGTCGCAACAGCAGATGACGCGAAATAATAATCAGAATATATTCCGCATTACGACAGGTGTGAGAGGGTAGCGTGAAAGTCTTCATAACGCTCATCAATTTCGATCGTACCGAAAAATATCGTACGATCAAATTCTTTTAATGGAACGAGCATGGGAGCAAGTTCGATATAAACATGAAATGACACGATCGCCGTATTGCCGTTCACAGGCACTACATTAGACGGTCCCCGTACCATATTCGTGAACTTAGTGGCGTACGTGACACATTGCACGTTTGCATTATCAACGATTATATTCGTACGATAATATATTATTATAAAAGGAAGTGTTTGTTTTCTGTACGCAAAGTCCTGAAGAATCTACGGCACTTACAGTAATAAGATTTGGCACACAGGTAGTGCGAATTTTTTGCGATTTTTGGGTCGCGGCGAATTTTAAAATTCAATCTAGAACATTTAAAAAATAATTTAATGGTTGTTTTTCTTAGAATGGCAACAGCATAAATATAAGAATTCTAAATTTATTTTTTCCGCTTCCGTTTCATTTTGTGGAGGAACAATTTGTCAGCAGACTAAAAAACAAATAAAGTTTTGATTGGATTTATGCAGTTCTCTTTCTATCTCCTAGATCGTTAAAGATAGAGTAAAAATTTCAATGGATTTGAATTTCACATTAGATCGTTACCTAAAAATATGATTTTCTTTAAATAAATACTTTTTAAATTGTAATTTGAATATTTTTTGCAATACGAACGCCGTTGCGAAGAATGACCTTCGTGTGATTCGAGATTCCAGAAATCACAGATTTCATTTGATAGATTGAATATTTCAATGGAGTTGAAATCTGCTGAAAATTTTACCTTATACATTTGATTTTCTATTTTCAATTAAATATTTATACTTTCTCAGGAGATTGTGACATCACGCCGATAGAATATCTTAGCAAATCGAATTTGGCCGCATTTGCCAATGAGCGTTGCCCGTTATCACTCTCTCACACTCACCATTCGTCCAGTACGACGCTCTAAAACGCATGCTGGAAGAAAGCCGTCTGACGAAAATGCGGCCATCATTGCAGCAGGGTAACTCTTCAGAAATCTCGAACATTTGCTATTCGTCGCGAAATTGTCCGTACTCATGCGCCCTCAGTCGTCGATGCGCAAGTTCGTGACTCTTCTATGAATGAATCCTTACATGCCGTCGAAGCGTCGAAGCAGACAATATCACACCTGTAGCACTGCACCAGTGTCGTTCTAACACTCGAGAACCTGCACGATTCGTCGCTTCCATGCCGTTGAGATGCCTATCATCCCTTGGAGTCGTCACATTTCGTGACCCACTGTCAGCTTTTCGACTCGTCCGGCTCTCTCCAGTCCATTGCTTCCACGCTCGCATCACTGCATTATGTCCACTACTGGCAGACATATCCCGGTACGAAAGCTCTCCTTCTGTAGGCCGATGATGCGTTACCGTTTGAACTCTATAGTACGCTTATATGGCACCCGTTGGCGCAGTGTAGAATGTGGCGTCGTCGTCCCAAAAACGATAGCATGGAAACTGTACGAATCTCTATATATAAAATTCAAATACCACTCACTCACTCACTGACTCATCACTGTATCCAGGGCCCGATTTAGAAAATTTGGTATAGTAGGCACAACACGCAGGAAGGCCCCCCCCCATGTTATTTGTTCATCACAAAAACTAATTTTATAACAATAATTGGTACTTACGTATTTGACTGTTGACCGTTTCACAGATGTCACCAAATAGTTTGAGAAAATCGTGACGTCACTTATAACTCTTGGCAAAACAAAATAAAGCAGATGAAAATTAAAAACATAATAGTTAGATAATTAATGTAATTACAAGAATGTGATAGTGGGGGAAACGGTCGACGGACATTTACGTAAATACCCAATAATTTATGTAACTACTTAAAAACTTTTTAAAATTTTTAAATACTTTTGAAACTTAGGGGCCCTAGGCCCCCATAATTTATGGCCTGATGGCCCTGATTTACCATTAGGCCCGTGCCTCACGGGCCTAATGGTAAATCAGGGCCTGACTGTATCTCAAGAACTACAAGTCCTAGGAAGTTGAAATTTTGCAGGGTGATTCTTCTTATACCGTAGGGGTGCACTAAGAAAGGATTCTGAAAAATTCGAATTCAAAGAGGCCTAAAATTGACCTAAGTTCTAAGCCAAAAGCAACTTGAAATCGCCATAGAAATACATTAAGTATAAAACGATTGCTGTACGCATTTCAGATTGCTTTACCAGTGTTGATCGAAAAACAATTTTCTTAAAACAAATTAAATTATTATGTTCATGTTTGAACTGAATTTTTACTTCTTCCCATGATGAAAATAATATTTATAAATATTTCATTGATGAAGAAAGAATATTTAGAACATTTAATTTCATATTTACTTAAATTTTATAATGAAGTACGAAAAGCCCAAACGATAAACTCATTGATCATAAAATCGTAATTTTGCTACTCGGTATCTGGCAAACTCAGAATTAATGTTTAATTTTTTTAATTTGATTTATAATTCCTTTTAAGGGTATTTGAGTTGAAGACGATATGTTTGCGATCATATTTGAGAATTCCCAAGTATTATAAATATGTGTTGCTGCTTATAAATCATTGTCTTCATCAATATTGTTCAAGTTTTTTGTCGAATTGTTTTACTTCAGAACATAATCAGGAAGTCGAAATTCAATACGCTAGAACAGATATTTTTTTCAGAATTCTGCCTTTTTTAAGGATTACAATACTGTTTCTGTTTGCATTATGTATTCCGGTTATTTAGGAGTTGTATTTTATTTATTTATTTCCTGCAAAATATCACTAGAAATGGGTACTTTCGTGGTGGTATATGTATATTTCCACCAAATTTCTTTAAATCTTTGGTTCAATACGTAATAGTGTGTAGATAACAAAAAATTACTTACGAATCAAAATATTTATCAAGTGTGTAATTTGTTATTTTAAAATGACATGAAACATTTCAAAAGTAACTTTAAAACAAGATGGGTTACATTAAATTAAAACTGGTAGTCATACTTTGAAGTTCAGAACATATTTCAAAATGTTGATATAGCTTTTCATTAAAAGATGATTAAAATAAACTAAATTTCATTTGTTTTTCGTGTTTCATAGGTGTTATTGAAAGCTGTACTCCATAGTCAAGTAACGACATCTATCATTCTAAGTAGATACGTGCTTTCCATTTAGAAACCAAATTTCTGATCTTAAAAAGCACCACAAGGGTTCAATTTAAAACTGTATATGTGTTGGAGAAAAAGGAATTTTTAACAAGACTATGTTGATCTTGGAATAATATCAGATTAAGTAATTTTGAAAATTTGAAATTTTATGTCTTAAGAGGGAGAAAGTCGATGTTTCTTACTCTATTTATTGGAGCTGTTCTTACGCAACTTAGATGCATGTAAATCGTTCGTTGAAAATGATTTTCTTTTTGTAAAAGCGCTGTAAAATCAACCTTCTGTTTGTCTACTTTGTCTACTCTGATGACATGTATTTGTAACAAAAGTTCTGTTATTCCACATGCCACTGAATGGAATTTTCTGGGAAAAGTGCGTTTGCTTCAAATTAAATTAGTCACGAATGCTGTAACAATTTAACTTACCATCTTCTCATATTAATGATGAAATTCGAAAATATCGCATACTAGGTGAAAGAATGACACAATGAAAACATATTCATAGGAAACTAAATGCGAGACTATCCACCGAAATTTCGCCATTTTTACTGAAATTGAATGCACGGGAATATTTGTAGCCCATCATATCCGCAGGGTTTTAAAATATAAGTGTGCCAAATATGTGGATTGATCAAAAGGTGGATTAGTGTAGAGAACAGACACACTTCAACTCTGCTTTATATATTTAACAGAAGTTCCGTTATCCCACCTGCTGCTGAATGGAATTTTCAAGAAAAATTGCTTTTGCTTCAAACTAAATTAGTAACGAATGCTGTAACAATTTAACTTACCATCTTCTCATATTGATGATGAAATTCAAAAATATCGCATACAAGGTGAAAGAATGACACAATGAAAACATATTCATAGGAAAACTAAATGCGAGACTATCCACCGAAATGTCGCCATTTTTACTGAAATTGAATGCACGGGAATATTCGTAATCACTTGAAAACTTAAATTCAACTTCAGCAGAAGTGTGACGAATATGAAGTGGTGTATATGGTTGGATACAACATATATGATATTTGCGTCCGAAGTAAACTGTAGAAGCGACAGAGAAGTTAAATTGGTATTATATTTTCTTCCCTTACACTTAAATGATGCTAACATTCTTTTATGAAGAAAAAATTGATGATGACTTTTCAATCAACATGTTATTAATTCAACCCGAGCAAAGCCGGGTATTTTTGCTAGTCGTACATAAAGAGAAGACAACCAACAGCTAAGATAATTACGTTGTTGTTCCGAGAACAAGAATGTATATGTTACCGCTAAAGTGCAGTACTCAGTTAATCTACAGATTATCTAGGTAAAGTGCAGATTAACTAGGGTGATCCGTTAAAGTGCCGAAAATTGTTTCATTCCTCAAATTACCTAGGTAATCTGCAAATTACCTAGATAATCTGCACATTACTTACTAGACACTCGTTAAAGTAAAAATAAGATCTTTGCTGGAACAAAAGCAACGTTTCTGTACGCTTAAATTAACAGAATGTTATTTATTTATTTTTCCATATCTAAAGAATCCAGTTAATGCAATCAAACAATCAACAAATTAGTTGATAGAATCAATCATTAATCAATAAAAAAACTATAATAGAAAGAATCAAACGGTTTAAAGTATTATTACAACTAAGGAAAAATTAACATATTGTTATTTATTTATTTTTCGATACCTAAAGAATCAAGTTAATATAATCAAACAATCAACAAATTAGTTGATAGAATCAATCATTAATCAATAAAAAAACTATGATAGAAAGAATCAAATGGTGTAGGGAAAGGAAATGGGAGAAACAGGCGAGACCAAACTCAAAGTGGAGGGAGAGAGGGAACATGTAGTGAAAGTAAATGAGAGAATCAAACTTTTGAACTTTAAGGGAGACCCGTAAGAAAAACCCAAAATTCTTATTATTCATTTTCTTAACCAATTGTTTTTGTGATAATTAAGCACTTAATTTTAAAGCAATAATTAATTAAAAAAATTAGTTTTGTTTGCAATTATATTTTATATTACGATTTAATATGTTTTTTTGAACCTAAATACACATTTTTTATAAACCCTACACCTCTGTCAATTTTCAATATTTTTGTATGAAATAAATTTCTACAATATTGTTGTAATATATTCAAAAGACCTAGAGAGAGATTAAAAAAAATTTATTTACGAGTTTTCATTAAAAAAATATTTTACTCATTATACGTTAAATTTCTATAACAATTTCCAATTTTTCATGTTTTTTAATTTTTATAATTTGTATTGAACTATTTATACAAAAAAGCTCTCCCTGTGTCTGTTAAACAGTTATTGATGACCTAAAAATGTAAACAGTTTAACACCAAGTGCATAGATCAAAAGCCTTAGGGCTTTGAACTTTGGCAAAATTGCAAAAAAATGATTTTGAGATAATCGCATTTTAAGTACAAAATAGAACAGAAGTTTACAAAAATAACTTATTTTTTGCAAGTACTATTTTTTTTAGTCATTTTTATTACGTTAAGACTCTTATCAAAACAAGAGTTTTTACCGTAAACTCATATATATTTTTTTAAGGCCAGTTTTAATCTCCGATGACAACTGAGTGATTTGTGATAATTCACTGAAAAATTATACATTTCTTGTTTAATGAACTGAAAAAAATATTATATTGGATCACTACAATTTTAAAACAAACCATCACTGTATAAACCACACCTTCTTTTTCTACAGCTATTTTTTTTTGTAAACGAGCCTTTTTTGTAGTGATAAGTATGAAATTCACTACAAAAAAGTCTACTACAAGTAGTCTACTACAAAGTAGTCTACTCCTTAAGGGTATTTAAAATGTTTGGGATAATCATCGGTAGATACACTATGATACAATGTTGCATAAATGGAGGTTTTCTTGGAAACCGAAGCCAATGGTTGGCAGTCGATTATGCAGTTGGAAGGTCAAATAAATGTTAAAAAGCAGCTGGTAGCAATTTCCTTATACTCTGAAATTTTGTCCATTTGTTCTTGAATATATGATGCATAGTTTTATCCAATAAACCGAAAATCACTTTTTGAAAATTGTTTTTCTTCGAAATTTGGGGTTTGGGTCTCCCTTAACGATACGGAAGCCGTTAATGTGCACATTACCTAGGTTAGATGCGGGAAAACTCTTGATTCCGCACGTTAGCGGAGCAAATCAGTTAATCTGCAGATTAGGTATGTAATGTGCACATTAACGGTTTTCAAGCTTAAGCGGTAACATATACACAATTACACCATCGTTTTCAACATATTCTCATTAAGCTATTCTATATAACATTCTAATATATTATATATTCTATATAACATTCTAATATATTATATATTCTATATAACATTCTAATATATTATATATTCTATATAACATTCTAATATATTATATATTCTATATAACATTCTAATATATTATATATTCTATATAACATTCTAATATATTATATATTCTATATAACATTAAGCTATTCTCACACATCAAAATATTTATATCACAGGCCAGCGCAGGGGGACAACCTCACTCGTTGCTTCTACTCCGTCATCTCCCCTATGACTAGTGTGTCTTCCCTGATGTTGCTCCGAATGGGATTAGAGCCAACGCATGTTCGTGGGCGATTCTATTGTGGCCCGCAGGTAAGTAGGTAGATATTAAACTCGGGGATCGATTCTACGATTGAATTAACTTTCGTAACTTGTTTGTATAGTATTACAGTACCACAACTATGGTTATATATACAATACTATTTGCATAAAATCCGACAGCTTGTTTGGGGGTGTTTTTCATGGTATGGCCTGGGACCTTTGTATGGGGTTCCTGGTCAATTGAGCATGCCTACATGAACATTTCGAACAATCAGTTTCTTCCTACGCTCTGGAAATTTTATGGAATGGACGAATGTTACTTCCAGGACGACAACACTCCGTGTCATCTTGCAGCCTCTGTCAAGCAGTGGTATCGAGATAGGGATGTAAAACCATACGCTTACAAACATCCATACCATACGCTATCTACACCATACGCTTACAAACATCCATGCACTGACCCGTATTCGAATAAGGAACCTTCCGATCCAGAGGCTAACACCTTAACCACCAGATTCGTTGGTCAGCGCGACGGTCCGGGATCAATACCAATTGGAAAGATTCGAGGACAACCAAGCAATTTTGAACCACGGGTCACACCTGAGCTGACATTCAACTCTCCAAACCAACATGAAGACATTTGAGGCCACGACAGATATAGCGTGTTCCAGCCCCCTTTATACACGACGGTCTTTGGTTGGATTCGAACTCGCAACCGGAAGGTTGTGTGTCAAGAAAATATTGGCATCGAGTTTGTTTTAATAATTTTTATATGATCAACGTGAACCACAGCTACCTAATGTCATTCGATAGCGATTGAGGTAACGAAGACGTGTTAGAGACCTCGAGTTCGAGAACTGCGAAAACACACTACCAACTCTTCTAAGCATACTTTCAACAAGGTTTTGATACACAGCTATGGGCATTGGTTCAAGGCGTGCATCCAGAGGGGACGGCAAATCTAGCAATCGATCAAGAAATATTTAAAGTCATTGTCATTATACCCACCCCACCTATCTCTCTATATTAAAAAAAAGTAGCCGCCGTCGCAGGATTGAAAACTGTGTTGTTTAACTCGATTCTTAAACGATTTCCCGAGAAAGTACTGATCGGAAAAAAACGAAATTAACATGATTTGTTCTTCATCGTATTCCCTGGACAATTATTAAGATTTTTTTTTCCGATGCGGCTATTAGTTTAGGGTTTATTAAGTGTCAAAATTGAAGAAGCGAAATTTCTTCCGCGAGTGAGCAAAATACATACAAATTTTCAGTCTTCAGCCGTGTTTTTTTAAAGAGTACCTCTCAACGTAAATTTATGCAGCTCGTCGAGTGTTATTAGAAATTTCAATTTGGTTCTTGATAATAATTTTTTGAAATTCGGGAAAAATCGGGGATTGGCGAGCTTAAGCGAGCTGGGGGCGGACCCCCCTAGTAGCATAAGAAATGTTATCACATGGAGGAAAAAATCCGACCGGCGCGCAATTACTATTTTCTTTTATAGTACTATAGCGCTACCCCCCCCCCCCCTGCTCGCCACACCCGGAGATTGCACGCAATCCCTGTTGGTTTGCTTCGCTAACCAAAACTCCTTTCGCAGAGACAATCTTCTGCGATTGCAAAACCACCGCCCCCTGCTCGCCTACGCACGCAATCTCATTTGGTTTGCTTCTCAAACCAACACTCATTTTGCAGATACAATTTGGTTTTCTTCGCAAACCAAAACTACTTTTGCAATGTCTATCTCCTGCGACGGCGAAACTATCTTAATAATTCGTATAATCCTGGGGCCAAAGCCCCCTTGTTGTATTAAAAATTTAAAAAAATACTTACCCTTTATGAAAATTTTCAGGAACCGCAGAAAAGGAAAAAAACTTTCAGGAGCGCAATGGAAAACACAATGGATATCGAAAAAAAATTTTGTAAATCAATAATCGCGCATTTTACGTTCTATTCTGGGCTCATAGTCTCAATTTGGTAGTCACTGCTGCAGCAAATATTACGTACGAAACTGATTTAAACAAAAATATAATTAAAGAAATTTACGTTTTTTTTCCATCGTCTACAAAAACGTGGTCGATAATTTGCAAACATTTACCAGATTTCAAATTAAAAGATTGAAGTGCCACGCGATGGTCCAGCAGAATCGATGCAGTCAAACCATTACTGTATCAACTCAAGAAAATATTTGATGCTTTGCTAGAAATATCTGATTATTCGTCGGTATGGGATTGTACAACATCTCACAAAGCTCATTCACTTGCTTTGAACATTTAAAATTATAGATTTATTTGCTCGGTTGTAATTTGGTTCGATATTTTAAACGAAATTAATGCTGAGTAAAATGATGCAAAACCTCACAATAATTACTCAAATCTTCATAAATTTGTTAAATAAGTTGATTGATAAGTTCACAGAATATCGTACTGACGAACACTTTGAAAGGGTGTTAGAAGAAGCTACCGATGTGGCTCACGAACGCAATGTAAAAACAGATTTCCCACCAATAAACACAATTCGTCCAAGAAGAAAACCAACACAATTTCAATATGAACATAGTGATGAAGTTTTACTTAACCCCAAAATCAAATACAAAGTAGAGTTTTTTTTTCAGAATCCTAGATCAGACATTAACTTCTTTAAAGGATAGATTCGAACATTTACCAACATATTTGGCATTTTCAGCATTAACTTATTTAATTACTCCAATGATGAATTAATGAAACATTGTAAAGATTTAAATCTGAAGCTTAAAGACGATTGAAGTAGTGAAACAGCCATTGACGGCATTGATGGACGGTTTAATGGAATCAATGCTTTTAAGTTGCATTTTCCGGAAAACCGGTCCAATGATCCACAAACCCTATTACAATATATTTTTACTAATGATTCAATTTCATCACTTCCGAACACAGCAATATCGCTAAGAATATTACTTACATTGCCGGTTTCAGTTGCATCTGTTGAAAAGTCCTTTTCAAAGTTAAAAAATAAAAAAAAAACTATTTAAGATCAGCAAAGACTAAGTAATTTAGCTATAGCTTCAATTGAATATGAAATCTTAGATAGCTTGGATACAAGAAAATTGATAGCAGATTTCGCAAACGTAAAGGCAAGAAGAGGTTAATTGCTGTCGATAAATATTTATGTGGTTTTACACTTACTTAAACAAAATTAACTAAGTAATAAAAAAATAGCTTTTCTTTGTGAAGTATTTCTTTACTTTTTTCACACCCTTATGAAACAACACTAAAGAGCCGTTTGGCAAGTTCAGCGTAGGTAATCGTAGTTAAACAGGGGGCGGCATAATCGGTGTTGCACACGGGCGTTCAAACAGCTAGCGGTGGGCCTGTGGTGTCCATTCCTGCTAAAAGAATGTCGACAGCTCAGCTGGAGATTTCGGACGTGGTTCCTTGGTTCATAAGAGTCGCTCTAACACGCCCCACAAATGTTCTATGGGGTGAAGGTCGGGACTCTAAACGGGCCAGGGAAGACGTTTTTCATCTGTATCTTGATACCACTGCTTGACAGAGGCTGCAACGTGACATGTAGCTTTGTCGTCCTGGAAGTAACATGCCTCCATTCCATACAATTGCCAGTGGAACGGGTGGTGTTAGTCCAGAAGATCTCTGATTGGATTTCGACTTTTACCGTTAGATTTTTTTTGAACTGCGGACGAACGACGGTTACAGAGCACGAATAGATGATAGATAGAGCCGGAGGTCGAAGGTGACGCTGGTGACTACGCTGGAATTTGAGAACAAATACTGATATGTATTTGTGTATTGTAATTAATGCTTTGTTGTAAATATTGTACATGTTCTTACGTTCTTCAAATAATAAGAATTTAACATATATTTTCTGTTAGTTGTCCTCTTCTTGTGTACGATTCGTACTGTTTTCATGCTACGTTTGGGGCGACGACCCTACACTCTATTCTTTAGCCAGAAACATCGGAACTTGTATGAGCGCGGGATGATGCATCTAACGTATAGATGGAGAAAGGTCATCGAACATAAAGCGGCATATTTTACTGATTAAATATAAATTATAGCTATAGAAATAATTTTTCTTCAATTTTTGTTAAAAAAATGGAGCGTACACTTTTGCATTAACCTAATAGTATACATTGCTGATTGTGGAATTTTCGATCGAAACACGAAAAGTTCACAAACCTGTCAAAAAACAAAGCATCGAATGCACCCAATACCAACTAGGGATGCGACATCGATGTCAATTTTTTCAAAACCGATGTTTTTAAAAAAACATTGATGTATTTAACATCGATGTATTTGAGTCAATGTTTTTGTAACATCGATGTTTTTACATTGTCGATGTTTTATTTTTAAATGAGAAAAGTACAGTTTTAAAAATTTTTAAAATAACCTTGTAGCATATTTTTTATAGTCAACAAATTGAACATACTTTTAGACCCAAGTGGTGAAGTGTGAAGGGTCTGAAAAGTAGGGATGCGACATCGATGTCGATGTTTTCAAAACATTGATGTTCTATAAAAAACATCGATGTATTGGAGCCGATGTCGCATCTCTAGTTGCTAAACTAGTTTTATGAAACAGAGGAAAAAGTTTAAATAAATTGAATTTTAAAAACATCATTGGTCTTTGGCGATGTATTATCAACATCGATGTTTTAATTTTGAACATCGATGTTTTGCTGTCGATGTTGCATCACTAGGTGCTTAACCAGTTTTAAGAAATTGATAAAAAAAGTTTAAATACACTGAATTTTAAAAACATCGATGGTTTTGGGTGATGTATTATCAACATCGATGTTTTAATTTTGAACATCGATGTTTCAAAACATCGATGTTTTGCTGTCGATGTCGCATCCCTAATAACAACCACACAGAAGAGCAATTCGTCAGCTTTCGAATAACACTGAATTGACTAAATTCGTCTCTTTTATTTGCTATACCCAAAGGAATACTATGCTCTAACTAGGCGAAATCACGCGAAACTTTACTGCCGTGCTGTGACACAGACTGCCCGATTTCTTTTTATCGTTTTGTTAGATACTTAGTGAATATTTTTTCTTTTTGTTACTCTACTTACATTGACACTGTTAGTCTCGAAAAAAAGCAGTCTATATTTAAAAATAGTAAATGTGCAACGGTTTCAGATGTTACATTCGTTTGAGGACGTTTCTTTTGCCACCTTGAAAACCTTAATGACAAGATGAGTAAGGTGTGAAAGGAAAGTAGGGTGGATCGTTCAAGACAATCTTTCTTCTTTTTATTTAATTAGTTCTAGGGACACACTTTCAGAATCAAGGTATTTAGTTTGTAGAAGCGAAACGACTGCAAGCTGATTCCAGAGAACTAGCTTAGACTGGTAAGTTTTGAATTGATCATAAAACTACATGCATGTATATCAGGTATTTGGAACTATTCGGTTGATGCAGAAGT
This sequence comes from Metellina segmentata, assembly GCA_947359465.1. Taxonomy (NCBI): domain Eukaryota; kingdom Metazoa; phylum Arthropoda; class Arachnida; order Araneae; family Tetragnathidae; genus Metellina; species Metellina segmentata. The sequence goes on from OX375874.1 coordinate 121,317,388, forward strand.
TTGTCTCGTCTTTGGGGATAGATGGCACTGCATCGTAAAACTGAAGTGTTATCTATTTCACACTCGTGATGTTTTGATGTCGTTTGAAAGAACGAATTTCAGCGGATACTTGGAGAAACAATTATCGTATTGGGTTGCTTTTTAAAAATTTTGTTAAGCATTAAAAATGGAAGGAGCGTGAAATTTTGATGTCGTTTGAAAGAACGAATTTCAGCGGATACTTGGAGAAACAATTATCGTATTGGGTTGCTTTTTAAAAATTTTGTTAAGCATTAAAAATGGAAGAAGCGTGAAATTTTGATGTCGTTTGAAAGAACGAATTTCAGCGGATATTTGGAGAAACAATTATCGTATTGGGTTGCTTTTTAAAATTTTTGTTAAGCATTAAAAATGGAAGAAGCGTGAAATTTTGATGTCGTTTGAAAGAACGAATTTCAGCGGATACTTGGAGAAACAATTATCGTATTGGGTTGCTTTTTAAAAATTTTGTTAAGCATTAAAAATGGAAGAAGCGTGAAATTTTGATGTCGTTTGAAAGAACGAATTTCAGCGGATACTTGGAGAAACAATTATCGTATTGGGTTGCTTTTTAAAAATTTTGTTAAGCATTAAAAATGGAAGAAAATAAAGAGCATTTTTGACATATAATGCTTTTTCATTTCAGAAAAGTTTAAAAAAGTTCTGTCACCTGGTTCAGTTCTTTAGCCAGGAATCTCAGAACTTCTATGAGCATGTACCGGAGAAATGGAGAAAGGCCATCGAACAGAATGGCACATACTTTACGGATAAAATGTAATTTTTAGTAAATAAAATAATTTTTCTTCAATTTTTGTCAAATGGTAATGGTAATTTTAGTTAACGTCGTACTAGAGCAACACAACGGGCAATTGACGAAGGTCCGGGATCAGTCCCTTAATTTTTGTCAAAAAAAAGGACGAATTTTTACATTACCCAATACAATATATCGTTACCTAACATTAAAATGAGAATGTATTTTAATTAATTAAGGTATTAGTTTATTACTAACAATTTTTATGGCCTGAAAGAGCGATGATAATTTTATTAAAGATGTAAGTCTAATTACTGTGAGTAATATGGAGTATCATCTTTATAAATGTCGAAATTATCAATAGTGATGATTGTTGTATTCTGTGTCATTGTTTTTGAAGTTTCACTGCTTGGACAATCTAGGAAGACATCATAACTTTGCAGACATGTGTTTCACTTCAATAGCAAAATACCGGCAACGAAGAAATTTAATTCTTAACAAAAACATCACTTTAGTACCTTTTACTTTAAGATTGCCATTGAATGATACTTCTCTTATTCAGAAATAAATTCAGAAAATAATGTTTGCAATTTGATAAAAATTTCAGAATTTATATCGCCTGGTTAAATTTTAAACATTTTCATGAACTTAAGACATAACCATGCTTAAATAGAAAACAATTATTAATTGGACGAAAAAGGTTCTTTAAGAATTTGTGTCTTCCATCAATGTGAGCAAAATTTCACATAAACGCAAATCCCCAGAAAATATATCGTCTGCTTAGAGCAGAAACTCTCAATAACTGACATTAAATGCTTATTTTCATGATAGACAGCAACGCATTTTCATATGGTAATCTGTTCAAAAGATATGCAACATTGTCTAAATGCTTGTGATTTATATTTTTTACCTAAAAGTTAATAGATATTCTTTAAACAGCTAAACAGTAAAATGTTCCTTTAGTCAGTTAACGAGTTTCTGTTCGAAGCCGACGAAATGGAATATTATTAAGGTGAATTTATTTTTCTCTGGAGGAAACAAAACTAAGATAAATTATTTCTGTCTTCAAAGTTATGTTCAAAAAATCGTTAATTGACAAGTATTAAGTTCCGCAATCAAACATTTATCAAAAAGTATTTTTAAGAACCGATAAATCAAATTCTCCACATGCCAACGGAAGTTATCAACTTTAAATCCACTCCACACACAAACGTCAAAATCTGAAAAAGGAAATCTATACTTTAATGAACCCGCCATTACAGAAACGGATATCTGATTCTTTTTCCGGCATATCCCAAAATACGTAACCATAAAACTTAGACAATAATGAAGATAATTACCCCGAATCTGCTTATCCCAGAAAAAGAAAGCGCAAAACCGCCGGTCCGTTCTTTTCTCAATAAGAACGGTTTTTGTTGATTGACAGAATTCCAAAAGTTCCTTCCTGCCATTTTGCGCTTTTAGTTCCTGAGGCGAGAGTCGATTCAGGGGATCGGCTTCCACTAATCGAGGGTAAGTTTAAGACTTCTAAATTGAGGTTCTTTGCTTCCTCCGTTCGAAAAGCGGGAAATGTTTACGAGAGAGGAAAGCGAAAGTCGGGTTACTGATCGGTTACTGATCCGAGACGGGCAAGCGGTTTCGGTATAAAAGCTGCAAACCGCCCACCTCACAATATCATTCAAATCAGCTCCTTCAATCCCAACACAGGTAATAGAATCACTCTTTCAATCTCATGGTTTCAAATTGTTTTACATTCCGTTTCCTTTTTATGTGTGACGAATTTGGATAAAATCTTAAGGCTTTCGGAAGCAGGCCCATTGTTTTCAAAAGAATTGTCTTTGTCTCAGAAATGTAGCACTGTTAAAATTTTATTTGAAAGTTATGAAAACTTACATTTTTATTGTGATAAAATTCTGATTCTTAAGTAAATTTTAACTCGTTTCAAATTCTGATTCTTAAGTAAATTCTAACTCGTTTCAAATTCTAATTCGTTTCCAAATTCTAATTCTTTCTAAATTCGAATTCTTAAGTAAATTATAATTCGTTTCTAAATTCTTATTCTTAAGTAAATTTATAATTCGTTTCGAAATAGTTTTATATATTCATAATTCTCTTTAAATGAATTTTTAATTTTTTCTAAATTATAATTCGTTCAATACTCTGAATTCCAATTAAATAACTCAAATTCGTTCTTAAGTCATTCGCATAAAGTTTAGAATTACGATTTGTCTTTTATGAATAAATTGCTAGGGTGAAGTATTAGGTAAAGCCTTCTTCGCATTTGAACTATAAAATTCTTCCATTATTGGCATTCTTACAACAATGCTGTTTGAAGAGTTAGGTACTTTATACTTCTTGATACGAGAGCATTGCGTATTAATGAGATTTCATGATGTGTTCTATTAACTAACGAAGCAATATGCATAAACAATAAAAAAATCTAGTAAGAATAGAAGATAAATCACAAATTTTCTTAAGAAAGTTCTAAAAATTTTTTTCGTCTCCGATGCACTTAAAAATCTCTTCTTCATCCAGGCAAATAATGCACTTGGAGTCAACCAAGTGAAAATGATTCAAGTAGGACTGAGTTAAAATGTGGCCTATTCTGGTTTTAACAGAAAAAGTGGCAAATGCTCAAGGGATTTTTTAAAGTAATGGAGGTCATTAGGATCGCGCCCCTCTCTGACCCCTCTAGAGAGGTTAGTTGCTGGCAAATGAACTTATTGTGGTTGATAATTACCTAACTAATCAACCATTTAATTGCCATACACTTCGCAATGCCCAGAAAAGAAATTTTAGGTAAAAACAATTGGAAAATCAAGAAGAATAAATCATTAGACTTTTTTGATGCAATCACTTTGGATCATATGCTAATACCCGAACTTATTCTCGTTTTTGTAAGAGATTATAACACGTTTCTAAACAATTTCTTGGAAAATATTGAATTTAGTAAAAAAATAAGAAAAAATTAATGTAATATCAGTGTGTCAAGTGATTTAGTGATGCATTAATAGAGGAATAATTTTAATATCTTGTAAACTGCCTGGGAAAACAGTTTCTATTTTATTGCTTTCGAACAATTAATTTCCCGATAAGTCCCGATTCCCCACTCTTCTTGATTCGATAAGGATTTTAGAAATATTTGATTTTTTAAATCAAAGAATTTATTTTTGCATAAGAAACCAAATCATTAGCAATTTTGTTTTAAAACGTTAAAAGAAGTTAGAATTCAATAAGTTCTTTAGTTAGTACATTCTAAATAGAAATTACTACTATTTTATTGCAGATGCAGATTGGTGTCTCTATATTATTCATTCGATTTGATCTAAGAATATTAATTTATGAAGTGCAAAAAATCTCTTTTGAAAATTTTATATTTGAAAACTAATTCTCAAGCAAAAACTCATTCGGATTTAGTGACTAAAAGCTATTGGTTTATCACGAATTCAGCGTTTCCATTGTAAAATCGAAACTCAGCTACCTTTTTATTGGATTGATAATAAAACAGGAACTAATCTTTTGATAATGAACTCAAATTTTAAAAGTTATTGGCCGATGTTACCCTTATTATTGCGGACATATTCATTCGATCACAAAGCCTTTTTATAAGAGAGTTTCACATCTAGAAAAGGAAAAGTTGATATGCATTATACCATTCAGCAAATTTTATGTAGCTTAGAAATTTCGTGGTTCTACTATTTTAATACAGTATGGACGGAAAATTTTAAATAGTAATTTAATAGACAATTTAACTTACTTTTTAAAAACGGAAGACAGAATAATAGCTATTGTTCACGCGTGTTTGTTAAATTATGTATTAACCAGTTTTTTATTCATTGAAAAACGTTGTCCTAAAAGTATACATAAATTTGAGCATGCATAAATATGTAAAAATTACTTTTATTTGTTATAAGAACAAAGGTTATTTCCTTTGAATTCTAATATTTTAGGTGCGCTTAGCTTAAGAAAATATACTTAATTCAACTTCTTTATTTTTATTACATGTTAACTCTGTACTTGTTATAGGTTAACACAAAATCTTCAAATAGAAACATGCTTTAATTTAATGTTAAATTAATTCCCTTAAATGAGAAAATGAAACGATATTAGTCCATAGATAAGGTGGTAAGATAATTTATACGATTCCATCTATAAAGGTGATAAGATATTTTTTGATCAACTGAACTTATTTTCTATCAATTATCTTATTTCGTAATTGAATAAGGTAGGATGTTAGGGATTTTTGGCGCAAGGTTATTTTGTAATTGAGTGCGCTATTTGTGTAACTCTTACTTTCAAGTTAAATTTATGACAAATAAAGTTATTTTGTAAATGCAGTTGAGATACTTTTACAAGTCTATCCCATCATTCTTGTTTGAGTTAGATGGTCTTTTCCAAAAATAATACTCCTGCTAAATAAATTTTCCAAAGAGTAATGTTTAGTTCTTTCATTACACGGAACTTAATTTTTTTGTGTTTACATTATTATTTTAACTCTTATTCATTTTCATACTCTTCCAAATCATATTCAACGTCGATTACCTGGTAGTGAACTTGTTCTTTTATGGTAAAGGAACCCCTGTTATTTTACTGTACGACTTCGTTTACCAGTCTCTTTTAACATTTTTTTTACCTTCTATTAATCATGTATTTTTTTAATAAAACAATATGTATAGTTTCTTCATAAATACCTTTTGTTTTATGTATATCAAAAAATAAATGCTCCAGTATACTGAAGAGTAATAACTAAAGGTCAAGGCTCTGAAATGACAAAAAAAAACCCACCTGTTTTTATTGTTGAAATGGAATGGTTCTTGAGATATTTTGTATGGAGACTCTCCCCATACATGTAATCAAAAGTAAAACCTGAAATTTGGAACCATTTTCCCGGTGCAACAATTCCGTGAAAACTCCACATGACCTTGGGAGGTCCATTAGTTCATATATGGTTAAGCTCGTCGGGGATGGGCTGCCATACTAAAAAGATCGATCGCCTTAGACGATACTTTGTTTCACCAATTCGTAATCACCGCTATGGCTTTTGGCGTCGAACCATAAACTCTGAGCCAGAAATGACACAAAAGACATTATTGTGAGACTGTAGGGTAGGTGTGTTCCAAATATCACCTACCCTAACTATTTCTCTGTATCTCAGCCTCCTGTGTTGGGAAATCAAGCCGGAAACTAAATGAATATCACTAGGAACTAGCCTCCTTTGGTTTCCTGAGATCATATATACCTTATTTACTTATGTCAGTTTAAGTTAACTATTAAAACTTCAAAAAGTTTCCCAAGAGAATTTTCAAGAATGGGTTCCTAATATCGCCTACCCCTGTTCCTATTACTACCCACCAGGCGAAATTCGGAGATACTATTAAAAACGGGTTGCTAGTAGAGAATACATACCTACCTTTAGTATTTAATGTACTATCAAATCATTAAAAAACGAAATTATGATGTGAAAACACTTACCTGGATATTCCCTGAATGGATTGGAGACAAAAAATACGTTGATCCCAGCCTCAAATACTTCAGATGCAATAGTATTGTTGATATAACTGAGATAGGAAACTTGCCGTTGGCGCTACGTGTGGTAAAAGCCTAGACCATCAAGGTAACTACATAAACTGATACATGTCGCGCTACTAGCTTGCAAACACGAGTAGGCAATATTAAGCACAGGGAAATATATTATTTCCGTTTAACCTGTCACCTAATTTAAAGAATACGGTCGTCCAAACCCACGTGACTCACATGCCAATTCGTCGGATTATATCAGGGCATTGTCAAATCTCCTCTTATAAATATATCTCTGGTGCAGGGAAATAAAATATGCCTCAATATCTCCTTTCATTGAGCAAACAAGACATTTGTCCAGCTCCAAAAGATGGAAGCAGCGCAAACAAGCTTGGTCGAACTATATGACCATATTCTGGTCTTGACTGTAAATGTTACAGCAAGGCGAGAAAATGGTCATGAAACAGCCAAGGCCAGTTCTTGTAGGAAATAAAATAGATCGAAATTGAAATAATCCCTTTCTGATGCATTAGTTCAAGTCCGATGAACTTACAATGTCTTTTTTTTTATTAGCAGACAACTGAAATGGCATCTTCTCAGAAGTGGACTTGCTTTCTGGTCGTCATGGTGATCATGGGCACCTTCTTGGCCGGTCCAGCGTCTGCCCATAGCATGATGGGCGGAGGAGGGGGAGGCAAGCACGGAGGCGGATCCAACATCGTCGAACTCTTGGCTGCAGGCATTGTCGCCAAGATGTTGTCCGAGCACAAGCATCACCACTGTCACCACGGATGATAGTCTTGACAACCATCGCCACAACCCGTGGTTCTGGATATCTATATAGTGTACATAATGTTTCACTCCACTAGCCATCATCTTCTGTAAAATACATTTATCGTTTCAGTTTCATAGAATGCGGAGAAAATAAAGCTCTATTTTGAAATAACCTCTTTTGTTTGTCTTGCTTTAACCCTTCTTTGCTTGATTTTTTCTTTATTGGTGAAATAAATCAAGGTGATATAATTCATGTTCAAAATTAAAGGAAAAATGGTTTAAAAAAATCTTAGTATATATTTATAGTATAAATTTATCAAAAAACAATAGGATGGTATCATGTGGTATTTTTTAAATTAAACCCAAACTTTTTCAGAAATTGCTCTAAAAATAACAGAAACACATGTTACAAACCTTTCTTCCACTCATTTTCACTTTTTTAGCAATAGAAACTCAAATATAATAAAACAAAATTAAAAACGAAATCATACGTTTATTGCAACTACAACAAACAGCGGAATGACAACTTAAAGCTCGTTTTACTGATAGTGAAACTTGCTTATTTTTGACAGCTATGTTTTTTTTATGCAATGGACATTAAAAAGGTATCCAGACACGATCAACTTAAAGTGAACTTGTTCTTTTATATAATTTTTGGGCATTCAATGTTATGATGGAAATTTCCACCATTATGCAAAGAAGGGTTAACTGTTGGTAAAAGTTCAAATTGATAAAAAATTATTTGTGATTTTACTGTCGATAATATAGTAGGTGTTCCAAATATCTCATATCCTAACTATTTCTCTATATCTCAGACTCCTGGGTTGGAAAATCAAGCTGGTAACTAAATAAATATCACTAGGAACTATTCTCCTTTGGTTTCCAGAGATCCTATACCTTCTTTACTTATGTCAGTTTAAGTTAACTAGTAAAACTTCAAAATGTGTCCCAAGAGAATTTTCAAGAGTGGGTTCCTAATATCGCCTATCCCTGTTCCTATTACCACCCACCAGGTGAAACGAGAAGCTACTATTAAAAACGAGTTTCTAGTAGAGCATACAGTACCTAGTTTTAGTATTTTTCAAGTCATATAAACGAAATGATGATTTGGAAACACTAACCTGAATATTCCCTGAATGGATTGGAGACAAAAAATACGTTGATCACAGCCTCAAATACTTCAGATGCAATAGTGTTCTTGCCGTTGGCGCTACGTGTGGCAAAAGACCGTCAATTTAACTATATAAACTCATAGTTGTTGCGCATAGTAGCTTGCAAACACGAGAAGCTGATATTAAGCACAGTGGCGATATTTGGAACACCTACCCTATATTGGTACAGTAAACACGAGTAGGTGATATTAAGCACACTGCCGATATTTGGAACACCTACCCTACATTGTGACGGTATCTTTTGTCTTAAATGTAGGTGCTGTGGATGGAGAAACACATATAGCATACATAACAGCAACTCAACCTGTTAACGGTGACTGTCACTGATTTTATTAGCCCTTTATTGCACTCGAATGGCTTATAAAGTCCATATCAAAACCTGCTATGGAAAATAGTGCGAAATTTGGGTTAAGGAAGTTTAGAAAATTGACAGAACTCTTACAGCTGTTGGAATTGTTATAAATTGTTTTATTACTTACATTTCCACTAACTTTTGCTTACATTTTTTTGTTTGATTGATGACCTAGATATCACTCGAAAATCCATCGAATTTTAGAATATTATTATAGAGGATAAAAAATAGGGTCTCTGTGCGGGTCGAGCTTAGCAAATATAGTGCTTTGTTTCTTGGAAGCTGCAACGTTTTTCTGATTATTTTGTAATTAAAGCATTTATAATTGTTTTGTTAGACTTGACAGAACGAATAATTCGCAAAATGGCTTTACCTAAACTTTTGGAAGGTCTTAAATGGAAATCCTGCCATAACACCCCAAACTATTTATTCAAAAGTCTCGACGTTTACAAGTGAAAAGTTCTACAGTTATTTCTGGTAAACAAAAGTAAGTAAATGGAGGAAATCAATTAAAAAAAATGCTTAAATATTAATACAGTGAAACCCCGATTTAATGATTTCCCGCATATGATGTCATTTTTCATTGGTCCCAAATAATCTCTTATATTTTCAATGTTAAAAAATCATGTATTTAACGTTATCACTTCGAAAAATTTCCCTAATTTAACGTTTTTTAAGCAGGAAGAACTCGAAGCGATTGTCTTAAAATACTAAGATACTAGGAAGCCAGCACGGCGCTGCCCGTGACAGTTCTTTTTGTGTCCTTATTGATACTAAAATATTAAAAAGAAAAAACAATTTTAAGAATGAGTCCCACCTCTACCCAACTTGACGCAAATTCGCATAAAATTCAGACTACCTGAGGTATTGATCTGGCTTAAAGTTTTTCGTAGATTTTAAATCCGTCGAAAATTTTAATCTATCTTTAACGATCGCGAAGATAGAAAACCTCATATAATCCTTTTTGTGTTCGTAAGGAACATCTTCATCAAATGTGTCAATTGCAAATTAGATATACTACGAAACTTACAAAAACTCATATCTGTGGAGAATGATGTTAATGACTTATCTAGTAAAAGTAAAACGCAAACCAAAATAACACATTTCTTTGAACAATAAACTATTTGAAAGGAAGAAATAAAAAGTATGTTACCTAATTTGGATTTCATTTCATGCTGTATGTTTTGTGTTTTTCCAACCACGATTAAACGTTTTCCCGTATACAATGTTAATTCTTTCAGGTCCCTTCAAATACGTTAAATTGGGGTTTCACTGTATTAAATTCAAATATTAAGAACTAAAGCGCAATTATGCAATCCAAATAGAAATAGCTAAGTATTGACCATTATTTTCACTAGCAGAGAGGGACTTAGGACTGTACACTAAATTTGGTTAACTTATTCTTTAAAACCGTGCAGGTAATATAAGCTACATATTAATCCCAATTCTATTTATTCTAGGGGTGCAGAGAGGGCTAAAAACAATTCGAAATCCTCATAGATATAACATTGAGTGCTATTACGCGATTGCGGTGTTTTACCAGTATTACTGGAAATTTATTTTTTCAAAACATTTTGTTTAAAGAATTTAATCTCTAATACCTACAGGTATATGTTTGAACTTAGTTACAGTTTCTTTCCAAAATATCAATAATTAAAAATACTGACTTGAATGTTTAAAAAACATTCAGATTTGCAAACTTAAATTTGTGAAGGAAATGAGTCTATTTGAAGTCTAAAGCGGCAAGCAAATAATTCACTGATAATAAAATTATTATTGTGCTTGGTTTCTGGCAACATCATTAATTAATGGTTCTAGCTGAGACAGCGAACTGACGTGGTCATATTTATTTGAACATTTTTGGCATTTATGTGTCGGATGTTTTATGCGTTGTAAATAAATTATTTAGCATTTATATTTGAAAGAATTATTTATTTTGCACAAAACATCGCAAAAGACATGAGTTAATTTTTTGGCTGCATGCGTATGATTTAACCAATTTTCCAAAAATTCTTTGATTCAATGCATAATGATTTGTAGAATTCCATTTCATAAAAATAAATCAATCGTACAAAACAAAAACCTTTTGAAATAAGGTAGCTTCTTATTTAAAAATGATATGTAAAATTAAATAAAATCCTTTTATAATAGATAGGTAGTTATTTAATTAATGTTGAACTGGAGCAACACAACGGGCTATTAGTGACGGTCCGGGATCAAAACCGAAGTAAAATAAGATAGGTTACGTTAAATTGGTAGCATACGTAATTTCTTACTTAAGAAAAGGGCAAAGATAAAATAAAAATTTTCTTTAAAATAAGACAGTTAACATTAAAATAAAACATGTGACATATACATTGCAATTAAAATATTTTTTAAATTTTGAAGTAAGTTTTTCCATTTTTTTACAGAAATATGTATAAATCTAACTTTATACTTGAGGGAATGCATTCTTGCAAATTCAATTACGATTAAAATTGTAAAATTATCATCATACACAATTGGTTATCTTTTCATTCTGATTCAGAGGATATTTGTCACAAAAATATAATTAATTTATGCATATTATATATTTTACTATTAATGTATGCGTAGGAAAGAAATATACATAACCCATGTTATTTCGTTATTTTCAAAGTACTAACACTCAAAAATAAGTCAGGTCTTTTAGGAGGAATTTATGACCCCATAGTCAACGAACTTAAAGTTATTCATAATCACTTTTTATTATGTTTTAAAAAATTGTATCAGTGCAATATAATAAGATTATCTAAGTTCGGAAATTGGAAAACTAGTTTATAAAAATCAATTATTATAAAAAATTGTCTGACCAGACACCAACTGAAACTAAATTAAAAACCACTAATTTTAAAAGATAATATAAATTGTCTTATTTATATAAAACTAGTTGAATAACACGGCGCTGCTCGGGTTGAAATGGTTAAATGTTGATTGAAAAATGAATTTGAATAATCACTTTTCTGACATAGAAATATGCAATCATTTAAGTTGTACGGAAAATACTTTTTAACTTCAATCATTTAAGTTGTACGGAAAATACTTTTTAACTTCAATAATTTAAGTTGTACGGAAAATACATTTAACTTCGTTTTAACTTTTTATAGTTCTTACAATTTACTTCGAAGGCAAATATATACATTGAATTCCTGAATAATAGATTGCAATTTGAAAAAGATTAAGACATACAAACATACGAAATTCCGATGAACGAAAGATGTGCTGAAATAGAGTCATTCGAAAAAAGACAGAAGAAAAATTTTTAAAGACGGTAATTGGTAATTTTTTGGTTAACGTCGTACTAGAGCAACACAGCGGGCTATTGACGACGGTCCGGGATCAGTCCCTTAAGGGAAAGATCCGAGGACAACACCTCGTAATTTTGAACCACGGTCATATGATGAAGCAACAACTGAGCTGGCACCCTACTTTTCAAACTTCCACACCAACCCAACGTGAGGACTTTTTTTAAAGACGATAATGATTTATGTAATTTTGTAATGCTCAAATATGACCACGACATTTCACTGTATTATCAACTACACAAACCCTGTAGAACGTGTTTCCTTGTCAATATTAATTAATTGCAAGGAAACAAACTTTAGATTTTAAAATTGAGGCTTCGAGAGGCTCTTTTAAGACTACTTGTATGCCATTTTAATGTTTTTAAGTGCTATAGATAAATTTGAAGACAGGAAAGTATAGCTTATGTTTTTCGCAGTGTTCTAAAGTATAAGTGTACCAAACATGGTGAGAATTGGTCAAACGGTGTAGATTTGTATAGAATATATACACACATACACACACAAACATCCTTATTTATACATAGATTCAATTTTCTCAGCTTACTAAAACGTTTGTGTGTTTGTTATAAGTATTTAATTATCAGGTTTTATTTTTACTACTTAAAAAAATTTGAAAATTGAGCATCACTCAGATTTTTTTATGAACTTTAGATCTCGTTAAAAATGAATTCTCTAAACAATTAACATTTAAAGTCATGCAAGATATTCTACTCGGAATAGAGACAGAGAAGGGAAGTATAAGCAATTCAACTAGTATCTGCTCTAAGGACTTACACTAACTTGTTAGAGATTTATCAAACTGTAGCGTTTGCATTTTATGCTTGTGTTATTTAATTTGATTTAATAATTTTAAAAAGAATTTTAAGGTTCAAATAAATTTTTTTATATCTGTCTTCCGTCCTAATTAGAAGAATTAAAAAATAATTGTTAAGTAGATAATGTTTCACGAAAGGCTCTAAACAACATAGGGATAAGCTACAGAAATAAATTTGGGAAACGAAAAATAACAAAATATTGAGGATCAAAATAATTTCTGATTGCTTGAATGAGATTGTTTGAGATATAGTTTGTTTTAAGAGATAAGAATGTTTAAGATAACATAACACGTGTGACTAGTGGATAAACCATTGAAATATTGGAATTTTTCAAAGTTTGAAAATTACTTGCCTGAAGAATTTGAAGAGTGGCTTATCATTACCTTGCCTAAAGCCCTTCAAATATTCTGTGTAGATTGTGAACAGAATGAAATGATTTAAATTGCATTTATGAAATTCATGAAACGAATAAAATTTTTTTTTTAATGGAAACTTTTTATCATTTCATGTTTTTGCAAAATAGTACTGACTTTGATAGTAAATTTTGTTTCAAAAATAGCTTCCTCGTATTAAGGGAATTAAAGCATTACCACATAATACGAATCAATCGAATTTTTCATTCACACGAAGCTTCAGGGGAAGTAAAGTTCATTGTTCAGGATCTTAGTGCTGTTCTTTAAATTTCAGTTTATCGTATTGCCTTTAAGAGGGGAGCGTTTATACTTCGAACTTTATTCACAAAAAACAATTTCACCAAAAGTGCCATATCTACCTAAGTTCAACAAACGCAATCACTTGATTTGCACGAATTATTGATTATGAGCCTGTCGATAATTAGCAGGCAGCTTTATATTTTACTTTTTAAAGGCATTAAAATTTCATATTTTTAATCATGCAAATGTTACAACGCTATTTATTGATAAAAATTTGAATTAAAACAATTTATCCTCTCCATACTCCCTTAAAATTCAAATTTATATCAATAGATGGCGCTGTACCATTTGTTTAGGTTGATGCTTGAAAGTTGTTTCGTTTTTTTGACAGAAAGTGCAGAAAAATTTCTTAGTTTATAAAAATTGCATTTCATAAATTTCGTATGTGTTCAATAATCTTTCTCCATCTCTCCGGAGCTCCATCATCGAGCGCTCATACAAATTCTGACGGTTCTGGTTAAAGAACTGAACCAGGTGACGAATTTTTCTGAACCACTCACGGCACGGGGAATTGTCAACAGCCCAGCCTACACAACACATATCTTCTTTTGCGTCTGCGAAGCATTCTTGAATTTTCGGAAATAAAAAAGCATACCAGGTCGAAACTGCTACTTTATTTCTGCCATTTTTAATGCTAAACAAAATTAAAACAACGCAATCAAACTGCCCATTCCCCCAAGTACTCGTTGTAATTCCTTCTTTCAATCAACAGCAAAACTTTATACTTGCGAAATAGATGACACTTCGATTTTGCGATACAAAGCCATCCAGCGCCCAAAACGGGAAGAAATTTGTGTGAACCCAGTATGATAAAAATATGAATATACTATTTCTTTAAAAAGAAATTACAAACCAAAGTATAAGGAAACATTCGGACACATGCTTATATAAAACATTGATTGAAAGAATACTTCATGGAACTTAATTTCTTAAACTCTAAGCATGTAAAGGGAACTCCGCACTGTGAAGACTTTAACACTACCTTCTCAGACCTGTCGGAATGCCGAATATATTCTGACTGGTTATTATTCCGCAATTCTGCTGTTACAACGACTTGAGTTAAACAGGTGGTGTTCGTCCAGAAGATCTCTGATTGGATCTCGACTTCTACCGTTGGAAACTTTTTGAACTACTGACCAACGACGGTTACAGAGACGAGAAAGGGCACGAGAGACGATAGATGAAGTCGGAGACAGATTGAGACGATGGAATTCGAGAACAAATACTGATATGTATTTGCGTACTGTAATTAATGGTATGATGTAAATACTGTATATATTCCTGCGTTCTTCAAGTAATAAGAACTTAAAAAATCTTAGCTGTTAGTTGTCCTCTCCTTGTGTACGATTCGTACTGTTTTCATGCTATCGTTTCGGGCGACTACACTACAAAAAACTCGCACATGCATTGTTATGCACTACCGCTGAGAATTATCAACGCGTTTTTCCCTCAAAGCATAAGCACTTTTGATGTTTATGTAAGCTAAACATGTATACACTGGAAAGAAGAAGAAAGAGGGGGGATTTGATTTAGCTTTTCAAGTTGGTAAAACAAAGGGACACAGAGAGCTTAAATTTCAATAGGGATAACAAAACAAGGGGCCATGGGTATAAATTGAATAAGACACATTTTAATCGGGATTTAAGGAAAAACTACTACTTTAATAGGGTAATAGACAAATGGAACGCGTTGCCAGAAAATATAGTTAATTCAAAGGGAGTGCACGAATTTAAGATACAATTGGACAGTCAGTGGGAATTGGGGAATTCATAAACAAAGGGCCAGCCTTGTTGGGCTTGAGCCTGTAGCTGTTCGTCAATATTTGTATTTGTATGTAAACATCACCCACGTTCGAACCAAAAATAAAAAAATTGCATCCGGGAACAGAAAAAGTCTTCCTTTCTCTCGCCATAACCATATCCTTTTCAGCAAACGCATCACGTGCGTGGCTATCCATTTACGAAAATTGGAAGTTCTCACTTTCAAAACTGCTCTTCACGGCAAAACTTTTTTTTTTCCTGTTCCAAAGTTTCCCTTTTTGCCACTTTTTTTCCCCGTAGGCGTTGGTGCGCGAATCCTTCCAGTCACGGGGTTGGGTCCCCATTTGAATAAATTAGCCATTAGAAGATCAATGGAGAGAGAGTGTGAGTTTTCTGTTGCCACTCGATATAAGACAATTCAAACAGATGGCCCTAAGGCGGTTGCGCTCCATTGCTTCGAGGCGATATAAATAGAACTTGTGGCTTTTTATTACCGCCTTTTGTGGTTATTTTCATTTACATTATTATTACTAACCCTACCGCGTTTGGAATCGCTGGTAATTGCTTCTTGACGTGATGGCAAAGATTTGCTCTCAGCTGGTCATTGGATTGTTGAAGATGGATGGATTAACAAAATTAAATGCGAACGTTTTCCTTTTTAAGGTGGTCTTCCACATACTTTAATTTACCTCCTTGCGTTACTTTTCAACATGAATTACGGAAATAAGGTGTCACAGTGACCGAGCGATGTCAAATTTGATTGACAGTGTGTGTAGTAGTGGCCAAGAACAGAGGGACACTGCATACCTAAATTGGACATGAATATTTATTTACAATGCAATATAAAGTTTCAAAATACACGCCGTACGAAGCGGGGCGCTTCCGCGGAATTCCTCACGCTTTTAGCACCCCTTGGCGAGTTGTACAAAATATAGCGCTTTGAGAACAGAAGGCTGGGGAAATTGGCAATTCTTCTCACTTTCTCGAGCAACCCTACTACATTGTTAAGAAGATCGCCATTTTTTACTCGCTGAGTACTATGATTTTCCGTCTGATTTTTTTTTTGGATTGTTGACATTCAAGGTATTATGATTCGTTTTGTAATACTTTATCTATCTCTGTTGTAACTACTTCGTAGTATTGGTTGATACAAGAAGCAGGCGGCATAAGTACCCCCCATGTAAACAAATTGTATATGTTTACATTTATTTGAAATTTAGTCAATCAATTGCGTTTCGTTATGCTTTTTACAATATAAAATGATCCCTTATTCTAAAACTCGTCAAATAGAAAGAGTTGATGAGTATGTATTCGTTTAAGATGCGAGGGGGCGGATAAATCTATTACGTTATTTATTATGGAAATTATTCCCCTTATAACCTAGTGTTTTTATTTTATAATATAGTTTCTTATAAATCAAATTTCTTGTTTGATCGCCTACTTAATATAATCTCGCCACTATTTGGGAATTCAACTAGTAGTAGATATAAACTTAGCAAAAGCAGTTATCAATAATAAGTATTAAGATTTAACTAAGGTAATTTTTTGTAAACAAATGCACTTCTTGATTCGTTTCACTCATTTGAGCTCACGTTAAAAATAATTTAACTTGAAAAAATATTCTCTTTTGAGTGTTTCCAATAGCTTTCTTCGAAACTAAGTTTTTTAAAACTCATATCCTATAGTTATAGCATTTGTATTTGGGCTGTTATGGAGACAGAAATTTCTTACATATGTATTCTTAAAGGAAAAAAAAACATTTAAAGTTGTTTTATTTCATATTTATTGTTTAAGATGTTAGGATTTGTCACACAAACATATATTATTTTATGTATTTAATATATATTTGTAGCTGAAGCAAAACATTTATTTTTTTCCAAATAATTTCTTTCAAGATATACAGTACAAAGTTCCAAATTCTGACTCTGAAATCCCGAATTGTCCAAAATCTGGACTATTTACTAACCAGCGTTTATTTTCCTTTCACTTTTTTCTATCTTCCCTCCTCTTTCAAAGACAGTTTTTAAGGAACAAGGCATTCAACCTAGACCAAATTCCAGAAACATCCAAAATAATGGACATGTACAGAGTAAATTCCACACAGAAAAATTAGAAGATTTGTAAGAAAATTCGTTGCAATGTATTATAAATTTTTTAAAAATTTTTTATATTTGCTATTTTAGTATTGCAAACGTGTTCAGGATTTAAATAACGAGCGGAAAAATTCACGCGCGGGTAGTAGGGGTGAGTTGGAATGTGGTTTTTGTTGACAAAAAAAACTGCCAATAATCCAAAATCTGGAAAAGTGCGAAATCCTGCATATGTAATTCGGATTTTAAAACATACTAAATTATGTTGAGGCAGAAAAAAAAAACAAAAAAAAAAAGATTCCTACATGAGTCAACATATGACAGCAGGAGAGTATGAAACTCTCGCCAAGTCTCGTCTTATCTCGCGTGGCCCGATACAACCAGTTCTCGCAGTTGGCGATATAGCCGGCTTTCGCCAACTCGCCAAGGGGTGCTCAAAGCGTGAGGGATTCCGCGGAAGCGTCCGGGGCAAAACACGTCTGACTCCTCCGAATTGTAAAACAATTCTATTCTTATTGATGTTCTTTTTTAGTAATAGCACCCAATATTTCATATTCTTATTCGCATCAGAACCCATGCACTGTCATCCATCGATGTTCATTCACTAGACCAAGTTGCAACTAGAACACAAGAACAACTGTTCTTGAAATCCATATGTGTTTGTTACCTACTCTCTGTCGGATGTATCTGCTTCGTTACCAACGTGGGGAAAGATAGGAAATCGTGAGATAAGGAATGATTGCAGTCGAATGCAAATAAAGTGAAGAAATCAACTTTGTTCCTGTGACAGACATTTTCTGTCGAGCTAAATGTAGGCGGCGGTAGTGTTTCTGTTCCGATAGTTCTTTCCTGTATATATTCTGACCATAACGTCAGTTGGCTTGTTTTTCGAATATGATTTCAGAACTTCGTCTATAAGAATTCAAAAGAATGAATTCCGAACTGATGTACTGCTAGTTGTACGCAGATTCAGTTCATCCGCGGATGTCTTTCTCTGTTCTGTGTCATTAAAACTTTCCTTGTGAGTGTCTATTACTTGCTTTTGCATTCTGTTTGGCACAGTATGATTAAATATATGGCCCCATATTTCATAAAACCCAACCAACTAACTGATATACGATAGTTGATACAATACTTGAGTCAATCGTAATCTGGATGTGTCGGATAAGTCGATATTTAAATTTAGCATTGCTATTACGATTGAAACAGATTGTTTTACCAGTACTGCTGTAAAAACAACTTTTACAGAATTTAAATTGCTATTGATTAATGTGCTTGACTTATTTTACCTTTTTTTCCCGAAATGTAAAGAATTTACAAATATATCTGACAGATAGGAGAAAAATATAAGAATCGAAAATTAACTTTGCATAATTTGTTACATTTGCAGGAACCTTGGAAGTGTTGGAAATGAATTTAAGCAGCGGTCACGCAAAGTCGAGATATTCGGACATGGTGGTGTTTGAACTCTGAGCTGCCACTCCATGACACCCCCAAATGTGCTCTACAGGACTAAGATTCGGCGAGTTAGGTGGCCAGGACATTAAATGGAATTCATCAATATGTTCCTCGAACCACTCAAACACAATCAGAGCCTTGTGACATGGGGAATTGTCCTGCTGGAAGATTCTATTTCCAGTTGGGAAGACAGACGACATGCAAGGGTGCAACTGATCCGCAATGATGTTCAGATAGTTCGCAGCGTTCATGGTCAGTTCTACCAGAACTACGTGTCCCAGAGTCTCCCATGAGAACGTCCCCCAAAGCATAATACTGCCACCACCAGCCTGTGTATGACCTGCTGTAGAAGAGGGGAGCAACTGTTCACCTGGCAGACGGCGTACCCTGACACGACCATCGACGTGATGAATGAGAAATCGGGATTCATCTGACCAGGCAACTCTCTTACACTCATCCATGGTCCAGTCTCGATGTTTCCGGGTCCGCTGTAGTCGTAATTGACCATGACGCTTGGTCAACAGAGGCACACGAGTGGGACGTATGCTGCACAGTCCCATATCCAACAGTGTCCGCTGGACTGTGTGTTCCGAAACACTTGCGCTTGGACTTGCATTGTATTGGGCTGTCAACTTAGCCATGGTCTCGCGCCGATTTTGCTTTACCAAGCGGGACAGTCTCCGACGTCCTTTTTCTTTGATGACGCTTGGACGACTAACACCTTGGCGTCTACTGCTGGTGTCACCGTCATTTATCCACTTTGCATGAATACTAACAAGGGAGTATCGTGATCAGCCAGAAATCTTAGAAAGTCTTCGAGCGCGGGAGGGTGCAGTTACCAGAGGCACGGAGAAAGGTAATCGAACAGAAGGCACAAACCATATTGATTAAATGTAATTTTTAGTTAGTAAAATAAATTTTTCTTAAAGTTTTGCCAAAAAAAAAAAAAAAAAACTAGACAAACTTTTGCATCTACTCAATAGTTTTATTTTCGAACAAGAAAATAGGTATTACACCAAATTCTATAGACAGATGAATTAAAAAAGAGCGAGATTTGACAGCTTTTTAATGCTCCGTTGGATAAGCCTACCCTGCAATGAACACGCAAAGGATGCAAAGTGTTTTCACTATCTATATGCTAGCCACTTCATGGCTATCCCAGCGTTGTCCGTGCCAATTGCTTTTGTGGGGTTATTGGTTTGCTTCGCAAACCAAATAGGAATTTGTAGCCTATTGGATAACAGTCATAAGGGGGTTGCCCGTGGAGTATGTTTACTTCGCAAACCCAATGGGAATTCGTCGTGAAGTCACAAACTCGTGTACGAAAATATCAATAGCTAATTGAAAAATTATTTATTAAAAGAAAATCAAATGTATAATGTATCTATCTGGTGTAAATTTTCCGCAAAATTTTTTAATCTATCTTTAACAATCTCGATTTTGCAAAAAAGAACTAAACAAAGCCATCCAAAATGTTTTTAATTTTGTTGCATTCCCCTTCACTGAGATCGTAAGAGTCCAGGAATTGTAATCTGTTTATTTTATGAACGCGAAGATTGACGTAATGTCACAATCTCTTTCAAAAATATAAAAGATATTCAGTTAAATTTTTTTATTTATTTAAAGAAAATCATATTTTTAGGTATCGATCTACTGTGAAATTTTCCGCAGATTTCAATTCCGTTGAAATTTTTGCTCAATCTTTAACGGTCTAGGAGATAGATAAATGAACTACATAACTCCAATTATAAGTTTATTTGTTTTTTATCGTCTGCTGGAAAATCAGTCCTCCGCGAAAAATGAAAACGAAAACGAAACACAAATAAGTTTAGAATCTGTGATCTTTTATGCTGTTGCTTTCTAAGGAAAACAGAGTAATAATTAAATTTCATTAATTTAAAAATATTCTAGATTGAATTTTAAAATTCGCCGCGACTAAAAATTGCAAAACACTTCAGACTACCTGTGTGCCAAATCCTATTACTGTAAGTGCCATAGATTCGTCAGGACTTTGCTTGCAGAAAACAAACAGACAGACACTTCCTTTTATTATATTAGAGATGTAAAAAAAGGATGTTTGTGTGTGTATGTGTGTATATTCCCTTACAAATCTACACAGTTTGACCAATTCACACCCAATTTCGTACACTTATACTTTAGAACACTGCGGAAGACATAGGCTGTTTCTTTCCTGTCTCGAGACCAATCTGCAGCCGCGAATACTGGCCCACAGATAGCCTTAAAAGTGCCCTTCAAAGCCTTAATTAAAAAAAAAGTTTGTTTTGTTGCAATTATTGGATCTGAACAAGGAAAAAAATTGTACAGGGTTTGTGTATTTGAGTTAAGGGGTCCGAAACACATAAATCGTC
The DNA here is from genome assembly GCA_947359465.1 of Metellina segmentata. Taxonomy (NCBI): domain Eukaryota; kingdom Metazoa; phylum Arthropoda; class Arachnida; order Araneae; family Tetragnathidae; genus Metellina; species Metellina segmentata. Next base: position 121,338,500 of record OX375874.1, read on the forward strand.
AAATTTTCGAAACTTGTTTTATTATTTTAAGAAATTTTCTGCGTTTTTCTGATTTAAATGACGTTTAAAGCATGTTTCTATCTTAATTAAAACTAGAGATATAATGATTTTTGTGGTTCGTTGTTTTGAAAATATTACACTCTTGACAGTTGTTGTCATGGCAACAGCATCTGCGAAAGACGTTATTTAAGTCTACGGAGACCTTTCACAACGGTATAGAAAAAAGGTAGAACTTACAAAAATCAAATTAAACCAAAGAGTTAAGAGGAAAAAAGTAGTTACATACTCATCTGGATGCTTTCAAAAGGTATTTAAGCATTTTATTAAATGTAAATCGGTCTTTAAAACGCGTTTTTTTCCATGATACATTTTTTCAAGATTTCATGTATTCAAATTGCTGTAAGTCAAAAACCGATAAAGTTTAAGGGTTGAAATTTGGAATATATCTTTTTAAAAGATTTTACTTCAATTTTAATTCAGCAAATTTGAAACAAATATTTACTTTTAAAAATATGACGTTAAAAAAAATACCTTAAAATTTTCATTCAAATAGTTTTTTATTTTTTATTAAATTAATATTTTTTAAATTGCTGAATCAAAATTAAAGTTAATGAATTTGTGAATAATTTACTGCAAGAATTTTGAAAATTGATCAAAAATATTATGAGTTTTAACATTTTAAAATAACTTCTCTTTTTTTCAAAAAATTTTAATCAAAAATTAAAAAAAAACTTTTGGAAATTTTTTGTGTTGTGATTTTGCTTATTAGTTAAATGGTTAAACAGTACAAAAAAATTCAAAATTATAAATTAATTATTAAATTTTTTTTTTAATGCGTGCCGGACCCCTTTAACGTAGGGAAATGTCGCCATCATTCGCAATAAAAGGCAATGGAATTGGAAAGTTAAAATTTGAAATGCGCTAAAATTGGGTTCATCAAACGGATAACCAGACTTAACTTGTGTACCCATTCCAGCATGCAGCCGGAGTTGGGGATTTTCGTCAAACTCAATAAATCACACAATTTCACGCTTGATCCTCTATTTTTCTTCTACCTTCTTTTTCTTCTATCAAAACGGGAATAAGTCATCAATGAAGTAAGTAGGTAACGACAATGGGCGGTTTGTTCATAGAGCAATCGGACTGAGACACTCTCACCGACTTTCCTCTTCTAAATCTGCTTTGGATAGCTGAGAACTAGTACTCTTTAGCATGTAAACGCAGACTTCTCAGAAAAGAGGATGATGATGGAAAATTCGTTAGAAGTGGTTAAGAATGAAATATGGAATGCATCCTCGTTTGCATTGATGTAATGAAACTAAAAGGGATGCAAGAGGATACGATCTAATGCTTCCTACTGCGAAGGGATTTGGGAAGACGAATCTGTTGTAAACACGAAGATAAGCTGCATTCTTGCATTATTCGTAACAAAACAATATGATTATAGAATCTGCATTTTTTTAATGTGGTTCAAGTTAAAAAAGGATAAGTGTACGTAGTATTACGAATTCAGTTCGTTGTAACTTTTCTTTGTCAAGCGCAGCCCAAAAACTTAAGGCAGAACAACCGGTCTGGTGGTTAAAGTGTTAGACTCTCTCTCTCTCTCTCTCTATATATATATATATATAGATATATATCTTACTGGCCAACAAATCAGTGCACCTCGCACTATTTACGATAGTACCCATGTCCAAGTAGTCGTCCAGTATAGGGCCTTTTTCGTCCCAAACAGGGTTAACTTAAGCTTCCCAGCCGATGGCGAGGGCTTGAATTTTTTCCAGCTCCCTCTTTTTGTGTTACGCTCATTCGGCCACTTTTAAACTATTCGATACACACGCAAAAAAAAAAAAAAAAAAAAAAACCCGGTTTTACGAGATAAAGCACTTTTTTTGTACTGTGACAAAATTCTACGGTAAATTTCAGCACCTTTCACACCAACTGCCCTCAAAAATCTGATCACTTCTCGTTGCTCCTCTTTGGTGCAATCTGATAGCGGAGCTGACATGCTTACGCTCTTGTAAGCAACTGAAGCTATAGTGAATACAGTACATTACACGTGATCACAGACACGCTAACTCAACGCATGCGCATGCGGCCGCCACCTATCTTTGTTCAATAAAGTTGTAGAACAAAAAGTGTAAGTAATTTTTGACTTACCCTCATATATATATATATATATATATATATATATATATATATATATATATATATATATATATATACGTATATATATGTATATATATATATGTATATATATTATATATAAACTGATAGTGAATTTTTTTACATAGTGGCAACACCGCGAAACTAAAAAATAAAAGTGCAGGCAATTTTCAAACTGTTAACTGTACAATTTTAAATATTCTAAACTAGCCACTGCGTGGCTAGCACGGCGTTGCCCGTGCTGTACTTTGTGGAGTTAGGTGTGTTAATTGTGAACGTTTGCCAACCACCGGTGTTTGCTACGCATACCCATTTGGTTTGCTTCGCAAACCAACACGACGGACAACGTCGTGATGCCCTCGTCATTGTGAAATGCGACGAAATTGGAATTGCAAAAAGATCCAATCGGTGTGACGTCACAATCTATTAGAGGGTGGGGTGCCATCTAAGGTGTTGTTATTATTTGACCGTGGTTGAAAATTACACGATATTGTAAACGTATATTTTACTTATTGGATTTAACTCCGACCCTAGTTATTAGGTAGTTGTGTTGCTTGAGAACGTTAATTAAAAATTACCCGATTTTCTCGGATACTTTCCTTAGGGGATTGATCCTGAACTGTAGTAAATAGCCCGTTGAGTTGCTATAGTACGACGTTAAAAATTACCTTGGATATTTTGCTTAGGGAATTGATTTGGGACCGTTGTGAATAGCACGTTGAGTTGCTACAGTACGATAATTAAAAATGACCTATGATCTCTCAATTAGGGAATTTATCCCAGACCCTCGTCAATAGCCCATTGTGTTGCTATTGTGTAATGTTAATTAAAATTACAAATTTTCTCGGATTTAAAATTCGTTGAAATTTTTAATAAAAACTTGTAGAATTTCTGTTGATTGTTGTATTATTTTTATAATCCATTTTATACACATGCATATTTTACACATTTTACTGCAATGCCAAACAATTGTATTTTCTAAGAAATAAAAGTTTCAAGTTTTTGAAAAAGGCAGTTGAGAAAATTGAATAGTGAAAGGAATTAGAAAGCATGCTTATTTTACTAAAAACAGAAAAAAATTAGTATTATTTTTAAAATTTTACAACTTAAATGTGTATTTTTTTCAACACAACAATAAAATATGTTGGTTTGGCCAACGCAGTATCTTTTAACCCCAAATTACTGTGATAATAGGGAGACAGAAAAATTAGAAATATTTTTGTAAGTTGAGGTAGTTTTGAATTTTAAATAAAATAGATTGATACACCAAAAAGGTATTTTTTATAATTTTGTTGAGCACAAAGTAAATTATTTTACTACTTATGTGAATTTTTTATGTTACCAATGTTTGTAGAAGTGAAATGTAACTTTAGAAACAATTAAATTGAATGAAATAAGTCTGTCCCATGTGTGAGAGGAAAAGAAAAAAAATGAGCATTTTATACTTGATTATTTTTTCAAGAGAGAGTATACCTCTACACTTATTACAATAACCACATCCAGCCAGAAATTTAAGTGATATCTATTTATAAAAAGCAAAATCTTTAATAAACTATATAAAAACTAATAATAAACTACCTAAAAAAAAGTAAAAAAAAAGGTATCCAATCGAACACTTAACCGTGGGAGAAATGCGGTTTAATGAGACAGAGTCCTATGACTTTGAGTGATTGTGTCTTCTTGATGCTAACAGTGAAACTGAAACGAACTGGGAACTGAAGTTTTTTAAATTGGAAAGGGGGGGGGATATGAGAAGTGATGATTGGTATTATAGGAATGAATATGTTTTAACTTGCGGCATGTCTAGTCAAGATGGTGGCTTCAATAATATTTGGCATGAGTTTGTTGACAGTGTCGTACCATTGCACAGTGAAGGTGGATTGAGATTTGTGAGAAGCATAATCGGTGCTCCAATATGTGCAAGAGTACTCCAGATGGTTACAATGTGTTAAAAACTGTGTCGTGTGTTTTAAGGCCTAATGTGTGTGACGTTTAATGTATATAGATTTGTAAATTTTAAAACTACGGGGCAATTCTGGCAAGAGTTGCTTTTTGATGACATTGACATCTTTATTTCTTTGGGAAAGAATTGCCCTTTGGCACAGCCATGCATGATATGTGCTTTGCTACAACAGAAATATATAGATAAACTGCAGGGGTCGTACCTTTGGGGAGCGGGCCACAGGACCTTGGACAACTGTTTGGCTTGTTTGGAATTGTTTGTATTATCATGAAATCACGGAACGAACGGCAATGAAAAGAGCAACATGAGTGATTCATTGCCCTTCTTGAAGGCATCCCACAGAACGGCAGCGCTCACTATTTGCTATTCATGTTGTGGAAGTGACAGAAACATGTCCGTATTGAAAACTAATCCTACAAAAGTTCTAAACTAACCCTTCGCAATGCTGTCTTCTTATACGACTGCCTTTTTTTATATTTGTCGACACGAAACCATGATTGGCTGTTACATAACACATTTGCATATTTCCATCTAACTCTGCAGCAAATTGCAGTCCCTAAAATTTAGATAAGCTTCCAGAAATTAACATTTTCCACAATGTCCTTAACTTTTGGCAGCGAGTGTAGACTATTACCTGTTAAATAAATTTATTGTCGAAATGTATTCCAAAATTGAATCGGAAAGGGTGTTGTACATAAGACTGAATCAGAGTGGAACAGTATGCACATTTGTGAGATGCATTGATGAACGGTGGAAATGCTGCGATACAAAAACTGAAGTACACAAAAATGACTAAACTTCCAAAAAGATATAAAAACCAAAAGTTAAAAGTTTATGGATTTTAAATTTATACATTGCATAAATTATCAAAATTAAGTATTGCTATGCTTTCCAAAAGACACCCAAACACAGAAACAAACAAAAAATAGCGTAAAAGATAAACAAAATAACAGCATTTTAATCACTAAATTTCCAAAAAGATACACAGAAACAAACAAAAAATAGCATATATGATCAACAAAATAACATTTCGTAATAACAGTATTATTTTAATTTACAGCCCCAATATTAAAAAAAGGCAGTCGTATAAGAAGCCAGCATTGTGAAGGGTCGGAGCATTGGTGTCATTAACAAAATAATGTTTAAATGCAAGACTGCATTTTTAGCATATTTGTCAAAACAAAACCGTGATTGGTCGTTACCTAACGCATTTGAATACTTTGTTCTTTCCGTGCAGCACATTGCAGCCTCTCAAATTCAGATTGGCTTGTGGAAATTAACATTTTACTCTCCGTGCTTAACTTCGGGTGTATCGTAGCGCGTAAAAGTAGCCTCGCGATAGGATTTAGAGTTGTGAAGTGGGCTTTGTATAAAGTCGGTGTTGGTCTAACTACACTAAAGCGACAACGTAGTAAAATGACGACAATGTTATGCAAAGATTAGTGATATTTTCGTGAGGCAAAATGTAGCAGTGTAATGTAAAGGGAGAAGCTGATACCAAACAAAAGCATAAAAGCAGCATTTGTTTTAGTTGTATAACAAAACATTGTGAGGCGTACATGAAAAGATGCCGTTATAGCCAAAGGCCATAATTTTGTTAATATTTAATGCAATTTTGTGTTTGTTTCTGTGTTTCAGTGTCTTTTGGAGAGAATAGCAATATTTAATTTTGATAATTTATGCAATATAAAAATGTACAAAAGCACGACCTGTTACTTTTGGTTTTGATATATTTTTGGAAGTTTAGCGATTTCTGTGTACTTTAGTTATCGTACAGCAACATTTCCATCGTTCATTAACTCATCTGAATGAGATGTGTTAATTACACTGCTACATTTTGCCTCACGAAAATATCAGTAATGTTTGTATAACATTGTCGTCATTTTACTGCGTTGTCGCTTTAGTGTAGTTAGACCAACACCAACTTTACCGATTACTGGATATCCTTTAAAAAATTTATTGCCTTTTTAAAAGCAAGTTAACATTTAGTTAGCGTCGACTTTTAATCTTTTATATAAGTATCTTTTTATTGTGCTTACTTCATTTTTGGAACTGGATAACGGTTGTGCAATACGTTTGTTTTTTAGACTACGATACTTTTGATTTTGATTTTTAAAGCATATTAACTTTTAGTTTGGATATTTTTTTCAAGATTTAGCGATATTTAATTTTGATCTTTTGTGCAATTTGTGGTTTGTTTAATTTATGCAATGTTTTGTTTGTTTCTGTATAGTACTTCGGTTTTCGTATAGTTAATTTTTATTATTTTTGTTTCGATGTCTTATGGTAAGAAAAGCGATATTTATTTCCAATTTTAAATTTAATGTATAACATTATAAAATGAATTTATTATTGTATTTTTGTTTTCTTTGGTTTCCTAAAAATGTCCACATAATTTAAAAGGTCTGCACTCAGGCCAATCTTGGATTTTAATCATTTATGCAAACTAAGAACATTTATTCTATGTAGTTGTACGCTCACAGGATGATGATGTGCTCTTAGAATTACAACGTTTTACTGAGAAGCAAAGACATGTAATGTAAAGGGAGAAGCTCATACTAAACAAAAGCATAAAAACAGCATTTGTTTTAGTCGTATAACAAAACATTGTGGGGCGTACATGAAAAGAGGCCGTTATAGCGAAAGGCTATAATTTCGTTATTATTTAATGCAATTTTGTGTTTGTTTCTGTGTTTCAGTGTCTTTTGGAAAGAATAGCAATATTTAATTTTGATAATTTATGCAATATAAAAATTAACAAAAGCATCATCTTTTACTTTTGGTTTTCACACCCGAGACACATAAACACAGAAACTTCATTTTATAATAGTAGAGACGAAGCACACGATTTTATTTTCCTAGTTTCAGGCTTGTTTAAAGAACTGTTTTCATAGAAATGGAGGCGAGTGATTCAAAGTTAAAAAACAAAATGCGTTCTGCCATAAAATTTTGCTATCGTTTGGGCAAAACAGCTCCAGAAGCAGTTAAGTTGATGAAAGAAGCTTTCAAAGACAAATGTTTTGGTGAGTCTACGATTATTAGATGGCATGGGGATTTCAAAAAAGGATGTCTGTCTGCAGAACTGGGTCCTAAGCCTAGCCAACCAGAAAGTGATGTGAATGATCGAAATGTTAACACTGTGTGGGCAATCTTACAAGAAAATCGGCGAATGACATGTGAGGAGATAGCGGCATCAACTAATATTTTGAAAACATCCATATTTCGCATTCTACTCAACAATTTACAGCTTCGCCATGTTTGTTCCAGATGGGTTCCTCTTCACCTTACTAAAGAACAAATGCAAACAAAAATTCCCCAATGTTGTGAGTGGAAACAGATGCTTCAAAATGATCCAAATTTTCTAAAGACTGTAATAAAAGGTGATGAAACTTGGGTGTATTATTTTGATCCCCTTAACAAGTTCGCAACAAGTGTATAGAAACACTGATTCTGCGCCTCCGAAAAAAATCCGACAAACCAAATCTGCTGGGAAGATCATGATTATTTTCTAAGATCATAAAGATATAATCTATCAGTATGTTGTGATTTTAAAAGCTACTGTGAATGGTGAATATTATATTTCAGTTTTGAAAATTTTGCTACAACACATATCGAGAAAGCGACATGAACTGGTAGGGAATTGGACATTACATCACGATAATGCTCGCCCGCATGTCGATACTTCTGCTCAGTAATATCTTAGCAAATGCAATATTAAATTCATGCCACATCCCCCCTACAGTCCAGATCTCGCACCATTCGATTTCTGGCTGTTTCAGACGTTGAAGGAGAAGCTTCGTGGTAGAAAATTTAAAACAGATTCTGAAGTAATTTCAGCAGTGCAGGGTTCTTTGAAGCAGCTTCTGGAAAAAGGCTTCTCTACTTGTTTTGAAAAGTGGGTTGAACGATGGGACAGTTGCATATCATCTGAGGGAAGGTATTTTGAAAACTAATCTTGTATTTTTTTCTGTAAATATATCTTTTGATTTTTTATGATTTTACTATATTTTATATATATATATATCCCTTATTTTTCAAAGTTTTTATTTTCTACCGCATAGGTTCAAGTTTTGTTCATTTGACCCTAAAACACGCGAAAATAAATTTTTATCTTATTTGGAGCAATGCAACCCGTGCCGGCTTGTATGGAAACATGTTCGTACAAGTAGCGTCGCAGATGCAGCGCGTGCGATGTGCTTTCTCGGTCAATTAAAGGCGGGTTTTCCTAGCAGACAGGTTCTAGAGCAGTCAAATGCGTCATACACTACATACTACCACCATAATTTAGTTCAAATAACCGATCACATGACTGACTGGTACAGTTGATGCGCTTCTTAGTAAAACATAAACACGCAGCGTTGCTATAAGTTGTGAATTCCTGTTGAAGCGGTAATTGGTAATTTGAAATTAACGTCGTACGAGAGCAATACAAAGGGCCATTGACGACTGCCCGGGATCAATCCCTTAAGGGAAAGATTCGAGGACAACACCTCGTAATTTTGAACCATGATCAGATGACGAAGCAACACCTGAGCTGGCACCCCACTCTCCAAACTTCCACGCCAACCCAACGTGAGGACTTTCGGCCAAGACAGATTTAAAATGCACCAGCCGCCTCTACACCATACGCTTACAAATATCCATACCCGGACCAGGATTCGAACCAGGAACCTTCCGATCTAGAGGCTAACACCTTTAGCACTATACTGGTAGAGGAATTCGAGACGTTGGACTTGAATCTCTTCGCGCGGCGTTTCTAGTTTGACTCTTGCAAAACCGGGCTTTGCTCTCGGTTTGTCGGGTAATTAACGCGCATTGTTTTACATTTCGAAGATTTCAATGGAACTGAGAAGCAGTAAAAAAAGCATTTTCTTGGTTGGTGAGGTGAGTCATTGAGAAAGGTTAGAGCGAAATCCATAAAATCCGATTTTCAGAATAACGTGCACGAAGTAGCTACCGTTTATTATAATGGAAAATTGTTACCAGGCCTGGATGTGTGAAGTTCTAAAGAAGAACGCCTGTCGATCCCTATTTCATTTGGAGAGAAGGAGCAACTTCTTGCAGTACAAAAACTGGACAGCTCTTCCAGCAAAGATGAAGCTAAAGCAGTTTCAAACGCACTTAAAGAATGGAACCTCAATGATAAAGTACAAATAATGTGCTGTGATACGACAGCATCTAATACAGACCGATTGAATGGAGCTTGTGAGCTTTTAGAACAAAATCTTGAAAGAGAATTGTTACTCTTTGCTTGCCGTCATCATGTTTTATGAAAAGGTTCTGAAAAGTGTATTTGAGTCAAAGATCCAAGTCGCAAGCAGTCCCGATATTCCACCACTGATCAAAAAGTTCAGAGTCAACTAGAAAAACATTAATCCTAATGCTTTCGAAACATGCACAGAGTTTGCCAAACAGCATCTTTTTGACGCGACCATTAACGGATTGCTGATGTTTTTAACCATGAACTGCCAAAATCCATTATACATAACGATTATCGGGAACTGATCGAACTATCTGTTATTTTCTTGAGAGGAGATAACGAGGGTAAAATTAAAATCAGACCTCTTGGCGAATTGCATCCAGCACGATGGATGGCAAAAGTAGTCATTGCAGTATCAGTTCAAAATGAGCTTTGAGGACAAACGAGCGTTGTAAGATGTTTGTTTATTCATAGTGGCAGTTTATGTGATGCCCTGGCTTGGATGCAGTTTGTCGATGAAGGCGCCGAATCAAGATTTGAGTTTTTTAAAGACGTTAAAAGAGTATGAAACAGTTGAAAAATTGATTTACAAAGCTGCCCTGAGCAAGTTCAGTCAACACCAGTGGTATTTATCAGAGAAAATAGCCGTACTATCACTCTTTGATGCTATAGTTTATAAACAAACCAAGGCGAATATTGTAACGAACTTACTAAGAGAAAGTTAATATGACAATATATTATATATGAAAGTATATACGTTTGTTCCATTGCAGGAAGATATGTCTGTATCTTTATACGATGATAGTTTTGTTTGATCTGTTATTTTAAATTCTGTTAATTTTCTTGTGATACCAATTTTTCTTATTCTTTTAGGGAAATCAATGAGTGATTTCTTATCCATCAAGAGCAAAAATTTGTTTTCGTGATTAAAAGTTGACAACAGCTTCCTCCAAGAAAACGAATCTTCGTGGGAAGAAAATGCAGCCTCTGTGGAAGCTAAAAATAAGATTTTTAACTTAAAAACAGTAAATGACACAGCTGAAAGAGCTGTTAAGCAAATGCAAGCCTTCCATGGTTTAAATACCGCAGAAGAAGAACAGAAACAGTTCTTATTACGCTGTGTTCAAGAACATGTTAAGATGTATCCAGACTGTAAAAAAGAGACCTTTAAATAAAAGTATGCTGAATAATTATGTGCAACTTTATTTTATAATAATTAAAGGCATTATTTAAATTTGTCTTTTAATCAATATTTACCTAATATTACCTACATAGTACTACAATATTACCTACATAGTTGCGATGACCTAGCTACATATTAAAATCTGTTCAAAAATGTCTATTTCCATAAACTTTGGGGCCCTGTCGGCACGGGTTAACATTTACGGTTTTTTTTTTCGACCATATAAGGGACACCGTAATATATATATATATATATATATATATATATATATACCTACATAGTACTACAATGTACAAACTGCATCCAAATATATATATATATATATTTGGATGGTCATATAAATATATTTGGTATATATTTATATGACTTACTTCTTGTAAAGATGCAATTTATTTAATATATATATATATATATATATATATATATATATATATATATGTAAAAGAGAGATTATTAAATATTTGGTATATATTTATATGACTTACTTCTTGTAAAGATGCAATTTATTTAAAAGTAACGTGCTGTTAGGCATATGTGATAAAAGCTTTAGGCAGGAATTTTCCTCTAGTTTATCTTGATAGTATATTTTGAGAAATCTCGCAAAGCAAATATGACTAGTCTTGCAAACGATAGCAGTTCTAATGTTTTTTTTTTTTCAGAATGTTAAATAACAATCTCATTTTTTTGTTGTAATTTAAAGCTATACAGTGTTTTGTTTTGCTTGATGCATATTTAATTCCTAACACCTTGTATTTTGATAAACGTTGATTTGCACAACGATAGTTTTACAGACCATAAATCCGCGGTGACAGATGTGATTGATTCCAATTTTAAGTTGACGTACCGTAACTGCAATAGTAAAAATGTTTTAAAACTATAATTGTATTAATTATGTATTCAAACAATTCAGTGTCAGAAATTAAAATAATAGTTATCTATTTGTATCATTATGTTGTCCGAGTCCTTCATACTATGTATCAGCCCATTTATTCACTATTTTCTGAGTTCTTTAGTCGTCATTTGACCATGGTTCAGGAATTACGAGATGTTGCTTCATTGTGACGTAAATTGGCCTATCTACTTAACCAATAGCTTTAAAATTGAAGTTAATATATTTACATTTAATTAATTGGGTACAATGTTCTTAAATAAATTTTTTCATTTATATTTATATTAGCAAAACAACCAGGCACTGCTCGGGTTGAATTGGTTAAATGTTGATTGAAAAGTGATAAGATTAGTCACTTTTCATTCATAGAAATGAACGTATGAATCCTTTTTATTTAATGATTAAAAAGTGATTAAAGAAAAGTGATCACTTTGTAAGCTGTTTATTCTCAATGCTGGAGAAAATAGATTTAATTTAATTTTAAAGCAACAGCCATTTTACCTCATTCATATAAGCTTTGGAGATAAAAACAATTGAAAACTTTTTCACCCTTTTCAATTATAACCCTATTTCAAGAAGCCAGTGAACCGAAGACGAGTGACTTTTGTCATTAAAGTGTCCTGGATACATTGTAGTGTACCATTACTCCCAGAAGTCACACGAAACTATCATCATGCTTAATCGAATTTGAAAATTCATCGTCATAACCAGACACGAGGGACGACGAGGAAATCTTTCAATCCGATTTTTACAAGCTGTAGTAATAGATCGTTCCCGATTGGATGCTTAAAAATAAGTTATTGGCAACTACTTCATTCACTAGACGTAACTACTTTAATTCAATGTTGTTACATAGCACGTCAGCTGTCATGTCATGCGCCAAATATTGCATTCACTTTTATTGACATACTAATCAGCATCATGACGTTATAATTCTGGGTATCCTGTCGTGTTGGTACTAAAGTTTCAAATCCTGTTGTTTTACTGCATGTTATCTTTTAGGTAAGTCTGTTTACTGTTTTTCCAACCATTCTTTTTTTTTTTTAATCTACATTGTTTTGCGGTTGTGAGGATTCATTGATGGAGTCCATCAATGAGTCCTACCAATGCGAAATGTAAACCCTTCGACGGAATTCACCGACAGGCACAGGTGTGAGCCACTGCGGACAATGGAGATTCGCCGATCGTCGCCAGTCTGTCTGGAATTTTGACACTAACCGATAATGGGAATGCGTTCTGCTACGTCCTTATCGATGAACTACCATCAGCTTGATTAGAAACAGTCGAGACCAAGTAGACGACACGATGCCAGGTATGAGATCAATGAGAGACGCATCTGACTGACATCAGAGCCAACCAGGACGAATATAGGACCAGCTCCACTCCTTCGGTCGAAGCGCGCTAAAATCCGAGACGAGGAATCGGAAGGAGTAAAAATCAGTTTCGGACTTGATCTCGTCCCGAGGTGCGTCTTAACTCAGACACCTGTGAACGGTTGACAAATTCTTCTCTTTAGAGAGTTTTATTTTTGGAGTTCGGTGGGACCTTGCCCTGAGAGGACGCCTTACTCAGAAGCCTTGAGAGGCTGAACAGTATAAGTTCTTGAGACTTTTCTTACTTAGAAGGAACGTCCTAGAGTTCCTGGTGTAGACTGTCACCAGACGTCTATAGTGAGATCCTGTAATGATCTGTTGTGAATTGTCGCCGACGAAGTGATCTCCTCCAGAGATACAATTGTGAGCGTAGTGCCGATAGAACTACTCTAGAACCGCTCTTCGGTGTAGAGATCTTTCTTCCGTATGGAGACTTTTCTGCTGTTAGATTAGAATTGCAATCTTCTGTTAGAAATGAGTTGAGACAGACTGTCGCATCTAATTATTAGAGGACTATGTGCGGTTCAGATCCTTGTATATAATTTACCATTAGTCAAGTATCTGTAAATAAATATTGTTATGTCAATTAAGCTAGACTGTTCTCTGTAGATTCCTTTCTGATTACGCTATCCAGAGAAATCATTTCACGGTGAAGTAGGCGGGATCTGTCCATAGGAACAGGCTGATTAAAAAGTTGTCTTTAAGGTATCTTAATTAACGTCCCACTGGAGCAACACAATTGACTATTTTCGACAGTCCGGGATCAAACCCGAAGGTAAAAATCTAAGGATGATAGTACACCACGCAATTTTGAATCATGATCAGATGACGAAGTCACACTTGAGTTGGCATCCCACTCTCCAAACTTACACACTACGTCAACGTGAGGACATTTGAGGCCACGACAGATTTAACCCGCACCAACTCCCTTTGTACAAAACGGTCTTTGGTTGGATTTTTCATTGAAATTTAATGTACATATCCAATGTATATGAATTATCACTTCAGAATTATCCGTCACATAGTATATGAATGATGATTTGCTTCTTCCTGAGGTAATACTGTTTTTTGTCTTCTCGAATAAAAAAACCCCACTCTACAACAACAAAAAAAATCGACGTACCAAGAAGGAGCTATGCCGGGTTCGACTAACTTCGAACGGCGTTAACTGTGTAGGTTTAATCTTTAATTACGTGTCCCGTTTCCAACTGTGTCCTGACGACAACCGCCGACGTTTCGGGAGACGTCCTAGTTAGTGTGGGGATCCTGCCCTTACTTTTCAACAAGATAAGTATAGGCAGTGTGGGGATAAGGGCCTTTACTATCGTACGCCACACATACCCACAACACGGCGTTGTGGTCTGGGGAGCCATCTCCTTTGATAGCCCTTTGGCAGTCATTTATGGCACATTTACGACACACTTAGACGACATTCCACGACCGGTTGTGTTACCGTTCCTTTTGGAACACCCGGATTTACTTTTCAACAAGATAATGCCCGGTCGCATTATCTTATTGCTATGAATTGTCTTCACGGTTATATTCATAGCTACATAATACAATAGCTACATTGCTATAAATTGTATTCAAGCTTTCTCTACCCTTCCTTGGTCAGCTACGTCTCCTGATATCACTCCTCCCTGGGAGCAAATTTGGGACGTTATGGGAAGGCGATTGCAACCATCATGAATGTTGACCATTGAGCCCGACAGTTGGAAACAAATTGACAAAATTGACTCCGGGAAGTTTTTCAGTCCGTGCTACGCCGCACAGTGTCATTTTCGCAATCTAGGTGGACAAAAGTATTGCATCAAAAATACACTGGTTTTGGGTGATTATAAGAGGCTGTGAATGATAAAATACTGATTTTGTGTGTATTTAACGTTCTTAGGCCTTTTAGATGCAGAAATAAGCTAAATTTAAAGAAATTTGTCAACTTTGTTCCATATGTTAAATATACTTCGATCAATTATTAACCGTATGTTTTGCAATTTTATATAAATATACACCTGAAACAAGGTAAGATATACCCATAACAGTCACATTTAAAAATAAATAATAATTTATAAAACTAAAGAGGAAAAAATTTGAAAAATATTACAAAATTTATATACTTGGAATCTCAACTTCGAAAGTTCTTAAAAAATTCAACCTTTTTGGAAACATTTGGCTGCGTTTAGTTTTAGACCTTGCTCATAAACTTACAGTTAGTGGATCTGAGGAAATGACTAATCTATTTGTATCAATTCATGACATTTTTATAGAAAATATTTCTCTTATCGCCTATTGTGTTTATTCCTTGTGTTGCGCTTTTAAGAATCATACCAATTGCCAATTGGAAGAATATAAGAAGTGAAATAATATTTCCATGGACCATTAACTTCCCTTGAGGATATATCTAATAATTATGTGGTAAAAAGAAATTTGATGGAACAAAAAGGTCTAGTTGAGATTTTTATAAATACATTTTTTACCTTCATTAGTACAAGCAAAAGTACCAAAGAAATACTAAACACACTGTGTTTATATGTAGTAATATTTTTCTGAAAAAATTGCTGGAAAATTTTCTTTTTAGCTCCATTACAACCCATTATTATAATTGTATTTCTGATATTATCTTTCGACAAAGTCAGCATGAAGGATTGTTCATAAATTGTACGTAACCGCGTTTAACAGAGTAGTTGATAAGTAACTAGTTGTGAGTTGGGGTACAGCTGTAGTTTTCTTAATAATCATCCTAAAAGAGTAACAACCGTTTCGCTCATTTTTGTGTTATACAAATTAGAGCTAATGTTAAATACGTTGCTTATGTAATTTTACATTGGTGCATAGAAAGATTAATGTGTCAACTCAGCCAAAGCACATGATTTTCAGATAATTTTACTGACGTTTTACTAAGACACGGACCGTTATCATAATTGTACCTTTTCCAGAAAAGCATCAAAGAGCTCTCTGACGATTTGAAGTAGAATATCATACACTTTCGAATTTTACTTCAGTGGTCATTGACAATTCTTTTTGACTAGTTGTCTCTACAAGGTTACGAGTTTCGTTTTCTATACCTTGGAACTACAACCTTCAAAATCTTTTTGAGGCCTTCTAAGACTATTTTTCAAACTTCCTTGTGAATTATTTGGTAGATCTTGAATCACAGTGTGAAAAAAGGTAAGAGTCCCTTAAAGTCAAGAATAATTATTTCTGAGTAATAGTTCTCTGTGCCCGTTCACGTACTCCTTTTTTGCTCAATTATTTGGCGGGTAATTCGAAAATTATCGCTTTAACAGTATTTAAAACATTTAAAACAGTATTTGGTAACAAATGTTCAACCATTTCTTGAGAAATATAAGTTAAAATAGCATCAATTTTCGTTTGCTTCGAATTTATCACCCAAATGTCAAAGATGGAAAGACGAAAACTTTCCATAGTCATTCTGAAATTTAAGCATTATCTATCAGTTCCCCAGACTTCCGCAAGTAATTTTTTGTACTGCGCACGTTAAATGAGTCATGCTATAATGCATATGTAATAATTTAGTATTATACGGTGATATAATATGTTAAAAGTCTAGTTGAAATTTGAAATCAGCAATTGCGTAAGACACTAATTAGCTATAAATTAAAAAGGATCTTGTAAATGAATGAAATAGTACCCAATACAAACTAAAAGCACGAAAACATACCTTGATGAACAGAAGTTAATTATAGTATCTACTCAATAGCGCTAAAGAAAATATAGGAGCTTTACTTTTCAGTTTTTCTCAAAGTACTAATACGCATTCGCCAGATTGGTTTGACAGTCAACGGAGAAAGTTAGACTTTGGACCCCTGTACTTCCTTTTAGGAGGAATTATTTAGAAAAATAAAACCGTGGTCATGATAAGGGGACATACTACTTTTAAGATATAATGTCTTTTTGACAATCTGCGACACCAAGAAAATTTAATTTTGTCCTCCTAGAATCAAAAATGAAACACTGTGCGCCGGGTGACAGCTTGGCAAGAAGTGGACCAACGCCTTATTGACTTCCTCCCTTTGTAACGGTCAAACTCTGACATAAATCATATACTTGTTCTAGAATTTTAAACGTTTGTTTTTCGATGTCTGAATGTTTCGACTAATTTTTATTGCAATCGGACAATTCCTTCATGATGGGTCGATTTTTTTTGTTATAGAGTAAATTTAGATCTAAAGGTCTCGTACTTCTGAGTTAGAGCTTAATAGTTAAGGACTAGCTCAGAATTAACAATTCCTCTCTGATAATATACCAGAACAATTTTTAACATTATTTCTGTCTTTTTAATCGATTACACTTCTCAAGACAAAAAATACGATTTCTTATAAAACCTTTTTTAAGCACCAGCTTTGCGGACCGTGTTCATGAAGCAAGAGACATTCTCTTTCTCATTCTTTGCCAAAGAGAGTTATCTTATCAATCAAGGAAGCGAGTCAGATTCAAAGCATCCATCGACGCGATGTGCATTGCTGCATATTTTAAAAAGTAAGGTAAGAGGTAAAAAATGAAGGAAAAGGAAGTACAAAAAAGAAATGTATTTCGCACCATTTAAGGACAAAGTTCGACCACATCCGAGGAGTTTCCTCCCTTAAATATGCAACAGACACGTGATGTTTTTTAGTTGTGAGAGAGTTTTTGCACGCATTCGAAATGAAGCTAAAATATGACCAAAATAGAAATCCAAGTCAAATGAGGCGAATCCTGGAACTACAATGGTGTTCATCAGCATTTTTTCCCAACAAGAGCCGTATGACCACATTTATGCAGGATTTTTAAATATTAAACTGTAATTGCATATTTAGCCTCTAGTATTTGCAGTATTATAACATTTTATAGCTGGGAGGTCGAAGGAAAAAAAGTCGCGTGGATGAAAAGTGTCGTCGTTAGAGGCTGTGGAGTTACGTAGCCTAAGTTACATTTTCACCGAGAAGAATGCGTGTTTTTACGTTTGAAAACTAACCTCTAGATACCGTCAAACCAAGCCTAGAAGTGCGAAACAAAACGACTAGCGCAGAGATGCCAACTACTACGGATTCTCCGTAGTTTCTACGGAAGTGAATCGGGTACTACGGATTACGGAGTCAATGATTTTTTTCTACGGAAAAATTCAATTTTATTTATTTTTCACAACACATGAATTAGTTTACTTATCTCTGTATTTTTTTTTCATTATAATATACATATTTTTTGGTAAATGGAAGAGAGTGCTTAAATTTAATAATTAAATGTTTTTATATATATTTCTTTCATACATAATTATTCGTTCTATTTACCTCACTTATTATAAACAATGAAATGTGTAGCATATATGTTTCGAATTTGTAATTAAATATTCGAATTAATGATATATGCGTGTTATTAAAGCCGATTTCTTAAATTTTTACTTAACTACTGAAAAAACTCTTAAAACTACGGATTTTTTCCTTTGGTACTATTGAGGGTTGTCATCTCTGCGGTGCACAGACATGAAATAGAAAAGTAGACTGAGCATTGCTAGTGAACCGGAGTTGATGTTTAATAAATGTGATCGTATAGATTAAGTACATGTCTTAATTTATGGTCGCAATTAACTTGCTTAGATCTTCAGCTCTGACCCATGACAAATGAAGCATGACGACAACAATCACTAGATTTAAACTTAATATTTATTTAAGTTAACGGAATTATACAATTAACAAGAGGGACGGAACAGAATTCATGAAGGGAGGAACGAATGCTGACTTACCCTTGTAACGAGTCCTCGTGCGAGCACCCACGCTTAGCACCCCTTTTAGAAGAGCTTCTGTGTTAATGTGCCCCCTTTTACTAGGTTACTTCTCACTGTCTGCTGGAATGTTTATTTAACTCCCCGCGACAGGTCGTGTCAGTCCTTTCATGTAAAAATGTGCACACGTGAAATTGGGAGAACATTCGTCAGCTCTCCTTCACTAGTAATAAGAGCTTCAATAAGTATGAACAATATATGTCGACTAGTATATGTAATCATAAATTTCTTTATCTTTTCACGTACATGCTGAGTTTTATTGCCATTGAAAACTGGCTTTCGGGGTGTCTTCATTTTTCTTTGGAATATCTATGTAAATAAGAATGGAGTGTTTGTTTGTACATTCAATATTTTCGACCCATTTCAAGTTTTCTATCCGTTTTGGACAATTCTGATGCCAAATCCGCCTTTTTCTCGTTTGGTGTCTGTCTGTCTGTATGTTGTGCCCTATACACGTCCACGCGGTTTAAGATATTTTCATGAAAATTTGCATACAGTGAGTACTTATCTTCATTTAGTGAGTGGCATTGGTTGCGAAAGTCTGTCTGTCCGTCTTTCTGTTCTATGCTCGATTTTGTGTTTGTGTAGACATCACATGAATTGTTTTCCAGATATTTGATTGCAGTGTATTTTATTTTATACATTATCTATTAGTTTAGTGAATGCAATATTAAACATTTCTTTATTGTTATATTTAGTTGAGTTTCATGCTAAAACACCTGAGTAAGTATACTTAAATCAACCATAATTTGATAGTTTTGGAAAAATTGGAATGTCTATTGAATATTACGATTACTTCGATTGCTTTACCAGTACTGCTGAAAAAGTAATTATTTTTCAAAAAAATATATTTTTTTTTATGGAATTTCATCACTGATACTTCATTTTTTTCGAGTCTTATTTTTATTCTTTGAGCAATGAAAACGATTTCCGAATATTTGGGACAGACGATATTTTTCAATTAAACGAGAATGAACAAGATCGCGCGAGCAGTGATATTTTTTCTGGTTCTTTCGCTCTGAATTAATTTCACATTTCTAAATTTTGTACACTTTTAGTTGAAGGTTGTGGCAACTGTGCGAGATCAAGAGATAAAATTGAATCACAAATTAATATCTTTAGAACAATTTTTTGCGACATCTTTTATTTTGTTTTACTTCGCTGTTTCCTGTTTTAAATATTTATTATTTTAATAAATGTGTTTTCCTTCTCATCACACGCAACAGCACCACAAAGTATTAGACTTAAAAATGTTAGGTAAGTCAGTATAAATTTTCAGTAAATTTTAAGTGTAGTTATGCCTTTACTGAAAGAATAATGCCGTTATTGAAAGAATAATACTGTTTATTAATCCAAACTGGAACTTTTTACAACATTAAAAAATTCGTTGTAATAATGACACGAGAAGATTGCAAAATTTCACAATGTCGCATAACGGAGGCAAGAGTGCCACAAGTAAAAAAATATTGTTTTGTTGACTCTGAGTGCGAGAGCACTCGCCGTAAATCGTAATTTTAATTAATTGAGTTGAACATGAAAAGAACTTAAGAAAGGGAATTCCAAATCTTCCTATATATCGTCTTTTATAGTAGTAACCTTAGTATCACCTTTCGTCATTTTGTAGCTTTGTCATGCAGCAATTGTGCGATGTATGTGAAATGTATTACATGAATGGATATGCATGTGTAGGATTTGTATCCAAAGTAAATTGTAGAAAATATAAAGATGGCGAAAGATGTTAAAATAAATTTTTATTCTACAAAAAACGTAAGTCATTATATATTTTGATTATCTCTTTAATCTAGAGTAAACCAATTCAAACCGAGTAAGGTCGGGTATTTTGCTAGTAATGTATATAGATAGATATTATAATGCCACTCCATATTGTGTCAAGTTTAAAGGCTACAATTCATTAAAAGAGGACCAAAGTAGTACGGCTGGAAGCTTAGCAGACTAGCAACCGGAGGCTTGCGAGTTCGAAACCCTATCCAACCAAATACAGCCATGGACATCTGGTGCACGTTATATTTGTCTTGGCCTCAAATATTCTAACGTTGGCGCGGTGTGACAGCTCAGGTGTGACCTTAACATCAGATCGCAGTTAAAAACACGAGATGTTGTCCTCGGATCTTGCCTTTCGGGATTGATCCGTCGCTAATATCCAGTTGTGTCGCTCCAGTGTGCCGTTAATTAAGTACTTTCCCACCAACTCCAGTAAATAATATTGGTAATTAACGTCGTACTAGAGCAACAGTAAATAAGAAATGTAGCTCTTTTGTTAATGAGGTGTTAGCCTCTAGATCGGAAGGTTCCTGGTTCGAATCCGGGTCCGGATGTTTGTAAGCGTATGGTGCGGAGGCGGCTGGTGCGCCTTAATTCTGTCGTGGCCGAAAGTCCTCACGTTGGGTTGGTGTGGATGTTTGGAGAGTGGGGTGCCAGTTCAGGTGTTGCTTCGTCATCTGACCGTGGTTCAAAATTACGAGGTGTTGCCCCCGGATCTTTTCCTTAATGGACTGATCCCGGTCTATCGTCAATAGCCCGTTGTGTTGCTCCAGTACGACGTTAACTAAAATTACCATTACCGTTACTTTTGTTAATGATATCTCTGAGAGAAACGAATGCATAAAAGTTGACTGCATGAAGAAAATGTCAAAATACTTTTACTAACCGATATTTAGAAGCAATGAATTAGTTAAATAAGGATATATTTTGCTTTTTATACAAAGGAAGGGTTGAGAGTTCGAAACCCGATCCACCAAAAGACCGTAGTGTACTTAGGTGTTGGTGCAGGTTAATTCGTGAGCTCAAATGTCCTCAATTTAGTGTGGTGTTTGGATAGGGAAGTGCCAGCTCAGGTGTTGAACTGTTCATCTGATCGCTTCTAAAAACATGGTGTCCTCGGTTCTTGCCCTTCGAGAATGTTCCGAACCATCGCCAATAGCCCGTCGTATTGCTACAGTACGACGTCAATTAAACGCCTAATAATAAGATATCTAATTAGGTTTCTAACTAGCATCGCACTGAAGTAACACAATGAACTATTCCAGTTTAATAACGTAGGTAGGTATTTTAATTAGCGCCATACTAGAACAACACAACGAGCTATTGGCGATGGTCCGGGATTAACTCCCGAAGTGAAAGATCGGGGACAACACCACGTACATTTGATCCACGGTCGGATGATATCACCACATGAACTGGAACCCCACTATCCAAACTTCCACACCATGCCAATGTGATGGCATTTGAGGCCCCGACAGATTTAACGTGCACCAGCTCCTTTGCCACTATTGTTTTTGGGTGGATTCGAACTCGTAATTCTATTGTTACTAATCCGTTATTCTTACAACCGCAACCAACCTTTCTGGTGGTTAAGGTGTTAGCCTCTAGATCGGAAGGTTCCTGGTTCGCATACGAGTCAATGCATGGATGTTTGACAGCGTATGGTGTAGAGGCGGCTGGCGCACCTTAAATCTGTCATGGTCGAAATAGGGATGCGACATCGATGTCAATGTTTTCGAAACATTGATGTTTTATAAAAAAACATCGATGTATTGGAGCCAATGTCGCATTGCAAGTTGCTAAACCAGTTTTAAGAAATGGGGAAAAAAGTTTAAATACATGAATTTTAAAAACATCGATGGTTTTGGGGCGATGCATTATCAACATCGATGTTTTAATTTTGAACATCGATGTTTTGCCGTCGATGTCGCATCATTAAGTGCTAAACCAGTTAATAAATGGGGAAAAAAAGATTAAATACACTGAATTTTAAAAACAACGATGGTTTGGGGGCGATGTATTATCAACATCAATGTTTTAATTTTGAACATCGAAGCTTCAAAATATCGATGTTTTGATGTCGATGTGGCATCACTAGTTGCTAAACCAGTTTTACGAAATAGGGGAAAAAGTTTAAGTACACTGAATTTTAAAAACATCGATGTTTTAATTTTGAACATCGATGTTTCAAAACATAGATGTTTTGCTGTCGATGCCACATCACTAGGCCGATAGTCCTCACGTTGGGTTGGTGTGGAAATTTGGAGAGTTGTGCCAGTTCAAGTATTGCCTCGTCATCTGACCCTGGTTCAGAATTACGAGGTGTTGTCCTCGGATTTTTCCCTTAGGGGATTGATCCCGGACCGTCATCAATAGCCCACTGTATTGCTCTGGTATGATATCTATATATATAATTCTCTTACGTGGCACGCAAAAAAGACGTTATTTGTAATCGCGTTTTGGCAACATTGTATGATTGTTTGTTCATCACGAAGCCTCGCGCTTCCATTAAATTTATAGCGTTATCGGATGAAATTTTATTGAATTTTTTTTTTTTTGGTCGAGCTGTTGCAGTTAATAATAGAAATCAAAGAAAGCGTAGGATCTTTTCAGGGCCATTAAAAAAAAAAAGGTCCTTTTCAGTGCCAACAATTATAGTTCAACAAGACGCTTGCACTACAACTTTCAACAACAAACACAATAAAAAGGCGTGGGTGGCTCGAGTGCAGGGGTAAATGTACACACAAACAACATGCTGGGTATTCAATTTCCAAATCAGCGCTCACATTTCGAGCCAAATTTGCTCAAAGTATTCATTTGAACTCTGATTCCATAGGTACTGTATATATATTTTCTGAAAAACAGTAAAAAAATTTAGATTTGAAAAATATTTTTTTGGAATATCATATTTTGTAAACATTCTCTTATGCTAGGACACATGTCTTCATTGATGCGAGTGAAGCGAGCATATGTTCGCGCAGCGAACCAATGAGGATTCCGAAGCAATCCTCCGGGGGTTGGCGAGCGTTAGCGAGCAGTGGGCGGGCCCCCTAGTTAATTAAAATTTACCAATTACTTCCAACCGGGTTATCACGGTCCTCCAATTTAATAAGAAGACTACGATATATTCAATCCTTAAACCTTGTTTAAGGATTGAGTGGTTTTCCATTGGCTTCGTTGGCTAAACGATCTCTTTGCTCTCCAAGCGTAAAGTAAAGCAACGCCTCAGATTTCACGGACTAGCAACTTCGAAACAACTTTCTTGTTGTGTGATGTACGTGGTATCAGAGCTGAGCACGTTTTCTTTAGTTCGTATGAGAGAAACGTAAATAAACTGTTGATTTCGGGTGTTTTACGATGTAAAGAGCTACTAACAAGAGCTATTTAGAGAAAAACTTTATGGGCGTGCATGTAAATTTTTATATCGCAATTGTTTTATTACTCGAAATTCATGCGAATTCGTGAAGGGTCGGTCAACTTTATGACCTAATTCGTATTTTTATCTATAACTAATCTCAAAATTATAATTTTTTTTCTTCCGATTTGTAAGGGAAAAAATTCTTTTTCTTGTAAATTTTGTACTATGGAGTGAACGTAAGCAGTAATGACTCGCTTTTTATAAAGTAATTGCTGGTAAATATATTAAATGATAAATTACGACTAGGTAGTATAGTATTCAATTATAAAGTTTTTCGTAATACACCATGAGCTGAAACTTTAATATTTGAAATACTCAACTATAATACTCAACTAATGTATCCAATATATACGTCAGTTTTATTACTTTCCAAATTGAAGTAAAATACATAATATTAAAAGCTCTAATTAATGATGATAATCTTATTTTTCACAACTGCCTTTATTGATTGGAAATTTTAAAATGTATCAGAAATAATTACTATCGGTCAACTTTCTGACCTAATTCGTATTTTTATCTATAACTAATATCAAAATTATATACATATTTTTTTCAGATTTGTAAGTGAAAAAATTGTTTTTCTTGTAAATTTTGTATTATGGAGTGAACGTAGACAGTAATGGCTCGCTTTTTATGAAGTAATTGCTGGTAAATATACTAAACGTTAAATTACGACTAAGTAGTATAGTATTCAATTACGAAGTTTTTCGTAATATATCATGAGCTGAAACTTTAATACTTGAAATACTCGACTATAAGCTCTTCAATGTATCCAATATATACGTCCGTTTTATGACTTTCTATATTAAAGTAAAATACATAATATTAAAAGCTCTAATTGATGATGATGATCATATTTTTCACAACTGCCTTTATTGATAGGAAATTTTAAAATGTATGAGAAATAATTATTTTCTGACAATATTCTTTTTGTAACCCACTCCTAAAAGCTTTTTAAAAAATGTCGTAATTTTTTTCTGAAATCAACACTGTTTCGGATAAACTTCTCAATACAAGGGCTTAGAAGCATATGATTACAAAAAAAAAATTTTTAATATTCATTTAAACAAACCAAAATAAATTTATACGCGTTGCTAAATAAACAGCATATAAAAACATTTAAAATAGAAATGTAGGTAAAATACAATTATTCCAAAAAGAATTGATGTGTTGTGTGTTCGTTTTCTTTTTTTAAATCTGAATTGCTAAGAAATATAAATTATAATGTCTTAAAAATCGAATAGAATGTTTTTAATTATTGCATTCAACTCTTTTAATGTTAAATCGAAATTGAAGGGCTCAGGGTAAAATAGAGTAATAAGTCGCAAACATGTGTAACGTCCCAATGAGACATATAAGCTTAAAAAATTATTTTGGCTAAAAAAATGTCTGAATGTTCCAAAGAGAGCGTGATGCCATCATCTCTTGAATAGTGTATAGTCCTTTATATTTTTAAAATATTTGAAAATTGTCGACCGAAAATTTTTTTAAAGTGGCTTATTATTATTTTGTCTGAAGCAATTCAATAAGATTGTTACAAAAAAATTCCGTATATAAACACAAATAAATTGATCTTATAATTGAATCTGTAAGTTTAAAAACCATATGATTTCGAAAATTTTGGTATATGACCTTATTGCATAAATGGGCTTGTTTAGGTTACGCACATAATGAGTACAGAAATATCATCAGTTCATAAATACAGAATAAGTAAAGTACAGTTCAAAATCAGTAAATACAGGGCCTTGAAAAAGGCGTTGTGTGTACAAACCACACGAGGCACCTATTTTCATGTGGTTTTTGTACTCATTTGTTTTAAATTTGAAAGTTGGAACTTGTGTGATTTTTGCACTCACTGATTCAATTCATCAGTGAACTGATAATCGCTAAATGTGCACTCGTAAACTGGAATTGCCTTCTAAGAATTTAAAGCCAGAATCAGCATCTGTTTCATAAATATAGCCGTTTATTTTATTCCTTTATACGCACAATATGGAAAATGAAATTTGACGTTTGTTATTTAAGGGGAAAGAGAAAATATTTTAAAATGTGAATATCTATGTATATGAACTAACTTAGGGTGGCACAGGAATCGACGTTATTTGTTTATTTTCGAGTGGCAACAACAGATACGAAAGTGAAACAATCGACCGTTACGGGATTCATTTGTTATATTCTTCCTTTATTCTGTACATGCTTGAATTGAGCTGTGGAGCTGCATATTATTGTCGAAATTACACTAAAGAGCTCTCGGCATTCCAATGAAATTCTTCAGCAGTCAATCAATATGTAATCTGTAAAAGCATTAAGTAAATTATAATAAGTAAATCTGAAAAATAGAAATAGTAATCCGAATAATACAGAAATCAATAAGTAATCTGTAAAATAGAAAATAATAATTTAGAAAGTAGAAAGCAATTTGTAATCTGCAAAATCGAGAACAATAAGTAATCTGAAAAATAGAAGTAACGAGTAATTTAGAAAATAGAAAACAATCAGTAATATTGAAAATTGAAAACAGTAAGTATATTCTGGAAAACAGAAATCAGCACAGAAAAATAAGTGTGAAAATAAGTATATGCCGTATAGACTATGAACAATGTGAACAACAGTAAAAGTAAACGAAATGCTGTTTCATATTTTTGGATAATTATATTTCATTTAAAGATATGAAATTCATTTATGTGAATATGGATACTATAGTCATTCGATATGGAATAAAATAAGATGAAATGTGAGAAACAATACTCTGCCATCAACAGATCAGAACAAGAAATTTAGCGCAGTTGCTAAGAGCAGGGGTCTGCTAGTTTAACTCTTTGAGGCACACGATTAAAAAAACAAAAAAAAATAAGAAACAAATAGAAGAAAAGAAATACAGAAAATAAAACCCTAATAGCACAAAATTTTTTGCGATATAATAAAGTGGAAAAAAACATTTATTTAAATTATTTAACATAAATGTTACTCTAAGTAAAAAAAATAATAATAACATTTTAATAAGTCTTTTGTTACAGAGTGGGACGTACATAATCCCACCATACAACTAACGTTTCAAATAAAAGTCATTGAAACACATTTTTTTCCCAAAACAAAGTGGAATTTTGCAGACAGTACAGAGCACCAGGTAGTGTGAACTTTTTTTTTCGTGCTGCAGAACGCTCATTTTCTCTGAGTAGTACGTTTTGGTGGATGTTTCGAGTCTTTACCTCGTATTTACCATGAAACAGTGGGTTTAGATTTTTCATCTACAGTGGAAGTTCAGATGTTGACAGTGCATTTTATCAATTAAAGTCTGGGCAACAAACCCTGCAACGCACTGCCCTTTGAAATGTTTCAGCTTCATGTTTTGACCCAATTGTTTATAAACCATAAATGAATTTACAACAGCTGCATCCAAAAAATGGAAAAGTATGCGGTGCCACCATTTTTTTACTACGTCGGTACATAATACATTTATATGTTTATAAATTAAAAATAATAATGTATATTATTATTTTTAATAACTTGCATGGGTGGGATACATACAATCCCATCACTTATTTAGCTTCAAAATTATTATAAAACATCAAATAGCATGTTTTATTTTATTGTAAAACAATTTATTCACTCATAATAAATTTTAAGAAAATAAACAACATATGCCGTTATGAATGACTAAAATTCACTGCATCACACAATTCACCAAATTTAATCACAACAGCGTCAACAACTTACTAAGGCGTTTTGATTTGTATCAATTTTTGTTTTCACTTATTTAAGCATTTACCGTTGGTTCATAACATTGCCTACTGCAGGCCTCGAAATAGATTTTTTAATACAGGTGCACAAGTTATATGCTAGGTGCTCATTAAAAAAACGTAATGTAAGAGTATTATTGTAATGTAAACTGCTGTATTAGTTGGGTATGTTTATATAGGTTCGTAGTAGATAGTAAATAAAAACTATTTAAACATATAGAAATTCTACGGCGCACTTCTGTCGCGAAACGTCTGTACGAAGTCGCTTTAACAGAGCCATCTGGAAAATGTTTCGATCATCGGAAAGTTCTGGTGGCAGTGACACAAGTAAACCTCCCTCCTGTATAAACCCGTTTCGGCACAGCGATTTTGTTTTCGCTTAGTGTGTATTTAGGAATTTTAATTGCGTTCCTTTAGAGCGAGAGAGGTCGATACTAACATTTTGTTCAAACATCAAAATAACATAAAACACGTTCCTCCCTTTTTCTTTTGTTGTTAACATTAGGTGCACTGTGTGCACCTAGCAGTAAAAAATTAGGTGCACAATTTTATTTTCATGTGCACCCGGGTATTTCGAGCCCTGGCCTACTGAAAAAAATACTTTAAATAAAATATTAAACTGTATGACTATGAGTAACTTCAACTTTTCGAGGTGGGTTAAAATATATCCCACCATGCATAAAAAGCTAAGAAAAAGGTTTGACAGTTTTTAACCCACCTAATCCTAAAGAGTTAAACAATCTCAGAGTAATTGACTGTCTTTATAATTTGGATTTTGAAGACTTAATCTCGTGGTGGTTGTCTACATCGAGGTGTCTCTTCAATAAGAAGATAACTGACCACTGCGACGTCTGTAAAAAAAAAGACGATTTCATCTCCCGGATCATCGTGAGCCTTCTACGAGAATGGAGGAGACGGCCACCCAAAAAGAACATACGTGGTTACAGTTTTGCAATAACTCAGGCCAGAAAGACATTAAATCTGTCGTAAAGGCATTTATCCGACTTCTTGCACTTGCCTGTCACATACATTGTTTTGTAATTTTTCCGAGATCCAAGGAGGGGACTCACACATGTGGAGTTGACATCCCTTAATGTTGCAGGTGTCCTTGAAAAACATCAGAATCAACATTCCAAGAGGGAAGCACACTCAACCCAAGAAAACGAAAACTGGAGAGAAAGCAGGTACTTGGGTAAGTGGCGGAAGGAAGAGCTCTCGTGAGAACAGCTATACGGTGAAATTAAACACAGGGGAACAAAAAACAAACGAACATTAGTTAAAAACTTACTGTTTCTTTATGAACATTCGTTCATTGATTATTCAATGTATATGTAACCGCTAAAGTGCAGTAATCAGTTATTCTACAGATTATCTAGGTAATGTTCAGATTAACTAGGGTGATCCTTAAAGTGCCACAAATTGTTTCCATTTCTCAAACTGCCTAGGTAATCTGCAAATTACCTAGATAATCTGCACTTTACATACTAGGCACTCGTTAAAGTGAAAATAAGATCTTTGCTGGAGCAACAGGAACGTACAGTCAACACATCATACCTTTGAATTATTCGATAATCTCGAGATGATTCTTTTTTCTTGGAAACTTTTATTTGTTTTACATCTTCAATTATGGAATCTTACTTTTGTTTTGTCATTAAAACACTATTATATTTTAAATCTTCGCTAAAGAGATTTGCTAAGAATCTTTTCTTCATTTTACTCACCAATTCGGTGCTTGCTTGCATACTAGGAGTTAAATTTATCTGCTTTAAAAAAAATCACGACACATATTCACGCGCTAACAGGTAGAAACGAATTTGAAAACAGAATTAGCTATGCTACGCACTGGCAGCCGACGCAAATTATGAGAAATAAAAACAACCGGCGACAACAAGACGCTGGCGAAACCAAACTAAAACTAAAAGTGGAGGAAGAGGGGAAAGGAAATGAGGGAAACAAACTTTTGAATTTTAACGATACAGAAGCCGTTAATGTGCACATTACCTAGGTTAAATACGGAAACTCTTGATTCCGGACGTTAACGGTAATGGTAATTTT
Organism: Metellina segmentata; assembly: GCA_947359465.1. Taxonomy (NCBI): domain Eukaryota; kingdom Metazoa; phylum Arthropoda; class Arachnida; order Araneae; family Tetragnathidae; genus Metellina; species Metellina segmentata. Next base: position 121,368,042 of record OX375874.1, read on the forward strand.
ACTTAACGTCGTACTAGAGCAACACAACAGGCTATTGACGACGGTCCGGGATCAGTCCCTTAAGGGAAAGATCCGAGGACAACACCTCGACATTTTGAACCGTCAGATGACGAAGCAACACCTGAGCTGGCACCCCACTCTCCAAACTTCCACGCCAACCCAACGTGAGGACTTTCGGCCACGACAGATTTAAGGTGAACCAGCCGCCTCTACACCAAACGTTTACAAACATCCATGCACTGACCCGGATTCGAACCAGGAACCTTCCGATCTAGAGGCTAACACTTTAACCACTATACCGCGCACGTTAACGGAGAAAATAAGTTAATCTGCAGATCAGCTACGTAATGTGCACATTAACGGCTTTCGAGCTCTAGCGGTAACACATATGCTGTATATAATCTTCCTATTGCAAAACAAGACTTTTCAAGTGGTAATAAAAAAACTTGTAAAGGCATCCATCTTAGTCCGACTCCAGTGTAATTAGGTGTCAAAAACGCCAAATATACGCATATCTTGATTTACGAGATATCTCGTTAATGGATGAATCGATCTTGATTTCACCATCATAAAAAAAATCAGCAATATCCGATTACGAGATATCTCGTCGTTAGCAAAATGGATCAGATCGAGACATCTCGTCGAAACTACGCGGAGGTTTAACCGACACACTAAATATTCGAAGACGAAAGGATGCATTGCGCTCAATTTATTTCTTCTGGAATAGGTTCTCGAATCCTTTCCAGGTATCGAATGAAAACCGAAGCTTTCCCACACACCTTCGATCGCAGCCGAAAACACTCAGCTGCAATGGATGAAAGGATTATGACAGCTTCTTATCTCTTAATCCGTGACTTAAACACGTCCCCAGGGGATTCCCATCGAGGACGATCGGAAAAAAATTCTAAAAAAAGAAGAAAATTGTAGAGAAGGAACTCGCGTGGGGGGAATTAATGCGGCGGAAAAATCCAATTATTTGTTCTAAAATCCCCCTGCCACAGTGACATATTCCTCCAAGCGGGGAAAAAGTTCAACAGCCCAGTGAGCCGATCAAATCTTCTCTGACGATTCTTCGCACTGTTTGGGTTTACTCGGGGAACTTTGCTTTGGCAACGGAATTTCAGCCAGTAATCGAATAGGGGCGAGATTGTCGAAGCGAAGATTTTCCTCCAGAGGGTGGAGGAAGATTGGAGGTTTGGGGGTGTGGCCTAGGGGGGAAGTGTTTGTGGACACATGGAAATTCGGCCACATGTGACACCTCAGGATTGTTATATAAAGACGGTTGTGGAAGACAGGGACATCACAATCGCCTTGGTTTTTTTTGTTTGCAGATCATCATCCGTGTCTTGTTCTTACCGTGAGGTAAGTGTGTCTTTGAATTTTTTTCGATATTTTTTCTCGGTGTGTTTCTTATTACTTCCTTGGCTTTGGAATACTTTAGTCTTGCTGACGACCGAACTTGAATACGTAGGGATTTTAATTCGAAATTCAACCTTTTGACTATGGCTATAGATACAACTGGCGCGATTTTTTCTTGGCACAATTCTTATAACTTTCAAGATACAACTGCTATACCGATCGTAGTCTAAATTCTTTATTGGAGTGATTCTTATATCAGGTACAGGGTGTCCTTAAAGTTTTCTTATTGAAGATTCGTGAATTTGTTATACAAAATCAACAAACTTTAAAACAATTATTTTTATACCAATGGTATAAAGCACTTTTAACCTAACGTAGGAAAAAAAATGTGAACTTACATTTATAAAAAAAATGTTCAAAATTTCTGTCTTTTTCTTGGAGGTAAAGCTGAAGTCGTCTGCGCATATTTTTAGAAACGCGTATTAAGATGCTGGGAGTGACTTCTTCGTATCGTTTGAGTCATGGCAATTTTCAGATCACCTATTGTTTGATGAGTATCTTCATAAACTTTGTTCTTTAAATATAACCACAGAAAAAAGTCAGGGATGCTCAGATGAGGGAACGAGGTGGCCAAAGGTTTCTTGAGATGAATCGATCGCCAGAAAAATCTCGAAGCATGCCCATGGTTTCATAACTTGTATGGCAGATTGCAACGTCTTGTTGGAACCAAGAGTCTCGTTCATTCACTTCTATTAATGCAACAAATTGTTGAATAAGTTGATATAGCGTATCTTTACTAGGTATTGCATCATTTGGATATTTATGTCGCCAAAATTCTTTACATCTTTCATATGATTTATATTCAAAATAAGCTTCAAACAGCGCAATTCTCTGAATGCGTGATAAATTCATCTTGCAATGAAGAACAAAATGACGTGAAACTTTATTATCGCACAACTTGAGTGCGAAAAAAAAATTAAATGATAAAAATTAAAGAGTCGATAAAACTATAAGCAGACGATAAAATTCAATAATTAAAAAAACACGTGCAATAATTTTTTTTTAAAAGTTGGAGTACTTGAACTTTTAGAATACCATGTACAACTGCTATATCGACCGTAGTCTAAATTATTTATTGGAGTGATTCTTATATCAGGTACAATTGATATATCGGCAGTAGTCTAAATTCTTTATTGGAGTGATTCTCATATCCGGTACAACTGCTATATCGGCCGTAGTCTAAATTCTTTATTGGAGTGATTATTATACTTTCGAGGTACAACTGCTATAGTGGACGCCGTCTAAATTCCTTCTTCGCGCAATCAAGGTACAATTGCTGTACCGACCGTAGTCTAAAGGTTGAAAAAATTTGTAGATAATCTCGATGGAATGTTTTTAAAAATGGATGAATTGATTCCTTTTTGTAGCGAAGCTGAATTTCTCGGATAAAATAATAGCAGTATAAGCTAGCCTGTATTCTGAAAGGAGCTCTAGATGGTAACGTAAGATAGATTTAATTTGTGATAGAATTTTAAGAAACCAACATGAGATGATTTTAAAACTTTTGTATCGAGAATTTTTAAAGCGTACTCCGCGCGGCGGTAATAATTGCATTATTCTGTTGTTTACAGAGAGGGATTATTGAACATCCTTAAAAATATCATATAAACTTAAATAAATCTTTTCAAACCAAAACTAAAATTGGAAAATTAACGTTTTTTAAAACGTAACTTTAAAAATAATAAATTTATGAAATGTCCTTTCTGTCCGTGTTAAAGTAATACAACCTAACTTCCAAAAAGTTGCAAATTGAATAGTTTAAAAATAATATATAGCTTCTAAGTTTCCGTTTAAATTCCTTTGACGGATACAAATACATCAATACCAATTCAACCCTCTTAACTGATAGACCAGATAAAATTTATAAGCGTTATTTTGCGCGATTCAGTCACTGTCATAAGTGCAAAACGTATTTACCGTGTAAAATCATCGTGCTTCTCTGATTCTGATACGAAGTTGAGCTCACACTACTTAATGTATTGTATTTTGCAATCTCTTGCTTGTAATGGAACTAGTTACTGCATGGCCAGCACAGCATTGCTCATGACAGTTCTTTTCGTGGGGTCAGGTGTGACCACTGCTCGCTGACGTTTGCCAACCCCCAGTGATTGGTACATATTTCTTCGAAAACCAACTCCATGGGCTCCGTGATGGTCTTGAAGTGGCTATTATCAATAACGTAAATCCAAAATCGCTTGAATCGAAAAACTTTACATGGTTCCAAAGGCAATTCGGACGAAAAACGCTTGTGACGTCAGCGGTCGAAAATAGCAAAATCGGCTAGCTTCCTCTTTCTGACGTCACATTCCGGAGGAAAGAAAAAATTGTGAAAAAAAAAATAATAAATAAAAAAAAAAATTAAAAATGTTGTAGATTAAATTTTAAAATTCAGGCGCTACCAAGAAATCGCAAAACATTCGGACTACCTGCGTGCCAAATTTCATTATTGTAAGATTCTTCAGGGCACTGCGTATAGAGAAAGACACAGACAAAGAAACACTTTTATAATAGTAGAGATAAACAACTCAGTTTAATTTATCAACTTAAAAATTGAGGTAACTCTCGTGGTTTCTCTTTGCACCCTGTCACACCTGATGCAAACACGTGTTGCAAACTGTCACCCGTTATCTGCAAGGTATAATTTGCTTTTAATACTTGGATCGTCATTCCCTTTGGATTATGAATAGGGCAGATTCATCGCGACGAGGAATCTTCAAAATCGAGCTGGATGAGATATGTGTCGTCGAAACCACTTGTTCATTTCAATGAAATTTCTAAAAGGAACTTTCCAGAACTAAACTTCTCTTCCCAATAACCACCTCTACCAACTAATGATAACGTACTCTTGAACCAGTAAGTTATGTCCTGGAATTTAAACATGAGCAATTTTCTGTTTCGTTTCAGACCGTACCTTTTCGTTGCAAAGATGAGACAAAGTGTTTTTATCCTTCTCTCTGTGGTGGTGGTGCTTTCGCTTATGTCTAGCTTCAGCCGGGCAATGCCACATGGCGGTGGTGGTGGAGGTGGATTAATGGGTGGCGGCGGAAAGCACGGTGGCCGCAGTGACGTGATTGAGATGCTGGCCGCTGGTCTCATTGCCAAACTGCTCTCTGAAATGCATGGATAGAGTTCCGGCGTGGACACGACGAAATGGTAATGCATGTCTTGGGTTGAACCTGCAGTTTGGTTTTATGTGCTTATTGTTTTATTGTATTGTGTTTAGTTTGAAATCTTGTGTTCATAATACATCGTTACCACAACGCCAAGGGCACAAACCTCAACATTGACGTTTCTACAATAACATGTTCAAAGTTTTGATGCTTCGGGAGAAAACGAGTTATGACTCAAAAAATGTTTTCTCATTACCGAAAACCCATGAAATCGGCATTTCCACTGATATTCAAAATGATTTGCCGGCATCTGACCGTGGTTCAAAATTACTAGGTGTTGTCCTCGGATTTTTCCCTTAAAGGACTGATCCCGGACCGTAGTCAATAGCCCTAGTGTTGCTCTAGTCGAAAGTTAACCAAAAATTACCAAATTACCACCAAGATGATTTGTGGCTTTGTCAAAGTATAAAACTTGAAATGGTAAGTCAAAGAATGCAGTTTCGTGAAAATCGCCAAAAATGCAGGTTTGTGCCTTTGGCGTGTTAGTAACGATATTAGTCTAGAAACAAAATTTAATATGTTATTAATATTTGTATGTTTAAAGTTCCGAAATTTAATTAGTTAAATTAAACAGATTCTAGAGAGAGAAAAGGCTCTAGTAAAAATTTTCATTAGGTAGCCATACTTCCATAAAACCAAGTGGTTTCGACGAGATATCTCGTCCATCAAGACCTGGTCAGTTTTCTTTTAACAACGATATATCTCGTCCATAAAGACATGATCAGTTTTCTTTTTATGACGAGATATTTCGTCAATCAAGATCTTGTCAGTTTTCTTGTCAGTTAGTGACAAAACTGATCAGATCTTGGTGGACGAGATATCTCGTCATAAAAAGAAAAATGACCAGGTCTTGATAGACAAGATATATCGTCGAGACAACCATCAGAAGGGTTAAGAACCTAAAACTCTTTAAATTGTTTGATTAACATCTCATTTTTAGAATTTTAAAGTTTATTAATAACATCACATAATTTTTTTTTTGTATGGGTATTTTTAGACAATTCATTTTTGCTATTTATTGGATGATTGGTATGTAGAGTGAAAATTTCCTTTTGGCAACCTTTGTATTGCTTTATAAAGGAAACATAGTGTGATTACAAGCAAATTATATACATCTAGTGTATAGAGCTTACTTCAAAACTGCAAAATTGAGAGTACGTATTTCTAAACGAACAAAGCAAATAAGAAGCTATCCCAACTTTCATATCTTTCATTTTTTTGAACGAAACCATTCTGATTCGAAGAACCTCTTGTATCTTCTCTACTATTATAAAAGGAAGTATTTCTCTGTCTGCATCTTTCTTTGTATACGCAGTGTCCTGACTAATCAAAGGCAATTACAATAATACAATTTTTGGCACACAGTTGATAATTTTTTTGCAATTTTTTGGCAGCGCCCAAATTTTGAAATTTAATTTAGATTATTAAAAAATTAATTTATTAGTTTTTTTTCACCTTTATTTCTGACGTTAGAAAGAAGCGAGCCGAATTTTCCGATTTTTGACCACTGACGTCACAAGGGTTTTTCGTCCGAATTGCCTTTGGAACCATGCCAAGTTTTCCGATTCTAGCGTGTTTTGATATATTTTGTTGATAACAGAGCCACACCTCGAGGTCATCACGGAGCCCGTGAAGCTTCTTTGCGAAGCAAACGAAATGGGAATACGTAGCAATCACTTGGGGTTAGCGAGCTTCAGCATCTGACCCCACGAAAAGAACTGTCACTAGCAACGCCATGCTGGGCACGCAGTGGCTAGTTATTATATATAGAATCAACATCGATGGAGAAGCCAACAAGGACGAATAAAATAATCTTAACCATAATGCCTTGAGCACAAAATATGACTATGCATGGATGCCATAACTATTCAAAACAACGCAAGTGCATTTAAAACATAGGAGGCGTTCACAGAACTAGAGTATATCAAATCTGATTTCTGTCAGGGGATTGATCCCGGACCGCCGTCATTAGCCATTGTGTTCCTCCGGTAAGACGTTAATTAAATTACTTATATAGTGATTAATGATTTGACTATTAGACATGTATTACCTGTATAAAAACGAAAATTTGAATTTATGCTGATTAAAATAGCCTTATCGTTTACTTGTCATTTTGCATTTGCATCGACACCAACAATAGTTAGAGTATACCTCTCTAACTATTAATAAAGATAGTTAGAGGTAGTTGAATTAACGCGCCGCACTGGATCAACACATCAAGTTATTGGCGACAGTCCATTATAACAAAAGCTAGAATTCAGAAACACGGAAATTTGATAAACTCTTCCTAGGTTACAGAAAACCCTTTCTTCTACATATTTAAACCTCGTTACTCATAAAATCTCTTTTTTTTTTCACCCAACAAGGGGTTTGAAATCCTTTATTCTTCTACTCTAAGCCCCGTAACTCATAAAATCTTTTACTTATATCCAACAGGGTGTCTGAAATACTTTTTTGAAACTTATTCGAACCCTGTAACTCTCATAAAATTATTATTTTTTTAATCCAACAAGGTTCCTGAAACCCTTTTTTCTACTTATCCGAACCCCGTACCCATAAAATCTTTTTTTTTTTAATCCAACAAGGGGTCTGAAACCCTTTTTTCAACTTTTTCGAACCCCGTTAATCATAAAATATTTTTCTTTTTATCCATCAGGGGGTTTGAAACCCTTTTTCTACTTACCCGAACCTTGTTACTCATACATTTTATTTTTCATCCTACAGGTGGTCTGAAAATGGTCAGCAGCCGAGTGATCGTTTGCGCCCTGGTGGTGATCGCCCTTCTATGCTCCGTCAGCTTCGCCATGCCCGGGCACGGAGGGGGCGGAGGAATGTTGGGCGGCGGGGGCGGCAAGCACGGGGGAGGTTCCAGAATCGTCGAGATGCTGGCCGCAGGGATAGTGGCCAAGATGTTGAGCGAGATGCACGGAGGTGGTGGTGGAGGATGCCACCACGGCTGAGAAGACCGTTTTCAGTATTACAGCCACCATTCCTCTTTTCAAGTCCACTTCTTTGTATATAGTTATCGCATCATATTGTATCATATAGAGTTCTATCAACCCTTGTTAAAAGCGCAATAAAGATTTTTATCCATGTTATATCTGACTATCTTGATTCAATTCTTTTGGTATTGGAATAATGCAACATAGAATTTTTTGTGTTGCGTATCTTTTTCTGTTATGTAGGTAGCTATTTAAATTAACGTCGCACTGGTGTAACACAACAGACCATTGGCGACGAACCGGGATCAATCCCCGAAAAGAAAGATCCAAGAACAACGTCTCGTCATCTTGAGTCTCGGTAGGATGACGAGAGCAACATCTGAGCTGGCACCCCACTCTCCAAACTTCCTCACCACGTTAAAGTGAGGACATTTGAGGCCATGACAGATTTATAAATTATTAAATTTTCTCTTAATTTATACCATTAAAATTCTTTCATAAAAAGAAAAAATAAACTTTTATAAATTTGGTAGGTATTTAATTAACGTCGCACTGGAATAACACGACGGGGTATTGGGGACGTACCGAGAACTCAACCAAAGGGAAAAATTAAGGAAACAACACAGCGCGTAATTATGAACCACGACCAGACAACGCCAACGTGAAAACATTTGAGGCCAAGACAGATTTATAAATTATTAAATTTCCTCTTTATCTATAACATTAAAAATCTTCATAAAAAGGTAATGGTAATGGTAATTTTAGTTAACGTCGTACTAGAGTAACACAACGGGATATTGACGACGGTTCGGAATCAGTCCCTTAAGGGGATCCGGAACACATTAAAATTTTTTTTTTATTAATTAATTTAGAATTTTGAATTTTTTTGTACTGATTACCCATTTAACTACTAAGCAAAATCACAACACAAAATTTTTCCAAAAGTTTTTTAGAAATTTTAAATTCAAATTTTTTGATAAAAAGAGGGATTATTTTAAATTGCTAAAACTCAAAATATTCTTGATCCATTTTCAAAATTCTTGTAGTAAACTATTCACAAATTTATAAACTTTCATTTTGATTCAGCAATTTAAAAAATATTAATTTGATAAAAAATAAAAAATATTAATTTGATAAAAAATAAAAAATATTTGAATAAAAATTTTAAAAAAATTTAAGGTATTTAAAAAAAATCATATTTTTAAAAGTAAATATTTGTTTCAAATTTGCTGAATCAAAATTAAAGTATAATGTTTGAAAAATATATATTTCAAATTTCAACCTTTAAACTGTGTCGGTTTTCGACTTATAGCGATTTGAATACAGGAAATCTTGAAAAAATGTATCATGGATAAAAACGCATTTAAAGTTTTAAAGACAGATGTTGTTGCCATGACAACAACTGTCAAGAGTGTTACATTTTCGAAACGACGCACCACAAAAATTATTCTATCTCTAGTTCTAATTAAGATAGAAACATGATTTAGACGTCATTTTAAGCAGAAAAACACAAAGAACTTCTTAAAATAATAAATATAAAAAAAATCGAAAATTTGACGATTTTTGTGTCCCGGACCCCCTTAAGGGTAAGGTCCGAGGACGACACCACTTAATTTTGAACCACGGTCAGATGACGAGGCCACACCTGATTTAACGTTCACTAGCCTCATTTGTACACGACCGTCTTTGGTTGGATTCGAATTCGCAACTCTCCGGTTGCTTATCCGATACTATTCTACCCGGGCTGCCACGGCAAGCGCGAACTATTGAAAATAGATCTCTCCATAAGTAGTATAAGAGGAATAGCTGCTGGTGTTTGCACGAAACACGGCATATAGGAGAAGGAATGAGCTACTTGTACGGGAAAAAAATATTAGTGCATAAATTAATTATTGTAATGCTTTCATAGCATTTATACATTTTTGTTATATTGTGCTCTGTAGTCATATTCGATAGTTACAGTTCTTAAGATTGCAATTTTATAGGTTACAAAAATATTACTGCTGCAATAAATTACAATTTGAAACTCATCTTTGTGACTTCGAATACAATAAGCGAGACATAATATACACTATATGGACACCGCATATGTATTGTAATATAGTATTTGGACACCACAAAAGATCGGCAAAATCCATTTTAGTGTGGGATTGTTTTTCCTGGTTAGGATTCAGCCCATTGCTTTACGTACTTGAACGCTGACGTGTACCTCGGCGACTGAATAATTCGGTCTTGCCTACACTATAACAATACTACGGCGGTGATTCTTCCAACTGAATCGAGCTAAATGTCATACTGCAAAACGTGTGCTGGGCTGGTTTCCTGAAAATGAGGTGAATTTGTTTGATTGGCCTGTTCAGACCCCTGATCCTAATCCGATCGAGCACTTGTGGGACAAACTGTAGCGACGATTACAACACCGCCAAGCACGCCCATCTTCATGACAATCTCTTCTCACATTTTTGCAAGTAATTGGTAATTTTTTGATTAACGTCGTTGATTGTTTATATTTTAGATTGTTTTGATTTAATAATTTTAATTTAATTATATTTAAACATGCCTTTAAAATAAAATACAGTTGCACCAAAAAATGAATATAAAGTGATTTAACAATTTAACTCACTAGAACGCTAATTCAATGAGAACCCTGAGCTTGTTTCTTTGCTACGAAATGGTTTCATCTGGGGGTAATAGGAGACAATGACACCCGAAGTGTGTTGCTTAGTTCCACTGTATTCCATTTTTTTTGTTTGGGTTGCTGTCACTTCAGAAAACCCTGTTTCACTCAGAATAGGTTGTCGGAAATGGGCAATACAATGGGCTATTCACGACGGTCCTAACTAACTAATTAACACCAACACAAATTCCCGTGCCTAGTAAAAAAAAAGAGACTTGTACCCACCAGGTTCCGAACCTGGGACCTTCCGCGTATCAGGCGAATGTGAGGATCAATCCCATGAGGGAAAGATCCGAGAACGACACCACTTAATTTTGAACCACGGTCAGATGACGAGGCCACACCTGAGCTGGCACCCCACTCTCCAAACTTCCACACCAACCCAACGTGAGGACTTTCGGCCTCGACAGATTTAAGGTGCACCAGCCGCCTCTACACCATATGCTTAAAAACATCCTAGCATAGTCCCGGATTCGAACCAGTAACCTTTCGATCTGGAGACTAACACCTTAACCACCAGACCGGTTGGTTTCCACACATTTTTGCAGGAGGCATGGCGAGCTATTCCTGCCCAGACTTACAGATACACTGGTGAAATAGATTAAGAGAATTTGCATATTTTATCGAATTTCATTAAAAGAACTGAACTGAATGTAAAACCACTGCTTCTAGACGAAAATGCAAATCTTGTACGTCAAATACGTAAGCGTACACGTGTGTGTAGACGGAGCCAGTAGAGAAACAGGCTTTATAAGCTCGCGTAAGTTAAGACGCATTTCGTTCGCTATCACACCTCGGCGAATTTCTTTGTGTTATTTTGCAGCAATCGGTTAATTTAAAATTCTAACAGTAAAAATGAGTAACCACCAACGTTTAGATGATGGAATGAGGTGGCGAATTGTGGGGAGCCTAGAAGCAGGCCAATCTCAAGTCCAAATTTGTAGAGAGTTCAATTTAACGCCCAGCGTCGTGTTTAACTTATGGAAACAGTTCCAGGATACCGGATACATCGAGGGAAAGCCTGGGCAAGGTCGTCCAAGGGCCACGACGGCCAGAGAAGATCGCCATTTGTCGATTATAGCGAGGCGTAACAGGAGCTTCTCAGCTCTCTCGTGACTTGTATGCAGTCACAGGAACCCGTGTATCAAGGGTGACTGCTTCCAAATGACTTCATGAGAGAGTGTTGTTCGCAAGAAGACCTGTTGTTTGCGTCCCGCTCACTTCTACGAACTGGAGAATCCGTGTATCATGGTGCAGAGAGCATAGAGATTGGAGTATGGATCAATGGGCGACCGTTCTCTTCACTGATGAGTCCCGGTTTAGCCTAAACACCGATTCTCGCCGTACGTTCATATGGAGAGAACCAGGGACCCGCTACCTACCCTCCAATGTCCGCGAAATCGATCATTAGGGCGGAGGAGGTTTAATGGTCTGGGCAGGCATCATGTTGGATGGCCGCACAACTGTCCATGTCTTTGAAAGAGGCAGTGAGACTGGTGTGAGGTATAGAGATGAGGTCTTGGAGCCCTATGTTCGCCTTTTCAGGGGTGCAGTTGGCCCTGAGTTCATTTTAATGGACGATAACGCGAGGCCACATAGAGGTCTTCTGGTCGACGAATTTCTAGAGAGTGAGGATATTCGCTGGATGGATTGGCCAGTCAGATCTCCAGACCTTAACCCTATAGAACATGTCTGGGACGCTCTGGGGAGGGTAATTGCAACTCGCAACCCCCCTCCGAGAACCATCCAGTGAAATGAAAACAACGGTTCTGAACGCGTGGGACCGATTGCCACAGGAAATAATAAACTGCCTTATTTCAAGTATGAAATCACGCTGCGAGTAAGAGGGGACCATACCCCCTATTAACCCATTTTTTTGTTTATTCCGTTACCGCTGTTTCATACCTTCCGACTCCAACGAGTGTTACGCATGATCATGTGTGTGTATTACAATTATTGAATGGTTATTTGTTTTGTATTGTATCAATGTATGTACGTATCAAATTTAATTAAAATCGGTACAGTAGTTCTAGAGATAATCGACCAAGTCTGGAAATTCTCTTAATTTCTTACATCAGTGTAACTTGCGGAAAGTATGCCTCTACGTGTTGCAGCTTTATACAAGCAAAAAGAGGGCCTACCCGCTGCTAAATAAAATAATAAAGCACTTTTTCTGAAAAACATTCAGTGTCCAAATACTTTTGTTCATATAGTGTATTTCCTCCATCTTCCAAAGAAGAGTGAATATTGTATTGCATACATAATCCCCGCTCATCCGAGAAGACAGTTGGGTCACGTGATTTTAAACGAATCTTTTCCTTAAATAAGATGATCAGAAGGGAAGGTAAACAAAGCGCTTACATAACTGCCGTTTTCAGCACGAATTACGGTTCGAAGTTAATTGTTCGATGTCGAAAGCGAAGCAATGACAACGAGTAGGAAATACCACCCACGTCATTGTTTTTGCGTATGACAGCTCCCTCCTCCTAACGATCTTTCTCATCTACTCAAAAATCAGCTGACCTCAATTCGCGACTGTCCTCTCTATGGAGCTGCGCTGAACATATTTTTAAAATAGGAATTGTTAACACATAAAAAATGTTCGTGATGGGGGTGGGAAAGAATTTTTCCAATCCTGTACGAGTTTTACACCTGCCAAAAGAATGTTAGAAACACCTTATTTCCCCTATGTTCTGAAAAAAACCTTAACCATTTCAAGGAGATGGGACGCCAGACGTTCCACTGACCCTGAAAGGGTTAAGAAATAAGTTCACCTTAATGGTAAAAACAAAAAAGTTACTAAAAATCATTGTTCACTAATTTCTGACAGTACAGTAAAACTCGCTTATAACGAGACCTGTTTTAACGAGAGCCCGGATTTAACGAGGAAATCGGAAATACTTGGTTGGTACAATGTTAAGTCTATGGGAGCATAACTCGCTTTTAACGAGCAAACCCCGGTTATAGCGACCAATAGTTTTGTGATTTATAAAATTTCTATTCACTTCCACTTCTTCAGCTCTACTAATTCTTTCTTGGAACCGAATTATACAAGTGTTATCCAGCCTATGGACAAAGGAGTCATCAGAAATATTAAATCAAACTTTCGTAAGCACGTGATTTTGATGCTTATCGATAGAAGAGAAAAAATAGGAACAATTTCAAATGCTAATGTAAACGTACTCGAAACAATACGTTTAATGAGCGATGCATGGAAAAACGTTACATAAACATGCATTACCAATTGCTTCCGTAAGACTGAATTGGATATTTCTCAAGAGGGGCAAATCACTGAGGAAGAAGTAGACGACTTGGAAAATTCGGAAATGGGTAAAGAAGAATTTGAAAATTTTCTTTCTGTTGACGGGGTGGGTGGGTGGGGGGGCAATGTTATCACTTCCGGGATACCTACTCCCGAGGATATTGTATGTAGCTGAAATTCACGGTAAAGCAGATGAAAAAAATTATGAAAACGACGAATGAGAATAATTTCAAGCTGAACCGCCCCCAACATACTCAATGGCTTTTGAGTTCGCAGAAAAATTTCTAACATATTTTGCAGTCAAGGGTGCAAATGAAAATTTTGTTCGGGCCATGAGTCTTCTCCGATGAACAATAATACAAGAAAGAGACAATAAGACAATTCAAAGCAAATTAACCAACTTCTTTTGTACTGTACAGACATAAAAAATAAATAAAGTAAGTATGTATATATAAAAGAGTATGTATGAACTTTTATGATTTTTTCACGAATCCCTTTTTTATGAGCACTCAGTTATAACGAGCAAATATCGCGGTCCCTTCGTGCTCGTTATAAGCGAGTTCGACTGTATATGATTTCTGTAATTGATCCATTACTTAACCCCGAAGACAAGAATCCTCACAACAACTATATTTTTTATCTCAAGAACTTATAACCCTGCAGATTGCTTCAATCATATTTGAGTTCAGCACCTAAAAATAGGAAGGAAAACTTTTTCTATCATGTCATGAAAAAGCAACAAAAAGAAACAAAAAATATTAAACTGTAACTATTTTTCAAGCAGATGGAAAAAAGTTTGCTCAATACATTGTTTACTAACTTCTGAAGGTACATAATAACTGTAATCAATCAATTATGTAACCGAAGAAGGCACGAACACCCAGCAACAACGATTTATTTTTGTTCCAAGGACTTGTAACTGGTGATTGTGTCAATCATATGTGTGGTCAGCAACCCAAAATTTAGTTAGAAAAACCTCATTTCCAGCATGGTATAAAAAGAACCATAACCGTTTCAAGAAGATGGGACGCCATATGTTCCACTGACACTGAAAAGGTTAAAAAGTAATTGTAACAACTTTAATGGTAAAACGAAAAAGTTGCTCGATACATTGTTTAGTAACTTCTGACGGTACATAATAACTGCAATCTATCAATTACTTAATCGAAGAAGACAGAACTAGAAAAACCGATTTCCTTTGTTCAAGGACTTGAAACTCTGGGATTCTTTACAATCATATTTGAGCTCAGAAGCCATGACTTAGTTGCAAAACCCTTATTTTTCCCATGTTAAGAAAAACCCCTTTAATCATTTCAAGGAGATGGGCTGCTAGACATTCCACTGAACCTGAAATGTTAAGAAGTAATTGTAAGAACCTTAATAGAAAAAACAAAAAATGGTTGCTCAATACAGTGTTTACTAACTTCTAACAGCATATAACAATTGTAACTATCAATTACTTAACCGAAGAAGACACGAACGAACCGAACACCCGCAACTACTAATTATTTTCGTTCTAAGGACAAGGAACTCAGGAAATTTTCTTACAATCAGCACCCAAATATTAGAAAACCTTAATTCCTCCATGTTATGAATAAAAACCAAACCGTAACCATTTCAAGAAGATTGGACGCCATACGTTCCATTGACCCTCAAAGGGTTAAAAAGTAAGTGTAGCAACCTTAATGAGATGAAAGCAGAAAAGTGTACTCAATACACTGTTTAGAAACTTCAGACAACTATTTATTCCACTACGCTCCAATGACCCTCCAAGGGTTGAGAAGTAAGTGTAACAATCTTAATGAGATGAAAGCAGAAAAAAGATTGCTCAATTCACTGTTTACTAACTTCAACAACTGTTTCTTTTCGTCCCAAGGACAAGGAATTCCGGAGATTTTCTTACAATCAGCACCCAAATATTAGAAAACCTTAATTCCTCCATGTTATGAAAAAACCCAAACCGTAACAATTTAAAGAAGATGGGACGCCATACGTTCCACTGACCCTCAAAAGGTTAAGAAGTAAGTGTAACAATCTTAATGAGATGAAAGCAGAGAAAAGGTTGCTCAATACACTGTTTACTAACTTCAGACATCATATAATAGCTGTAATCTATCAATTACTTAATCGAAGAAGGCACGAACTCGCAACAGCGATTTCTTCTTGTTTCAAGGACTCGTGGAACTCCGGATATACTTGCTTTGTTGCAGTCCCATTTGTAGAATTTTAGCAAATGACCGGTCACGTCAATGAAAAAAACGAGTGAGCTACAGGTAAGCGCCATCACATTCGCCGGCGGAATCGGGATATATCGTGAGCGACCTTGACAGCGAAACAGGTTTTCTGTATTCACTTTTCCTTCTCGGCTTCAGATCGCCATGGAAAGCAAGGGGAATGGTAAGTTTATTTTCTTCCCTTTCTATCCAAAATGTTTAGTTTCTCTATCATTACCGATGTCCACTTTATTTACTTTCGGTGTTCGCTGCGTACTATTGTGAACAACAATTTCGCCAATCAAGGACCTCTTGACTGCATACCGATAAGTCACTTTGTAAAAAAATTAAAGACTAGCCATCTTCAAGATAAAAAAATCGAAAACTGTAATAGTATGTCCATTATTCAAGCGGTCATGTTACCTTAAACTTCCAATTAATACGCACTTAGTTGAGTACTCTTTAATTCTTTCAATTATCTTGAATATAGGGTAGGTGTTCCAAATATCGCCTACCTTAACTATTTCTCTGTATCTCAGCCTCTTGGGTTGGGAAATCAAGCTGGAAACTAAAGGAATATCACTAGGAACTGTTCTCCTTTGGTTTCGAGAGATCATATACCTTGTTTACTTATATCAGCTTAAGTTAATTAGAAAAGCTTAAAAAGGTCTCCCTAGAGAATTCTCAAGAGTGGGTTCCTAATATCGCCTACCCCTGTTCCTATTACCACCCACCAGGCGAAATGAGGAGCTACTATTAAAAACGAGTTGCTTGTAGAGCATATATACCTTTAGTATTGGATGTACTTTCGAGTCATATAAACGAAATTATGATTTGGAAATACTTACCTGGTTATTCTTTGAATGGATTGGAGACATAATTCTTCTATAAATTGAAGTAAAGCTACATCGAATATTACAAATCCAAAAAGCATACCCAAACAAAATCCAACCTTATTGTAATGGATTGTCCACTATTCAAGGAGGTAATGTTACCATAAACCTTCAAGCATTAAGCTCTCAGTTTTATACGCTTTTTCTTTCGATTCTCTTGAAATGTTTTTTTCTTTTCATTTCGGAATTTTCATTAGATGGCATATCACTATGTTGTGCTCGGTAACCATAAAATTACATCGAAAAACAAACCATAAAAATATCTAAACTTATAATGGTTTGTCCACTTTAAGAGGTTATATTACATTCAACTTTCAAGTATTACGCACCCTTAATTATTTACGCCTGAAGTTCTTCCGAATCTCTTGAATATTTTGTTTTTTATTTCTCTTCGTTACGGAATTTTTACTCTGTGGCATATCACTATATTGCTTCCCGTAGCCCATAAATTAATAATGAATCTGAACAATATCCAAACCTATAATGGTTTGTCTGTTAATGAACTGGTAATGTTACTTTAAACTTTCAAGTATTACTCTCGAAGTTCTTTACGCCTTAAGGTGTTTTGATTCTCTTATATATTATGTTTATTATTTTTTACCTTTGAGGAATTTTCATTACGTGGCTTATCACTCTGTTGCCCGGATCCCATAAATTATTGTAACGCTTTACACCGAACAGCATTTGTTATTGAAGTAGTTTCGAAGATGCACTAAAAGTAGTCTAGTAATCGAGTAAGATTACTTAAATGCGCGGAAATCCAAAGCCGGTTTTTTCCTCCACTCAGACTTTAAAAAATAAATTGTAATTTGTAGATTTTAGATTGATTTTTAAGGGCGTTTCGATACTGAAAGTGTGGTTATGTCAGACACACACCGCATTGTTTATTTCAAAACTATTTCATTTATTGAAATTTCATTTGGTCGAAACACTTGCAGCTTTTAACTGGAACTAAATGTACTTGAAATAGAATAATGAAATAAAATAGTGGGCCCGCCCCCTGATCGCTAACGCTCGCCAACCCCCTCATTGGTTCGCTGTGCGAACCTTGGTCGCTTCGCTCGCATCAATAAAGACATTGTTAACAAAATATATTTAAAAAAATATTTTTCAAACATAAATTTGTTGTATTATGGAAAAGTTATACTGTACTTCTAGAATCAGAACCCGAAGAATTTGGAATTCAAATGAAAATTTGGAACAAATTTTTACTCGAAATGTGACAGCTACTTTGGAAATCGAATACCCAATATTTAGTTCGTAAGCTGCAATAAATTTCAATAAATTTTTATTCGATAACGCTATAAATTCAATTGAGGCGCGAGGCTTCGTGGTAAATAAATAATCGTAGTGTTGCCAAAACGCGATTATAAATAATGTCTTTATTGCGTGCCACGTAAGCGTATTATATATATAGATAGAGAGAATATCCAAGCTAGATGCTTTTCTATGCACGTAAAATTTTATTTAACTTCTGCATTTTGTCATGGTTTGTTTATTAAGGTACATTTTAGACATAAAATACTCTTACATTTTCTATTGTTAAAGAGGTGGTCGATAGCTTTTCTCCACATTATTTTAATGAAACTATCTCGCGCAACTGCTACTGGGATTAAAATCAAGGGATTTCAGTCCATTTTTAATAATTAGGAGTTTCTTTGGTTATAAACTTAATATTTCCGTTTCACTATTTCCCTCTTTGTTAAAATTCACCATTGGACGTCTTCCGTTCAATGGAGTGGTTGTGAATTTACAGAACACTATTACAGACAATAAGAAAAATAATTTAATCATTAAAATTTTTTATTGGGTACCATCGTTTTTTTTAAATATCTATTAAACTTTTACTTAAATTTTTAGATACTTAATTATTATTGGAAAGTCATGTATATTGATATATGCAGTCGAAGTGAATGTTTTAAAGCATATCCTTTGAAACTGGATCAAGAAAACGTCAACCACAGAAGTAAACAGTAAAAATCGAAAAATATTAAGAATATTTAAAATTCACGTTTTTATAAAGTTTAAAGGTTTGTATCAGGCTTTCTTCTTATCAAATGTTTTTTTTTTCTCTCTGAAAAAATGTTTCATGGCGTCATCAGTCGTGTGGTAATAGCCCGTTGTGTTTTGCTCCAGTGTGACTTTAATTAAAAAAATACCAAAAATACCATATGTCGTGTAGAAACTTCAATTTACCGAAAGAGTATACTTCATTCCTCGTTGCAAAACACATTTCTGACAAACAAATAACACTTTTCCTTCGCGATTAAAACGGGACTGTCGCCAATAGCCCGTTTTGTTGCTCAAGTATGATGTAAATTAACTACCTGCGTATTACACTCTTCTTAGTGGGGTAGGTAGTCGACTTTAATTAAAAAATACCAAAAATATACCATATGTCGTGTAGAAACTTCAATTTACCTAAAGAGTATACTTCATTCCTCGTTGCAAAACACACTTCTTCCGAACGTAAAAAATGGAGATATATTATGCAGTTAATTGGGTGTCAGACGAAGATGAATAGGACTGGCTTCATTAATGTCTGATGTAATATTTACACTTTGATATACACTAGTTGAACTGACATTTTAAAGCTTTTTATTCGGATGAACCTTTGAGATTATTATTTAGTTTATAACTTTTCTAAGAACTGAATTAAAACAGTTCTTCATTCATAGCCTGACATTAACAGGTTTGGAATTCCTGGTTGGTGAATTTACGTCGCACTAGTGTTTGAAGTTTCTTATATTTTTTGTTCTTCATTAAATGGCTTGGTTAAATTCAGTACTCCAAAGGGAATTCATCGATTAGTAGATGAAACTATTTGAATGTTTTTCACACAATGGTTTGGGAGAAATGTTCCCTAAGTTTGTAAAGGTTTTTCGCCGAGACGAAATTACACAAAGCGGCCGTAAAATTCGAACAATGGAATTGAAATTTACGTCGCAACAGTCTGTTGAGCTAGTAGTACATTACGTGTTTGAATTTATCGACGAAAAAAGACACTTTTAGATAGTGAGTTCGAGTCCACACGGGGTCAAAAATAAACATTGCAATTATAGACGTTTTCTTTTCTGGAATAGCTTCAAGCATTTTTTTATTAAAAATATATTGACTAGAAGCTGAAAGAAAAGAAAACAATTTAATTTCAAAACTACCTTTTTATGTAAATCAAAACATCTTACACTACAATTTTATGTGTAAAAAGGTACCACGCAAGTTTTAAAAATATGAATCCTTTCTCCTTTACGCATAACTAGAAATTTAATCTTTCATAAGCATTTCAATTTCTTTATGTAACTTCCTTACCCCAATGAAAAATTTATAAATGAATATTTAGTTATTAGAAGTGTTGGAATTCAAGCTTTTACTTTTTTCTTAACATTAAATAACAAAAATTAAGTCATTTAACACGGCAAGTAATAGTTTGTGTTATCCTAAATTGAATATTCAGCAGGGCACTTGATTGTTGTGAAGGTTTCGTATGAAACAACTGAAATAGATGTGTGCCTAAAAGAATTTCGATAAAAAAAATTATTCGAAAATAAATTCGGTGAAATAGAAATTAAATATACAATATTTTTTTCAATTATAGGCATGTCAATCATATGATATAATGCGATGTTTACCAACCTGAATAACAAGACGCCTTTTGATTTCTATTTTATTTTTCCGGATTTTTCCTTCGCGATTAAAACGTTACTGTCGCCAACAGTCCGTTTTGTTGCTCAAGTATGACGTAAATTAACTATCTACATATTATACTCTTCTTATAGAGGGGTAGGTAGTCGAATTAACTGTAGTCACTGGAGCAATTAAACGTGCTAGTGGGGAAGGTCTACTATCAACGCTTTTGGGAAAAATCAGAGGGAAATTTGAACCACGACTCAGATGACGAGGTCAATACCTGAGCTCTCTTTTAGGTGGATACAATTATAGCTGTTAAATCGCTCATCGTTCATGTGGGGTATTTTAATTTCAAAATATATATCTAGATTTATAATCATCAGATGAGTTGAAAACCATCATTTATATTAGAGTTGATTGTAAATCTATATGTATGGATTATATCGATAGGCCATATGCTAATATATAATACCATAAGAAAAATAGAGGGATTTGAATAAATAGGGGATGTCGTGAGATATTCCCTTTAGCATGATTATTTGAAAGATTTGATGATGAAACATCCGAGGAGAATGCCTCGTAATTTTTTGAATCATGGTCAGATGACGAGGTCAACACCTGAGCCTTCTTACAATAAGACAAAATTATATAAAATTAGATGGATAATAAAGTTGGATATATTATACCAAGTATCTATAAGGTAAAAAATAAATTTTTTTTTATTGGGTTGTTGGGGTTTTAGTGCGTAAGGGCCATATTTGACGAAACTGCGACATAATTATTGTTGCATCATTATGATCTATATAATGCAGTACATGTTTTGAACCTCAATCAGAGTATTTACTCAAGAAATTGATTTTTAAATGTTGAAATTCTTGAAAAAATGTTGACGTTTTTACTCCTTCCTTGATTAAAAATTGTAAAAAAAAAAACCATATTTTTTCTACCAACTTGATGGAGGTTTAAAACACGAAGAATAATATTATAAATAATTTAGTCTTTCTGAACAAATTAGAATTTGAGGTATCATGTTTCAAGAAACATGTTAATTTGTTATTTATATCTCAATTAGACTGTTAATTATTTGTACAATCTGATTTTTTTCTCCCTGAAATGATTATAAAAATACACCGATGTGGTGGAAAACCTGGATTTTTGAAGTCAAAATTAAAAAACAATCTAATGTATACGTACACCTTAAGTTTAAAATGTCGTGAAAGGGGAAAAAAAGAAGGTATTAGGGTATAGAAAAATGAAATGGAAGAAGAAAAAGATCGCTGGGATATACCAAGAGCGTGACCTTCCGCGTTTACTGAAGACATTTAGCCCCATGGGAATAGAAGAGATCTTTACGGAACCTTGGTTCTGTAATAAAATCATTTTCTGAAACATTCCTTCATCCAAAATAGACGCAGATTGAAGGTAACAAAGAAATGTAGCAAGTTTCCGATGACGTGCAAACAGGTTGGGGGTTCTCGGTGAGCCTTAAGATTCCGCCAGAGAAAGAAAATGCCCAAAATGACCAAAGGAACAACCTCGAAATATGCTTTGCCCTTGCGGAATTCCTCCAAGGCCGCCAGCAGGTAAAAAGTACTTCACCAAACACCGCCTCGAGTTGTTTTATAACGTTTGTTTTCCTTGAAGGAAAAGGACATCTTTACAAGTCGCCTGAAAGCGACACTTTTTCCCTTTGAAATCGTGGTCGCTGTCAAATTACGCCAACATTTTCATGCCCTATAAGTTGCATCGACTGAATTTGATTCCCTAAAATAAAAGAAATTGCACCGGCCAGACAATAGAAATCAAGACCTTGATGGCTGGACAATGCTGATTTCCGGAAAGCATTTGAGCCGCTGTAGAAGAATAAGTGCCTGCAGGATGGAATGTGATTCTTGAAAAGCATACACTTCGACAATGACCGAATCGCGTAAATGTCTCAATGAAAAACAATTATATTCTTTATACAAGGAATGTCTGTACATTGAAATTAGGGGTCGTTTATTCATAAGCACTGGATCCGGGATGCATCTTTAACATACAATATGCATACATTCTGAAAGAATAAAGATAATGTCACTAAACAGGAAGTTAGGACAGCTTATTGACATGGATATCTGTCTTAATAATATCTCTACACATGATTGGTAGCGATGAATAAATTGTTATAGAATCAAGATAGCATTGAAGTGAATAATTTACATATTAATATAATGGATTGCGTGAAATCTGCCAGCTGATTTTGTTTTGTCGTCTTTAATCCTCCTAAGAGTAGCCCTTCGGATCTTTCCCTTGAGGGACTGATCCCGGACCGTCGTCAATAGCCCGTTGTGTTGCTCTAGTACGACGTTAACTAAAATTACCAATTACCAATTACCTAAGAGTAGCCCAGTTGGAAGAGTAACAGACTAACGACCGGAGGGTTACGAGTTCGAATCCAACCGACATACACATAGAGGGAGGTGCACGGTAAATCTGTTGGAGCCTCAAAGGCCCTCTCGTTCGCGAGGTATGGAAGTTTGGAGAATGGGTGCGAGCTTAGTTGTGACGTCATCTGACCTTGATCAAAATTACTCGGTGTTGTCCTTGAATCTTTAACTTCGGGTTTGATCCCGCCAATAGCCCGTTACTCTGTTCTAATGTCGACGTTAATTAAATACCGACCATAACCCTCCTGATGGTTGCTAATGACGAGATATTTCGTCATTAGCAAAAAATGACCAGATCTTGATGGACAGGTTGTTACCGTCATTAGAAGAAGACTGACCTGGCCGGATATTGATGGACGAGATATTTCGTCGACACCACTTGGAGGGTTAAAATTCTTATTTGATATCCAGAAGTGACGACCAACCGGTCAGGTGGTTAAGGTGTCAGCATCTAGATAGGAAAGTTCCTGGTTCGAATCCGGGTTAGTGCATGGATGTTTGTAAGCGTATGGTATATAGTGCGCCTTAAATGGTAAGCGTATGGTGTATAGTGCACCTTAAATCTGTCGTGGCCTCACATTGGGTTGGTGTGGAAGTTTGGAAAGTGGGGTGCCAGCACAGGTGTTGACTTGTCATCTGACCGTCGTTCCAAATTACGTGGTGGTGTCCTCGGATATTAGGTGATTGATCCCGGAACGTCGTCAATAGCACGTTGTGTTGCTCTAGTACGATGTTGCAAAATGTTATTTAAAATTACCATTGCCAGGAATGCACAAGCATACATTTTGGCAGAAATTGCTTCACCCTTACTGCTCCAAGAGGGCGAGTAGGTGAATTTCCGTCACACTGGAGCGACACAACGGGCTATTGGCGTCGGTCTGGGTGATTGGTAATTTCAATTAACGTCGTACTAAAGCAACACAACGAGCTATAGACGGCGGTCTGGGATCAATCTCTTAAGGGAAAGATCCGAGGACACCACCACTTAATTTGGAACCTCGGTCAGGTAATGGTAATGGTAATTTTAGTTAACGTCGTACCAGAGCAACACAACGTGCTATTGACGACAGTCCGGGATCACTCCCTTAAGGGAAAGATCCGAGGACAACACCTCGTAATTTTGAACCACGGTCAGATGACGAAGCAACACCTGATCTGGCACCCCACTCTCCAAACTTCCACGCCAAGGAACCTCGGTCAGATGACGGCTTATTATCGGATGCAACCGCAGTTAATATTTGCGTTAATCGTAATTTTATATTCGACTTTTAACTATCACATAATGATTCAGCTGGATGATAATGAAGAAATTGTATTTCCATTCTGTTTTAATTATCCATCAATCATTTGCGAAACATGTGCTCAATCACCTAAAGGTGTGGTCATAAGATTTAATCAATTCATTAAGTTACATTTCGTTGAATACTAAGCTCTATATTATTTAATGATTACTAGTTTATCAAGAGTGGTAACATGAAATGACTATTAAAAGGATGTAATAATCATTTGTCAATTAAGAAAGTTTATACATTTGAATACCAAGAAGCTTATTTAGGTAACGAAATTAATCACGCCATGAATCAAACGCGTGCTTTTCATACCACATATAAAAAAGATATATTTAAATATTTTTATTTCCTCTTATCTACGTGCTTTTTATACATATGTTGACAATTATGAGTTCCAATAGGGGATTAGGTATTTTGCTCTATCAATATGAAGATTAAAATAATGCCTAACTTTTCAAATTCGATTTTTGAGGTTCTCCTACCAACACACTGAGGAACGTTGGCTGGAAGGAGCCATTGAAACCTCGAGGGGTGTTTGGACCGATGCGCAATTAGAACGCATCTCTACTATATAAAAGGAAGTGTTTGGTTTTCGTTATAAAAGTCCTGACGAATCTATGGCACTTTCAGTAATGGGATTTGGCACACAGGTAGTCAGGCAATTTTGGGGTCGCGGCGAATTTTAAAATTCAATCTAGAACATTTTTAAATGAATTTATTGAAATTTAATTATTATTGTTTTCTTTGGGATGGTAACAGCATAAAAGATCAGATTCTAAATTAATTTCTCCCGTTTCCGTTTTTATTTTGCGTAGAGGAATGATTTTCCAGCAGACGATAAAAAACAAAGTGTAAACTTTAGTTATGTAGTTCTTTTTTCTATCTACTAGACCGTTAAAGATAAAGTAAAAAATTCAACGGACATGAAATCTGCTGAAAACTTCACATCAGATCGATACCTAAAAATATGATTTTCTTTAAATAAATAAAATTTTTAAATTGAATATCTTTTATACTTTCGCAAGAGAATGCGACGCCACGCCAACATTCGCGTTCGAAAAATAAACAGATTACATTTCCGGCTCTCTTACGATTTCAGCGAAGGAATGCAAAACTAAAGGAAAAACATTTTGGCTGGCATTGTTTTGTCCTTTTTTGTAAAATCGGGATTGTTAAAGACAGATTGAAAATTTCAACGGATTTGAAATCTGCGGAAAATTTGACACCATACAGAAACTTTATCTATTTGATTTTCTTTTAATAAATAATTTTTCAATTATATATTTATATTTTCTCAACAGATTGTGACGTCAAGCCGAATTCCCATTAGGTTTGCGAAGAATCAAGATGATTCATGGCTTTGTCACAGCGCGGTGTTGTAGGGGTGTGATCCGAAGGCAATGGGCCTATGGCCTTCTACCTTCTTCAGGAACGTAGCTGAGACTGAGGAAAAAATGATTTTATTGAAATTTATACGTAGTACGATGGGAATGGTTTGACCAATAGGATTACAGGATTGGTCAGGTGGGAGTGGTCACAGAGAGTGGAATTTTGACTCAACAGTCGATGCTAAGTGACATAAATTAAAATAAAAGTTAACAGAAAAAAAAATTAAATTTAAATTAAATTACTATTCAAATTAAATTTAAATCACAATTTAAATTAAATTACAATTTAAATTACAATTCAAATGAAATTACAATTTAAATTACAATTTAAATAAAATTACAATTTAAATAAAATTACAATAAAAATAAAATTACAGTTTAAATTAAATTACAATTTAAATTAAATTACAATTTAAATTAAATTACAATTTAATTAAAATTACAGATGAAGAATGGGTCTAGGCCTTTTACTGAATTCAATTTGGCGAGGGTCGTATCTGGGGATTTGCTGGATTGCAGGATTATCGATTGATATAAAATTTATTTGCGAGTTTACTGTAAAAATCTTTGAGTTCAGTCATTTTTAGATCTTCGCGTACTTTATTGTTTCTGTAATATCAGGGGTAACCACTGATAGTACGAAGAGTATAATTTTGAAAAGTTTCTAATTTAAGGAGGTGACTTTTTGCTGCATATCCCCAGACAAGACTGGCGTAGCTGATTGTTGGTCTAATCATGGTTTTTGTAAAGAAGCAATTTGTTGTCGATGGGAAGATGGTACGGTGTCTCAAAACATGCAGTTAGGTGCAAAACGGCAAAATTCAGATGGGTGCCATTGGCGTGATGGTAACGACATTATTTATGTTTTAACCCTTCTTTGCATAATGGTGGAAATTTCCATCATAACATTGAATGCCCAAAAATTATATAAAAGAACAAGTTCACTTTAAGTTGATCGTGTCTGGATACCTTTTTAATGTCCATTGCATAAAAAAAAACCATAGCTGTCAAAAATAAGCAAGTGTCACTATCAGTAAAACGAGCTTGAAGTGGTCATTCCGCTGTGTGTTGTAGTTGCAATAAACGTATGATTTCGTTTTTAATTTTGTTTTATTATAGTTGAGTTTCTATTGCTAAAAGGCCGACCAACCGGTATAGTGGTTAAGGTGTTAGCCTCTAGATCGGAAGGTTCCCGGTTCGAATCCGGGTCCGGGCATGGATGTTTGTAAACGTATGGTGTAGAGGCGGCTGGTCCACCTTAAATCTGTCGTGGCCGAAAGTCCTTACGTTGGGTTGGCGTGGATGTTTGGAGAGTGGGGTGCCAGCTCAGGTGTTGCTTCGTCACCTGAACGTGGTTCAAAATTACGAGGTGTTGTCCTCGAATCTTTCCCTTAAGGTACTGATCCCCCGGACCGTCGTCAATAGCCCGTTGTGTTGCTCTAGTACGACGTTAACTAAAATTACCATTACCTATTGCTAAAAAAGTGAAAATGAGTGGAAGAAAGGTTTGTAATATGTGTTCCTGTTATTTTTAGAGCAATTTCTGAAAAAGTTTGCGTTTAATTTAAAAAATACCACATGATATCATCCCATTGTTTTTTGCTAAATTTATACTATAAATATATACTAAGATTTTTTTAACCATTTTTCCTTTAATTTTGAACATGAATTATATCACCTTGATTTATTTCACCAATAAAGAAAAAATTATGCAAAGAATGGTTAATCTCCACGTGATCCAATTTTCGTTTTTTTTTTCTTCTTCCAGACGCCTTGCTGAAAAGCGGAAAGACAACCGAATGGCGCTTGAACATTGGCGGATATATCGCAATCGCTTTCGGAGCATTTCTGCTGCTGGGATGTGTGGTCGCCTACTTCTTGTCTGTGGTGAGGGGAAACGTAGACGCTGTTCTGCCATTAATCAGGTAACTACTCTCTAGTCGGATTACGGGTGGATGTAATCCAGGTGGAAGACTAACGAATTTGCAACCGGAGGGTTACGAGTTCGAAACCCACCAAAGACGGGGGTGCACATTCAATCTGTTAAGGGGGCTGGAGTACGTTTAATATGTCATGGCCTCAAATTTCCTCACCTTTGACGTGGTGTGGAAGTTTGGAGAGTGGGGTGCCGGATCAGGTGTGTTGTCCTCGGATCTTTCCGCGATAAGGTAGCCGACCAACCGGTAGTTGCTTCGTCATCTGACCGTGGTTCAAAATTACGAGGTGTTGACCTCGGGTCTTTCCCTTAAGGGACTGATTCCGGACCGTTGTCAATAGCCCGCTGTGTTGCTCTAGTACGACGTTAACTAAAAAATTACCAATTACCAGATTAAACCTGATACATTGCCAGTTTTCAAAACATCGAAGTTTTTTACTTAAATGTTTTGAGTTGGGAGGCTTTAGAAAAGCAGTTTCAAAACTATATGAAAGAAAATACTTGAATAATTCTCGTGTGGAAGGTAATGGTAATGGTAATTTTAGTTAACGTCGTACTAGAATAACACAACGGGCTATTGACGACTGTAATGGTAATTTTTAGTTAACGTCGTACTAGAGCAACACAACGGGCTATTGACGACGGTCCGGAATCAGTCCCTTAAGGGAAAGATTCGAGGACAACACCTCGTAATTTTGAACCACTGTCAGATGACGAAGCAACACCTGAGCTGGCACCCCACTCTCCAAACTTCCACGCCAACCCAACGTGAGGACTTACGGCCACGACAGATTTAAGGTGCACCAGCTGCCTCTACACCATACGTTTACAAACATCCATGCCCGGAGTCCAACCAGGAATCTTCCCTCGTGTGGAAGGAAATTGTTAACCATTTTTGTCTATTAATCATTTGCTCGTCATTATAATGCCTTTTAATATTTTATTTTTCATTTTAGTGACGCAGCGGGATCGCCTCCTCAAAATGGACTTTTTGGATTTCTAGTCTGTCTAGGAGGAATGTTTGGTATGTAGTATATTGGAGAGTTTCATGATCCCACTCTAAGGAGACGTCCTTTATTGTATTAACGTAGCCGTTTAATTCCTGAATGTCTGTATAGCATAGAACGTAAGCTGATTAACACAGGGCTCGAAATACCCGGGTGCACAGGTGCACTGTGCATATAAAAATAAAATTGTGCACCTAATTTTTTCCCGCTTTAAACGTTAGGTGCACACAGTGCACCTAACGTTAAAAAAAATGGGGGGAAACGTATTTTATGTTATTTTGATGTTTGAACAAAATATTAGTATCGACATCTCTCGCTTTAAAGGAACGTAATTAAAATTCTTAAATACACACTAAGCGAAAACCAAATCGCTGTGCCGTAACGGGTTTATACAGTAGGAAGGTTTACCTGTGTCACTGCCACGAGAACTTTCCGATGATCGAAACATATTCCAGATGGCTCTGTTAAAGCAACTGTCGCGACAGCCGTGCGCCGCAGAATTTCGGTATGTTAAAATATTTTTTATTTACTATCTACTACGAACCTATATAAACATACACATTAGTTTACATTACATTAATACTCTTATATTACGTTTTTTTTTATGTGCACCTAACATATAACCTGTGCACCCAATTGAAAAACTTAGGTGCACAGTGTGCACCTGTATTAAAAAATATATTTCGAGGCCTGGATTAACAGAAAACATTTGTACTTGTTAGTTCTTAAGTAGTATTTTTAACACTTTCGCTGCTGACCTCGTGAGGATGTGTTGATAGTTAATTGTCTCGCCGTAGAAATGGGATAACCAGAACCACGCCAATACCAGAATAGATTGCCGAAAGCTCAGCCAACTAACGTCTGTCTCTACAACTCATATTACACGATTTTTTTTAAATACCTTAATCTCTACTATTATAAAAGGTCAGTGTTTGTCTGTAAAAGTGTTTGTTTGTTTATTTCTTTGTTTTCTGCCCTCCAAGTCCTGACGAATCTATGGCACTTACAGTAATGGGATTTGGCACACAGGTAGTCCGAATTGTTTGCAATATTTGGGTCGAGGCGAATTTAAAAATTCAATCTAGAACATTTTTAAATGAATTTTTTTAGTTTGTCTCACCGTTCTCTGTTCTTTCGGAAATGAAAAAGCACCAAAATCTAGACTTTTCTCCTTCACGTCACCATTGACGTCAGCCTTTGGAACCATGCCAGTTTTTTCAACTTCCGTCTCGAATGGTAGCGAGCAGATTCGAATGACCTTCGTTTGATTCGAGGTTAATTCATTTTGATCTCCTGAGAAACGGATTCGAGTGAAGCAAAATAAATTATTAAAGTTGTCACTGGCGTTCTTCAGTGCTTTTTTTCTATCTCATCAATCGTTAAAGATGGAATGAAAATTTTAACGGATTTGAACCTTAGATACCTTACACGTTTGATTTTCTTTTAATACATAATTTATCAATAAAATATTTATATTTTTGGTTTGCGAAGCAAACCAACACCATGAGCAATGTGACCCCCACGAAAAGAACTGTCACGGGCAACTCCGGGCTAGCCACGCAGTAGCTAGTAAAGCTATAAATTCGATACCACATGCCTTTACTCTACGCCAATACCAGCAGACGCACCTCACATATAATACAGATTGAAGCGAAGAATAAATGTTGAGTCGCAGCGCTTCCCGCGCGAACGCGTGATTGTCCACTCAGACATCACTCCACACCACGCGCCAGTGCATGATTGGCTCTTCAGCGTTCAAGCTACATCACGGGCTGGCGCGAGATAAGCCGCGAAAGTGTTAACCCTCCGGTGTAACGAGTAAACTACGAGTATAGCGCCATCTGTGGAGCTATAAACCTCAGAACTGTTGCCGAACTGTAAGAGATGAGAACATAAATAATTTAACGCCGGCTGATCATGAACACACAACCCTGTTGTTGAAAACAATACTTATTAGGAAAGGCAATTAATCTACCTTACCTTCTTTTTCACTTGTATTGCTTCAACTTCTACTTTAACCCGGGTCGTTGAATGAGAATAACTTCTGTTTTATACTTTACAGCAATCTATACTCACAAATTAGCAATGAAAGCAAAAGGCCTTTTTTTATTTACAAACTTAAAACATTTATTGCTATCATTAAGTATTTACACAAGAATATGTACATGTTTAAGCATTATCATGTTGGCAAGCATCAGCTCTCGTGACATAATACAATCTACCGCCAAAAGGGAGTTCAAAAACAAAGGTTAGTTTTCGCAGCAGTGCCGCCACCTACAGTCAGCAAAATAATTAAGTCTAGTTCGCAGTTGTTCGCGACATTCTCCCACCTTGAGTTTCTCGTAGGAATATGAAACTCAAAGTCACAAGTTCGTTCTTTTAGGTCTCTTGAGGAGTCTCCCGAAACGAGAATGACGATCGTCACATTGGGCACGGTGTTGATAGTGCGTTGCATCTGGCGAATCCTTTTCGCGAACCTCTAAAGGGTACAGTCTCTGTACAGGTCTCAAGAGAGATCCAGACCTGGTCTTTACTTCAGCAACTCTCACTTTACCATCTTTTCCAGGATAAAGATGAAGTACCTTTGCTAATGGCCAATTCACTCTTTTGATATTAGTATCTCCAATGAGCACGATGTCTCCTTCTTTGATATTTAATTCCATTTGAGTTTTAAAGGCTTCTCTAAGTTGACCGAGGTATTCATTCCTAAATCGGGTGCGTAAATTTTGACGCAGTCGTTGCTTGTAATTGAATCTTTTGTTTAATTTCCTTTCATCGATATTGTCCAGGTCAGGAACGCCCACTTCCGCGATCTCTTGAATAAACATAGCAGGTGTCAAAGCTATGAGGTCCTCTACGTCCTCAGAAAGATAAGTCAGTGGTCTGGAGTTGATTATAGCTTCAGCGTCGCAAATGATGGAATATAATTCTTCATAATGTAAGAGGGCATTGCCAAGAATTTTCCTTAATATTCGCTTGAGCAATCCAATTAATCTTACCCAGAATCCACCCCACCAAGGAGCAGAAGGAGGATTGAACTTCCATTTAATACCTTTTATGGAAGCAAATTTTGGAATTTCTTCCCATTGAATATTTTTCAATTCATTACAAAATCCGACAAAATTCGTTCCGTTATCAGAATAAATCGTGGATGGTCGTCCTCGGCGAGAAATAAATCTTCGCAAAGCCAAGGTGAAACATTCAGTCGATAATGAAGTTATTAACTCGATGTGGACAGCGCGGTACACCGCACAAGTAAATAATACTGCCCAACACTTTGTTTTGTTTTTTAAGTAAAGTGGACCACACAAGTCAATTCCGGTTATTTCGAAAGCCAAAGCTTCTCGTATCCTGTCCTCGGGTAGGGGTGCACTTGATATTTCGATCGGCTTACAGTTAAATTTTTGACATTTAATGCACTTTCTTATTACTTGGCGTATCGTTTTCCTACTTTTGATAATCCAGAATTGTTCCCGTAAAGTTGACATTAAGGTTTGTATTCCTGCATGGCACAGTTCAACATGTTTCTCAAATATAAGTTTATTTACCACATGATGTTTAGAAGGTAATAATAGAGGGTGACGGAAAGCTTCCTCATCTTTTCTGAGTGAGATTCTTGTTTTAACACGTAACAGTCCATCAGAGTCCACGTATGTCTGTAATTTGATATTTATGTCCTTACTGAAGCATTGTTTCTGAATATCTTTCAGAATTACTTTTTCAGCAGCACATATTTCTTCGATCTCTAATTCTCCTACAAATTTGTCACTTCTTTTGTTCTTGATATTTCTAATAAATCGGAGTATCCAAGCCATGATTCTCACAATTTTTCTATAAGAAGAAAATTTTGAAAAATCAAATTTTTCAACAACTGTGTCAATGGCAGAAATGACAATTTTTCGCTTTTCAGCATTTACTACCTCTAAATTTGGACAAGCCTCAGAAACAGGCCATTCTTCTTTTGAGCATTTTAGCCAATTTGGGCCTTCCCACCATCTAGATTTTACCAATGTTGTCGCATTGCACCCTCTGGATGGTAGATCAGCAGGATTCAAAATTCCTGCTATATGTCTCCAATCCTTTGGATCAGTCAAACGCCGGATCTCTTGTACTCTGTTGTGAACAAACGTAGCCCAATTTTCTTCTTTCGTGATCCAGTAAAGAGCATCTACTGAGTCTGACCAGTAATAGGTCGGGACATCTTCGAGACCCAAATCACCTTTAGTAGCACTAGCCAATCTGGCTCCTATCAAATAGGCTAAAAGTTCCAATCGTGGGATGGAAATCGGCTTTAATGGAGAAACTCTGCTTCTAGCTTGTATCAATTTGCACTCTATTCTTCTCTCACTTTCAGTTCGTAGAAATATGCAAGTCGCATAGGCCGACTTACTGGCATCGCAAAATACATGCACAGATAATGCAGAATCTAATGAAGAGTCTTTAAACAAACATCGAGGAATTTCTAATTCTTTCAAGTTATTTAATTCGCGTTTCCATTTATCAAATTTTGTAGACATCAAAATTGGTAGTTCTGCGTCCCAAGTGATTCCTGCTTTCCAACAATCTTGCAGTAAAATTTTTGGTCCTAAGGTTACAGGACACGAAAAGCCAATAGGGTCAAATATGCGGTGGACAGCAGATAATATTTTTCTTTTTGTTGTGGGTAGCTTGTCTTCTTTCGGAAATTCCTTCAAGTCTAAGGCTGAAGTATCCGTCTTCAATTTCCAATTTAATCCCAAAACTGGAACGGTTTTTGTAGATTCAGGAAATTCTACTAAAGAGTTGGTCAGAGTATGCTCCCACCCTCGAAGATCGAATTTTGCCGTGCTTAATATGGTGCGAGCTTCCGAGATAAATTTTTCGACTTCTGTTTCCGTGTTGACACTACAGACGCAATTGTCAACGTAGAATGATTTCAATAGCATTTGAGCTGTTGCTTGCAGCTGGGGTGGAGCATTTTTCAAATGCAATTCCAAAGTGGCTCCCAATAAGAACGGACTGGAAGTGATTCCAAAGACAACTCTTTTATGTTGATAGATTTTAGGTTTACTTTTCAGTCCATTTTTCCACCATAAAAACTTCAAATATCGCCTATCGTTCTCTTGAACTTCAATCTGCAAAAATGCCTTTTTGATATCTGATATTACTCCGAACTTCCCAAAGCGAAATCTATTCATTATTGACGGAAGAAGTTCGATAATATTTGGTCCTTTCTCAAGACAATCATTAATAGAAGGAGCATTCTTCTCTTTCACTGAGCCATCAAACACTGGTCTAACACTAGTGGTCGAATTTGTCTTGAAAACGGGATGATGAGGTAAAAAATGTTCCTCTGTTTCAGAGTTCTGGTTCAAGGAAATGTCTTCAATAATATCTTCATTCCTCCAGTCTCTAAAGACATCTTCATAATCATTCAACCTCCCTTTTCTTTCTAATGCTTGGACACAGCTACTTAGACGTTTCTCGGCTATCTTCCGACCATCTGGTAAAATTGGATGATCTTTGATCCATGGCAAGCTGACAATATACCTACCTTCTTCGTTTCTCATAACTGTACGGAGAAAATGTTCCTTTGCAGCATCTTCAAGTTCTTTTCTTGTGACCTTTTCACCCGGATCAGTAATTCCAAGAGTGTCAAGTTTCCATAAATTAGCTATACTAGAATCATTAACGTGTAACGTTAATAGAGTATTTAAAGAACTCGTTTCCGTTTCTTGAGTTTTCCCCATAATCGTCCATCCTAGACGTGTGTTCATCGCTATAAGTTCCGTTGATAAATCTTTGATTTCCCCAGTAAATAATTTCCCACAAAGGTCAGCTCCGATCAAAATTTGAATTTCGTTTGGATCCTTTTCGTATGAACAAACTTCTTCATTAACCGAAACATCACTCAAAAGTATTCCCGATAATTTTAATTTATTTATATCATTATTTTCCAATTTAGGAATGGAAGCACAAATCCTTTTTTGATCCATAACTTCTAATTTACAAGTGAAAGTTTTATCTATGTTACATAATTTAACAGAATATCTTTTATGTTTTTCCTTTGTTTCTATCCCGCCAAAAAGTCCATGAGTAACAGTTTCTTCCCCTAAGCATTTTAATTTCATTTTTTCTGCAAGAAATTTAGTTATATATGATCGTTGACTTCCAGTATCATAGATAACCCTCACAAAATGGTTGCTATCATTTTCTGAAACGCAGACAATTAATGTTTGTAAATACACTTCCTTAGAACAAGAAATATTTGCCAAGGCTTTATTTTTAATTGATTTATCATTTTCAGTTTCATTTCTGTCGGAATAAGTTTTAGAATAACACATTATAGATAAATGTCTTTTTCCACACATAGAACAAATAATCTTAACTTTACAAAACCGAGATACATGACCTAATTTCAGGCACTTAAAACAACCTCCCCGTTTAATTAAAATATCTCTTTTCTCATTGAAAGATAAATTAGAGGCATATACGCATTCGTTTGGATTATGTGTTGATTCATTACAAAAAACACACATCGCAGAATTCCTCTTCTCTGTATTTATTTCCGAGCTCAAAAGCTCTGCAGCTGTAGATGAAAAACCTTTATTATTTTCGAATTTAGTTTTTTCTTTACTCTCCGCGTTGTAATGTCTACGATGAAACACCTCGTCAGTGTGTCGGCGGTGAGGTAGGGGGGAAAGTTCATTTCTTCTACTCAATATCATTGGAATATTTTGATTACGAAATGATTCGGAAATGCTAGCGTCAGCTCTTTCCAAAGCATTTAAATGCTTACCCAAAAATTCTATTAAATTGTTAATGGTATATTCTCCGCAATCATATTCTTTGTTAAATGCGAAAACCAAATCAAGTGGGAGTAATTTCAGAATCATAGGGCACATTAAATTTTCGAATGTTTGCGTTGAAACACCTAAGGTTTCTAAGCTTCTTATTTGGGTTTGACAGTTGTCGAAAAGTATTCGAAAACCTTTAACATCATTAGTACGCTTAAGAGGGGACATATGCATCAAATTACTCATATGAGTGTTTATCAAAATGTCTTTTCGGGCAAAACGATCTTTCAAAACATCAACAGCTTTCACATAATTTTCTGCTGAAATAGCAAATCCTTCAACAGTATTTAGAGCTGTTCCAGCTAAATGTGCTTTCAAATAATTGAATTTGTCCACTTGATCTAAGTGTTCATTTTTGTGTATTGCTGTCTCAAATAAATTCCAAAAAGTAAGCCATTGGCTTACATTGCCAGAGAATTTCGGAATAGTAATTTTAGGCAATTTAACACTTATCGACTGTCGTTGTTTAACGTTCACTTCATCACTATGAACATACGATGATTGTGAAGGTGAAACATCTCGAACTACACTTCTTTGCTTTAAATTTACAAGTGATTACTCTTTCACTATACTCTTCGGCAGATTCAATTTCTTTTTCACACACAAGATCATCTATATTTAAAACCTTTTCTAAATCACTATCAACTAATTTGAGAGCTTTGAATTTATTATGCAACTGTTCTAATAATAACTCAATATCATTCTCGTCCGTTTCTGATTTACTAATTTCATCATCTAATCTAGTAAGAAATTTACTAACGGATGATCTCAAAACAGTTCGCTTTTTCTTAAAAGCATTTATTAAAGCTTGTGTTTGTTCATTGGACATCGTTATTGCACGTTTCAATTGCTAATAATTTACTGTAAAGTATTTAACGTTACTATCAATTTCAGATTCACAACTAATTCTGATCATTTTATACAGTTATAAATTCAACCATCCCGGCAGGGATGCCATTTAATGTTGAAAACAATACTTATTAGGAAAGGCAATTAATCTACCTTACCTTCTTTTTCACTTGTATTGCTTCAACTTCTACTTTAACCCGGGTCGTTGAATGAGAATAACTTCTGTTTTATACTTTACAGCAATCTATACTCACAAATTAGCAATGAAAGCAAAAGGCCTTTTTTATTTACAAACTTAAAACATTTATTGCTATCATTAAGTATTTACACAAGAATATGTACATGTTTAAGCATTATCATGTTGGCAAGCATCAGCTCTCGTGACATAACACAATCTACCGCCAAAAGGGAGTTCAAAAACAAAGGTTAGTTTTCGCAGCAGTGCCGCCACCTACAGTCAGCAAAATAATTAAGTCTAGTTCGCAGTTGTTCGCGACACCTGTAGCCTTTTCCCCGATATATTTTTAATGTCTCTGTCTGTACGTGTGTATGGAAATTTTATGTTTTAACTTCCAAATTAAACTACTGTGAATGATTAGAGCGACTCATGTTCATATTACAAATGTGGCGCGCAACCTGGGACCAGGGTATTGGGGTTCAGCAGCAGCTGCGAACTCGCAATTTTAGAAAGCTTTATCCTAGGTGTATCTTATTGAACACAGGAACATTGAAGAAGCCTTTCCACGGATCATTCATGTTCTCGTATCCGCGAGGAGTGATGAAGAATGAGATAAGTTTTTTTGTTTTAATTTTATTTCAAATCATACTTGTTTAGCGGTACTTTCGATTTTGCCAACATGTACCTAGAAACAGAATTTAGAAGTTAAGGGAGTCCGGGACAAAAAAATCTTCAAATTTTTGATTTTTTTTTTATTATTTTAAGAAATTTTCTCTGTGTTTTTCTGCTTAAAATGACGTCTAAATCATGTTTCTAACTTAATTAGAACTAGAGATATAATAATTTTTTTTGGTGCGCGTTGTTTTCAAAATCTAACACTCTTGACTGGTGTAGTCATGTCAACAACATATGTCTTTAAAACTACTTTTTTTTTTCCATGATACCTTTTTTCAAGATTTCCTGTATTCAAATTGCTATAAGTCGAAAACCGATAAAGTTTAAGGGTTGAAATTTGGAATATATGTTTTTCAGACATTATACTTTAATTTTGATTCAGCAAATTTGAAACAAATATTTACTTAAAAAAATATGACTTAAAAAAAAAGTACCTTAAAATTTTCAAAAATTTTCATTTAAATATTTTTTATTTTTTATAAAATTAATATTTTTTAAATTGTTTAATCAAAATTAAAGTTTATAAATTTGTGAATAATTTACTGCAAGAATTTTGAAAATGGATCAAGAATATTTTGAGTCTTAGCAATTTAAAATAAACCCTCTTTTTTTCAAAAAAATTAAATTAAAAAAATTTTAAAAACTTTTGGAAAAATTTTGTGTTGTGGTTTCGCTTATTAGTTAGATGGGTAATCAATACAAAAAAATTCAAAATTCTAAATTAATTAATAAAATTTTTTTTAATGTGTCCCGGACCCCCCTTAAACCATAAAATCTACACACGCAAGAAAAGACAAAAATATTCAAAGTATCTTGAGGGAAAGGTTAACAGGGGTGTGTTCATTATCGCAGGCGACGTGAAATTGTTTTTGTCTCACTTTTAGTTTGGCAACAGTTATGAGATTTATAGCTCCACAGATGGCGCTGCGGTTGTAGTTCACTGATTACATTGATGGTTTATTTTCCTGGTTGTGTTAATCTAGTGTGACGTTAATTGAAAAATACCAAAAACGAATAACTTAGCGTCGCAAACCACTCTGTTGTGACCAGCTTCTGATGCAAAAATTTGTTCTAAACTGTCACCAGTTCTAGGCAAGGGATAATTTATTTTCCCTACATGAATCTTCATTCTCACTTGCAGCAATAGGGCATTTTTGTCTCGAAGACGTATAGTGTCGAAAGCAAAACTAACCGAATCTATGGATGAGATATGCCCTTTGGTCGTCAGAACCACTTGGAAGATTAATATTCGAACGAGTTTTTATATGCAACACGGAACTCTTACGTTTAGAAAGACCGACCAACCAGTCTAGTGGTTAAGGAGTTGGCCTCTGGATCGGAAGGATTGGATTGGATTTGGTTTTGTGGCATTGAGTCCTCCTGGGACATATTATGCCAAACTCAAGTTAAGAAATCAGATGTAAAGTTTAATAATAAAATGAAATGAGTCATGTCATAATAAAATGCTATAATAAATACTATATAAAATTATATGTGATGGATGAACCCAATGTCATGTAAAAAGCTAAAAATGTTTGGATGAGGATTTTCTCCAACCAATTCTTCTAAAGTTAAGGTATAGGAATTAAAATGTTTAAGTCGCTGACTATTAAAACGATAACATTCTATTAAAATGTGTTTTACAATCAGTGGGCACAAATACAGTAATTGCAAATGGAATGATCTTCTCCGAGGAGCAGGTGTCTATGTGTTATTCGAGTATGTCCAATACGGAGATGTGTTAGTATTACATTGTCTTCTTAAAGGTGGTGACTGCCATTGAGTTATATTTGGTTTATAATAGCGAGGAGTTTGGATGGGAAGGTTCCTGGTTCGAATCCGTGGTCAGGGCATGGGTGTAAAATGTGATGTCAGTTAGGGTTAGTGATCGCCACCCACTGGGTACCCCTTTGCAATTGGCGCATCGATTTCTGGCCTTGTTGTGACAAATGATCAAGTGTCTGCCGTAAAACAAAAAAACTTTAGAAAGACTGTTGAAGGTTCTTTTAATAGAAATTTAATTTTTATTTATTATTCAATTCAACGAAAACAGAAACATCCTTTTGGAAAACAAACCTTTTGCTTCTAAAAAATAGTTTTAGAAATATTAATAAAGTATCAAGAGGTATTATGGAAAATGCAGTTGCAGAACAGTAAATAACAGTAATACATAGTTTTTTTGTGAACTTTTATACATAATACTTATATTTTTTCATAAATGTTCTGAAATAACAAACAATACACGCTATACATGAAGCTCTTCAATTTGTTAACCAATTTTTGTCAAACGTTCTAAACGCAATAACTAAACTTTTGGGTGGAGCTTTGAAATAAAAATTGGCGTTTTTTGGCGTGCTTTTTATATTGACAAGGAAGAATTTCCACTTTATTAATACAATTTAGGCTTAGCGGAAAAAAATTAACAAATTAAAGAAACTAATTTTTCAACAATCCTCAGACTGATTATTCATACTACTACTAGGTAAGTATTTACTTCATAAAGAATCTTCTCTTTTTCTAAAATATTATTACAGAAGTGTGTTCAAGTTCATTAATGTATAGTTTTAAGTGTAATAACACCAGGCTAAGTAATAAGAATGTTGTAAAAGATATACAAATTCTTGCAAACTGGAGTTGTTTAGACAATGCAAAATCAAAAAAAAGATAGTGATTTTGAAAAATTGAAAGAAGAGATTTAAATAACTAGTGTGTG
This sequence comes from Metellina segmentata, assembly GCA_947359465.1. Lineage (NCBI taxonomy): Eukaryota > Metazoa > Arthropoda > Arachnida > Araneae > Tetragnathidae > Metellina > Metellina segmentata. The sequence goes on from OX375874.1 coordinate 121,407,542, forward strand.
TGTGCCTTATATCTAATAAAGCGGAGTTGCCTTTTTTTGCCTGCCAATACTCGCTACAAAAATCACGCCTTAAAATGTTGGCATTTAAAAAAGTCTTTATGTTAAAGCTGTACCAACATTTATTGTATTTTTGTAATGTGTTCATTTGAAGAGATTAAGTATTTTCAGGAGCTGCATTTATGATCCAACGATATCTGATAGTGGAGGAAAAAAACAGTCAACTAAGCAGTGTTGTGACAACTGTCAACAAATTCAGCCTTTTGGTCGGTATCGTTTCCCTACTGGCCATTACAATAATTACCGGATACCCAATCAATTTCCAACGAAACAGAGACACTTGGGTGAGTTTCCTCATTTCAATTTCTCACTGTGGATATTCGTCATAGCAACTGAATATACCTTTGTTCGCTTTTGAGAATATGAAAAGATATGTTGCCTTGATGATGTGTAAACGTCTTAAAGCTCGTTTTCTCAGTAAATTGTTCAGTTAATGAGTTTCTGCTCTGATTCGACGATATTCTATATATATATATAGTTAATTTAGTACTAACAGCACTAATATTTTAATTTTATTACTAATGGTACCAATATTTTAATTTAGTACTAATAGTACTAACATTTTAATTTAGTACTAATAGTACTAATATTTCAATTTAGTACTAATAGTACTATTTTAATTTAGTACTAATAGTATTAATATTTAATTTAGTACTAATAGTATTATATAATATTTGATTTAGTACTAATAGTATTAATATTTTTAATTTAGTACTAATAGTATTAATATTTTTTATTTAGTACTAATAGTACTAATGTTTTAATTTAGTACTAATAGTACTATTTTAATTTAGTAATTATAGTATTAATATTTAATTTAGTACTAATAGTATTAATATTTTTAATTTAGTACTAATAGTATTAATATTTTTTATTTAGTACTAATAGTACTAATGTTTTAATTTAGTACTAATAGTACTATTTTAATTTAGTAATTATGGTATTAATATTTAATTTAGTACTATTAGTATTATATAATATTTGATTTAGTACTAATAGCATTAATATTTTTAATTTAGTACTAATAGTACTAATGTTTTAATTTAGTACTAATAGTACTATTTTAATTTAGTAATTATAGTATTAATATTTAATTTAGTACTAATAGTATTAATATTTAATTTAGTACCAATAGTACTATTTTAATTTAGTATTAATAGTATTAATATTTAATTTAGCACTAATATTATTATATAATATTTAATTTAGTACTAATAGAATTAATATTTAATTCATAATAGATTTTAGGACTGGTATTTAGAATTTAGTCCTAATAGTATTAATATTTAATTCATAATAGATTTTAGGACTGGTATTTTGAATTTAGTACTAATAACACTAATATTTTAATGTAGTACTATTATTCTAATTTAGTACTAATAGTACTAATATTTTAATTTAGTACTAATATTCTAATTTAGTACTAATAGCACTAATATTCTAATTTAGTACTAATAGCACTAATATTTTAATTTAGTACTAATATTCTAATTTTGTACTAATATTCTAATTTAGTACTAATAGTACTATGATTCTAATTTAGTACTAATAGTACTATTATTCTAATTTAGTACAAAAAGTACTAATATTTTAATTTAGATTTTAGGACTGATATTTACCAGGAAATACGAAAATAAGACTTGTGTTACATGTAACAATCCCTTTAAAAGTGCATTAAAAAAATTATAACGTTCGTTTTTCTTACAGTTTATGAATGTTGGTTTGCCACACATGATCGGCGGAGTGGTGTTTTTTGCCTTGGGTTTAGTCTACATAGCCCTGCAAACTATTCTCACTCTCTTCCTCAAGGCTAAAAATCAGACGTCACTTTTTGTTCGAGTGCTCTTGCTTTCAGTCTGTACAGCTGCCTTCGTTTATTGTATCCTTTTCAATGGAATCGATACTCATTTCGAATTCTACAGTTATTCGCTCTAACTAGCCAGCGTGTAGCAATACATGATTATAGAGCAACAAATTATATCCGATTGTTTAAACAAACCCATTTCATTTTCCTTGTTGTAACTATCAAGTATATACCCCATTACTACGATTTTGTTTAGTTGACTTTTTATCAGTTTTTGGCCATTTTCAATGTATTTTAAATAGCAAGTTAGTTGGTATAGTATTTTGGTTGGTTAATTATTTAATTAATCGGTTATAGGTTTTATGGTAATAGGGTGGTTATTTAGCCAATATTTTAAATTTGGAGTCATGTGGTTTTATGGTAATGTGGTATTATTAGTAACAAAATTTTATTTTCTGGTTTGAATACTGTTACTTACTTTTATTATTTCATGTGCTACGCATTCTTGTTTAAAACACTGTCCTATGAATGTCACTGCTATTGTCATTAAATCCATACGTAATTTTACTGAAAATATAATTCGGGCAGATTTTTATTTGCAAAGCCTATATAACTTTTATTAAAATATTTTTAACGCTATTAAAATCAAGAGGAACTTTATTGAAAATAGCCAAAACTGATATTATATTTAAAATATGTTTTAAAAGCCTTAACTTTTAAATCACTTTATAAACTTTATATTTTCTAAATTTTAATTCGCAATCAAGAACTATTTTTCACCTGCATATTTATTCAGAAAAGTCAAAGAATCGTACAAGAATGGAGAAGATTATTTCTATTTTTAGAATGCATAAAATTTTCAAAATAGTTCAATTTTTTCATAGCATAGGTATAAAATGAAAATTCAATCCCAAGTTCTTTCTATGTGTGCCATGCCATATCAACTATCCGATGAGCTAGTCACATCGCATATATTTTGAATATTTTACTTTTCACTAGTAGTACTTTGAGTTGTTTCATTTCAACAATGTTTCAAAAGTTGAACCTTAACCAGATCCACTTCAGATATGATCAATGTTCCTGAGCATTTAGGATCCATCTCACACCTCTACTATTTAAATTATACGACGAGTGAATTAAACTCCACTGGAAGTCTGGTAAGTTACCCACTTTTACTAAATATTTATGAACCAATTTTGAAAATAATTTTACCATAAGAAATAGTGCTTTCTAAGATTTCACGTGGAATTTAAAAATTTTAAAACTAATAGTATTAAGCAAGAGATACGACAGTTTTAGTTTTGTATCGGAAATTACGGTCCAAAATATACGAAATTTGTATGACCAACTTTTAATCGCATCGAATTTATTTATTAACCATTTCAAAAATAATTGTACCATACGAAAGAGTACATTCTAAGGTTTCTTGTGATGTTTTCAAATAAAAAAAATAGTAATAAACTATAGATATGACAGTTTTAACAAAAAAGTAACGAAACTGTCCCGATTTTCAAAAAAATATTTCCACGAATTAAAATTTCTAAAAAACACACGGTGAGGTACAAAAGTTCACGTTTAGAGGCACACTAAAAAAAAACCCTCATGGCTGAAGAGTGAAAATTTGTACGTGTTTTGCTCACTCGCGTTAGAAATTTCGCTTTGACATTTAATGCACCCTAAACTAATAGCCGCATCGGAAAAAAATATCTTCTCCGTCTTGTTCCCTGTACAATTTTGAGCAAACCATGTTCATTTCGTAATTTTCTGATTCGCACTTTCTCGGGAAACCGTCTAAGAATCGAGCAAAGAAAGAAAGTTTACAATCCTGCGGCTGCAGTGGTAACTTTTTTTAATATGGAGAGATTTTGAGCTGCTTTTCATGAGCTAGTGGCAGACAGTAGCGAATTACTTTATGACTTTATTTAAAATCTACGTGGAAATATGTTTTTCGAACACAGTGTCAATGGTAGTCTCAACGGACAGTAGATGACATATCATCGTTGAACTTTTTTCACTCAATTAAAATTCTACGACCGGTTTCAAAACATATTATACAAGCTTTATCGCCTCCTGGTGGTATATACCTCTCGGCAAGGTATCTCGTCATTAGCGAAGTTGACGAGATCTCAATGGACTAAATATCTCGCCATTAGAGGAAAATGTCTCGCCAAATCTTGATCTCGTCATCACAAAAAAGCGCCAATAGCTAGAAGACGCGATATCTCGTCATTAGCAAAATTGGTCGGACATTTTGAGCGATATATCTCGCATACATATGCATACATTTTACAAAGCGTTGATCTTAAGCTTTTCAAACACACTTCATCATAAGTTAAAATAGGCGGCGGTAGCCCGGCTGTAAGATTCGCTGATTAGCAACTTGAGAGTTGCGAGTTCGAAACTCGATCCAACAAAAGACCGTCGTGTACGCCAAGACCGGTGCATGTTAAATCTGTCCTGGCATCAAATGCCATCACGTTGCCATGGTGTAAAAGTTTGGTGAGAGGAGTGGTAACGTCGTCATAGGGCAGTGGTTCAAAATGACGAGGTGTTATCCTAGGATCTGTCTCCTCGGAATTGACACAGGACCGCCCCCTATAGTCCGTTGTATTACTCCAGTGCGCACTTACTTTATTCAAACAGAATATTTGTTAAGTTTATAATTTCCATTTTTTGTAATCCCATCTTTTGAATATTGATAAGATTTATATTCAATGCTGATGTTGAAGTTTTCAGCTTTTTGTTATTGGTCCCGGTTTCTTTTTTGACAAAAATTGAAGAAAATTTTTTATTTTCTAAAAATTACAGTGAGTATGTGCTGTTCTGTTCGATGATCTTTCTCTATCTTTCCAGTTGCTGCATCTTTCAAATGATGACGACATTTTCTGAGCCACCTACGGCACGTGGAATAGTCAATGACACCCCACAACCTACACGACACACATTTTCTTTTGCGTCTCCGAAGCATTTTTGCCCTTTTGGAAATAAAAAAAGCCCAATAGGTCGAAAAAGCTCCACATTTTCTGCCATTTTTAGTACCAAACAAAATTTAAAAACACAACGCAATGACAATATATCCCTCCAAGTTATTTGCTGAAATTCCTTCTTTCGAACAACGTCAAAACTTAACATTAGTAAAATAAATAGCATTTCTTTTTTGCGATGTAATGCCATCTAGCGACAAAAACGGGACAAACCGTTTGCATCACCCTATCCCAATACATATTAAAAATAAAACCTTATTTCAAATGCTGTGATGCCTTTCTGGCTATCGGAAAGACACTAAACGTAGTTTGCCAACCGTGGCCATCTAAACGTGGTTCTCTAAATACAGGCAAAGACGTGATCACAAACCGTATTATCTAAGCTAAAAGCGTTGGCATTTAGTAAACGAACGTTATTTGCCTAATAAGTTTCAGTTAACGTCCGTTGAATGTCACACAGGATAAATTACCACGCATGATGGACTCCACTAACTAAACTGATTTAAGTACTTCCTCCATTTTCCAACTCTCAACAGTATACGAGCACTGTACAGCAACCATCTTTCTAATCTTAATTGAGATCGATTTTGCTTTGAATCATGTATCACCTTCAATACCAAAATAGACTAGTTGTTTGGGCACTTGAAGGAAAATTATCCTGTTATTTTACCTAATTGTATACTTATAATGGGGTGATTAACTTTCATAAAAGACTGGGCAGCTGATGATAAAAACATTTTAAATACATTTATTTATGCTTGCCGTCGGTTTGTTAGGGGCAATGATGGCCCTCCCACTGGGTGCTCCTTCACAAGTGGCCATCACTTCCGGCCTTGTAGTGGCCAATGACTTCGGTCAAAATGTGCCCGCCATTAGAAAAAAAAAAAAAAAAAAATGCTTGCCGTCGGTAGGTAGGAATTTTAATTATCTCCACAATGGTGGCAACGCATTCCGCCAGGGGTCAAACCCGAAACTATCCATGTAAGGATAGTAGTCCCTTGTAGTCTTTAGTAGCCTCTTTTGGTTGTTTTTTAGTTTCTTATTTGCAGAGTTTCTGCTAGGTATTCTTGATGGTCATATGGGAACTGTGTTTATGTCGTTGCTATAAAGTCCCTGCCGCGGATTGTCAGAATATACTGATTGTGCAGATATTTTCTCTGCATTTCTTATGCTTTAGTGCTAGGTTTAGCCATCCTGGGGTGGGTCCTGGCAGTGGACAACGCAGGTGAAGTGAGCTTGTGAGGGGACACACAATCCAAGGTATAATACATCGGAGTTCCCTCTATTACACTAGAGCATTGGTTGGTTTGAGATAACCAGAATCTGTGAAGATAGCTGGGGAATGGGTCATGGCCAAAGACTTCTACACTACCCTACAATAATAGACCGAACGCCAGCGGATTTGCATAAAATCCGACTGCTTGTTTGGGTGTGTTTTTCGTGGTATGGCCTGGGACCTTTGCATGTTGTTCCTGGTCAATTGAACGCCAACGCCTGCACGATCATTTTGGACACTCAGGTTCTACCTACGCTCTGGGAATTGTATGGAATGGACGTTACTTCCAGGACGATAAAGCTCCATGTCACGTTGCAGACTCTGTCAAGTAGTGGTATCGAGATATGGATGTAAAACGTCTTCCCTGGCCCGCTCAGAGTCCCGACCTTCACCCCATAGAACATTTGTGGGACGCGTTAGACAGATGCTTATGGACCAGGGAACCACGTCCGAAATCAACAGCTGTGCTGGCGACATTCTTGCATCAGGAATGGACACCGATACCCATAGCTGTGTATCAAAACCGTGTTGAAAGTATGCCCAGATGGGTTGCTAGTGTAATTGCAGCACGTGGGGAACCATTCCCTATTAAAGCATGTATTCTTTCTCTTATACCATCACATCTTACTGTCCGCTCCTTTATTGTAAGGTAGTGTATGTTATGTTTTCTATCTTTTAGCTCCTTCCTTCAACCCTGGGTACCAATCTCCAACTTCCTATCGACACTGGTGGATCGTACACGAATACAGCCATCTCTGAGTGGGTGTTTGTGGTGTTCTTCTGCTTTTACTTCTTCACGTTCTTCAAGGAGGCGCAGGAATATTCCATCGTCGTTCTGGTCGAGACTCACTCGAAGAACGACGAGAGGACGGAACGGCCGGATGAAAGAGAGAGGGAGTTCAGGAACCCGGTGAGTGTACCGTCAGTAGAAGCACATAAAGTATGACTGTTGGTCATTTAATTGTAAAGGGTGTCTTTTTACAAAAGGGTCGACCAACCAGTCTGGTGATTAAGCTGTTAGCCTCTAGATAGGAAGGTTCCTGGTTCGAATCCAGGTCAGTGCATGGATGTTTGTTAGCGTATAGTGTAGAGGCGGCTGGTGCATCTTAAAACGTCATAGCTCTCAAACTATCCTTAGAGGTAGGTGTAATAGGAAGTTTAAGCAAAAAAAACCAAACAAACACGGTTTCTCAACGCTTTTATACTAGATTGCTGAATAACCCGCTCGGGTTGAAATGGTTAAATGTTGATTGGAAAATGAATTAGAATAATCAGTTTTCTTACATAGAAATATGCAATCATTTAAATTGTACAGAAAATACTTTTTAACTTCAATCATTTAAGTTGTACGGAAAATACTTTTTAACTTTTTTTTTATAGCTTTTACTATTTACTTCGGATGCAAATACGTATATACATTTAATTCCTGAATAAGATATTGCAATATGTAAAAGATTGAGACATTCACAAACAAAAACGAAATTCCGAAAAAAAAATTGCAGAATTCTGAAAAATGAAAGACGTGCAAAGTGTCGAATTTCGACTTCCTTGGCTGAAATAGAGCCTTTAGAAAAAAGCCACTGTAAAATATTGATAAAGACTATAATGATTTATGAAATTTAGTAATGCCTGAATATGACATTTCCCTGTATTATCTCAAATACACAAACCCTGTAGACTGTGTTTCCTTGTCAATATTCATTTATTACAAGAAAACAAACTTTAGATTTTAATATTGATGCTTCGAGGAGCACTTTTAGGACGACCAGTGCGCCAATTTTCATGGTTGCAAGTGCTATAGATTGGTTTGAAGACAGGAAAGTAATAGCTAATGCTTTCCGCAGTGTTCTAAAGCATAATCACTGTACCAAATTTGGTGCGGATTATTCAAATGATGTAGATTTGTATAGAAAACTTACACACGTACACACAAACTTGGAAATTTTCCAAACAATTGGCAACAATTTTCTGAAAAACGGAAATTAAACTCTTCTTTTGAAGAATAATGATACAATATTTACCGTTCTGCTATGAGTAGAACTCACAAAATGCTATTAAAAGAAAATTCTTTAATATTAGAATTTGATTCTATAAAGTTCGTTTAAATTGTTTTTCTGCGAATATGTTGATATGGAGGAAATCTTTATCTCCTATTTTACAACCGTTGAATGGAAATTGCATAGTTTATACATGCTGAATGTTTTTATGAAGCTATTTGTTATTTCCTAAAATGTCTATCTTTTTTATTGTTGCACATTTCCCTTTATGAATTACCATAATTATCTGTGTTCGAGATTTTGTAACAGAGTACTTTCCTTGAATAATTACTCCTAATGTCTTGAGTGATTACAGCATAGAGAGTTTCCTTTTTTATTATTGTATAATTTTCCTTTGTTATACAGCGGTGTTGCTATATGACATAAGATTCTCCTTTTGTAATTTAGTTGAAGGATTTCCCTCTTTTAAGACTTCTATATAAGTAACGAGATAAATTTGATTTTTAAAGTTGTGTTTATCTGAGAGAATAAAGTATTTAAAAAAATAGTTTAACGTAGCTTGTTTACCGCATAAGCATTTCGTGGTATGATATGATTGGTCTACAGCCACTGGAAACATATTCGCCTCATGAAGATGCGGGTTCGAAACCCCAATTGTTTCATTAGATATAATTCCATTGTCTATGACAACAAAAACTTTGTTTCTGTTGTCTTCGAGATTTTCAAATAAATCAATGCATCAAACACACCACTGAGCGGTGCCACCTAGAGTATGTAGTTGAATTTACATCGCACTGGAGCAGTACATCGGGCTATTGGTGACCATCCGTGATCAATCCAGAAGGGTAAGATCCTCGGGTAAGCCCACGAGGTCAACAAGTGAAATGGCACCCCACTTTCTAAACTTTCACACCACCCCTACCTGAGGAAATTTGAGGCCACGACTGATTTAACGCGCATTAGCTCCCCCGTACACGTCGGTCTTTGGATGGATCGAGTTTCGAACTCGCAACCCTCTGCTTTCTAATCCGTGGCTACCAACTGGGCCACCGTAAGGTGAAAGTTTCGGTGTAAGGGACAAAGTGAAATCCCAGTTGCTCAAATGAGTGTTATCGGAACTTAATTTTGTTTAAGCTGATCATTGCTTATGTTATCGGTATGGTGGTAATATTCAAGGAATTGGTGCCCCTTATAAAATTATAAAAAGGAAGGGGACTCGTAGATCACGTTTTAGGAGCTGGAATACGTCTCCTAATTCTTCTGTTTCCTTTCTTTCCTACTTTTCTTTATGTATTTTGTGTTCAATCAAATGCTAGTTTTTGTCTAATACCTTTTTTTTACGGTAGATGGCGACACCACACTATTTTACTGAAATCTCGCGACTTGTTTTATTACCTACTATCATATAACACCCGACCCACTTTTAATAGTAGGTAATAACCACCCAACCACGGTTTGAATTGGTTTACTCTAGATATAAGAGATGATCAAAATATATAGTTACTTGTGTGTTTCGTAGAAAAAAGTAATATTTTAACATCTTTCGCCATCTTTATAATTTTTACACCTAACTTGGACACAAATCCTACACATGCCTATCCATTCATTAGACATACATCGCACCCTTGCTGTGTGACAAAGCTACAAAATGAGGAAAGGTGACCCTAAGGTTACTCTACAAAAGACGATTTTGAGGGAGATTTGGAATTCCCTTTCTTAAGTTCTTTTCATTTTAACTCAATTAGTAAATATAACGATTTACGGCGAGTGCTCTCGCACTCGCCGTATAATATTCAAAAACCAATATTTTTTTACATGTGGCACTCTTGCATCAGGCATGTGACATTATCAAATTTCGCCATCTTCTTCTGTCATTATGACAAAGAATTTTTAATATTTGAAAAGTTCTATTCGGATTTTTTAAACATTATTATTCTTTCAATACCGACATAATTACACTTAAAATTTGCTTTATTCTAACTTGTCTGCCACTTTAAGTCGAACATTTTGTGGTGGTGTTGCGTGTAAAGAAAAGAAAATGAAATTTATAAGGAATATCTAATACAGAAAACAGCGAAAAAACAAAATAAAAGTTGTCGTGTAAAATGTTGTTAAGATATTAATTCGTGACTCTTTTTTTTATCTCTTGATCTCGCACAGTTGCCACAACTTACAACTAAAAGTACAGAGCATTTAGAAATGCGAAATTAATCCAGAGCGAAAGAAACAGAAAACATCACTTCACACGATCAACCAACACTAGTTTCCGTTTCATTAACGTGCGTTGAAAAATAACGTTTGCCCAAATATTCGGAAATCGTTTACATTGCGCAAAGAACAATAATAAGACTCGAAATAAATGAAGTATCAGAGCTGAAATTCCATAAAAAAGTAATTCTTCGAAAAATAATTGCTTTTTCAGCAGTACCGGTAAAGCAATCCAAGTAATCCTAATACTCAATCTACATTCCAGTTTTTCCAAAACTACCAAATCATGGTTGATTTAAGTATACTTACTTCGGTGTTTTAGCCGTGAAACTTATCTAAATAAAGAAATGTTCAGTATCGCATTCACTAAACTAATATGTAATGTATAAACTAAACTACATTGCAATCAAATATCTGGAATAAATTCATGTGATGTCTGTACAAACACAAAAACACATAATCGAACATAAAACAGAACGACGGACGGACAGACTTACGCAATCAAGTTCAGTTACTAAATGAAGATAAGTACTCACAGTATGCAAAGTTTCATGAAAATTTATTAAATCGTGTGGACGTTGTATACGGCACACACAAACAGACAGACACCAAACGAGAAAGATGCGCATTTGACATCAGAAGGGTCCAAAATGTATAGAAAACTTGAAATGGGTCGAAAATACTCAATGTACAAACAAAGACTCCATTCTTAAATGATATAGATACTGGTGAATGGATGTTTACTATGTTTTTATTCACACTTAATGCAGATATTGTTGACAAAAATACACTTTACTGAAAATGGCTCATTTTATGCTTGTTTCTGAGCAGGTGGTGAGCAAACCCCCTCCCGAGGCAAGGAAGGTTCTGAGACGCGACAGCACGTGCCAAACGATGCCGGACTTCTTCGAGAATACGACGAAGAATGTCCACCACAAAAGCGAGCGGCTGTCGCAGAACGACGTGACCAAAGATACCATGTCGGAAGTGGACGAGAAGCTGCAGCGAATCCTCAACGCTGCCGAAGAAGAGGCCCCGCCCAGCTGCAACGGCGGATCCGAGAAGACGGTGGTCAAAAATGGCACCGAGGATACGAAGCTCAGGAGCAACGACTCTGCTTGTCCGTTGTCCATACAATAAACGTAATTTTATCAGTGAATGTTTTATGTTGAGAACAATTGAGGCAACAGAACAAAAGTGGCCAAACACAAAAAAACCGAAATTTTATTATTAAGGTAAAGTGGGGCAAGTGCATACAAAATTGGTACAGCTAAAGTCTACGTTTATAGCTGTGGCAATGTCTTTGGCGAATTTTTTGGAGCGCTTATAAAGTCTCCAAAGAAAGAATTATTCCAAAAATATTTTTCTTTTCGCAACTGAAAATGAAAGCTTGAAAACACATTTAAGAACGTTTTAAAATGTATAATTTTTAAAAACTTTCACAAAAAGTAATAAGTTTAAATACATTTCAAAATATAATTGTGAACCATCAGAAAAACTAAACTGCGAATGTTGGGTAAGAATATATATACCCTGAAACTTATCAACTACACTAAATACAGTGGGCATGTTGCAAAAGAAAAATATTTTTAAAAGGAAAAAAAAGCAAGAAATAATACAACGTGAACCGTCAGAACTGTTCCCGGGAAAAATTTATAAAAAAACGAAAAGTCCACAAATGTCTAAAAAACAAAAGTCATAAATGTATCGCGAAAAAAATTATAATAAAAGAAAATTCCACAACTGGGGAAAAACAATTATTAAATCAACCAATGAAATCAAAGAAAAAAATTTTAAAGGACCAATGCAATCAAATAATTATTGTTTGGTTTGATGTTGGATTACGCAGAGGTCGTATTTCGCCAAGCAGCGCCAAACACAAGAACACAAAATTTGGGAGTGGAGTAGCTGTTTTCCCTTTCATTTCCTCAAAACTTTGTTTTTTGGCTCGGTGTTTCACTTAAAAGCTGATAATATATTTGCAAACATATTTAAGCAGCCCTATAGTAAAATGTTTTCTTCAGTTAATGAGTAACTGCTCTAAGCCGACGATGTGTTCTCACGATGCATAAAAGGCTGGCTGTCAAAAAACATCGCGATTTGGGGACATGAAACACACTGGTTCACAACCGCTCTATGGCAACAACGTCTGCAGAACACAATGCTTTTAGCAACTCCCTCAATTGAAAAAAGAAACAAATCCGTTTCAATAACGTTACTTTTGTTTTCCATGTCATGTTCAAACTTGAATTGTCCAATGCTTATGCACGATCTTTTTCGAAGAGAATGAAGCAGAGTCGTAAATGTTTAAGAGCTGATTGTTTGTGCAGTTATTTATGTGTCATTTTTATTTAAAAAGTTTTTTATAATGTTGTGTTATTTCTACTCTTTGTAAGTTCTTTTCTTTCATTCAAATGTCCTATTGAATTAAAACCGTTGTATATTTTATAAGAATAAACGATTATTTTTTTTACATTTCCCTATTTGTGTTTAAAATATGTCTTGACATACTATAAAAATAGCTTTGTAAATTATTTCAAATATTCACCGCGTAGTTCTATCATGCACCAGCATAAATATCATTGTATATTTTATAAAAATAAATTTTTTTGTTTTTTACATTTCTCTATTTATAACTGAAACACGTCTTGCCATAATATAAAAATAGTTTTGTAAATTCTTTCAAATATGCACCCCGTAGTTCTATCGGGCGATAGAATAAATCCGGCACTTTTAAAGTAAGATAACTTCCAAACTCTTATGCATGGATATACAAATTTGTTTAAGTTAAGAATCCGTAGTTGTACTAAAAGAAGAAAGTTAAAAAAAAAAGCACTTTAATAAAACGACAGTGAGAAAAATCGCACCGTATTTCTAAACTCGTGTTTTACGATTATGCGATTTTGGAGTAAGTACAATTTCCTACTCGCTTAAACCTAAATTATAAAACTAAGCAGTAAAATTTGATTGGGATATTCGTGCATCGCATACAAAAATTCCGTCGCTCGAATTCGTTAAATAAAAGACGTTTATTTTTAGGGTTGTTGTGGCAATTCTTGAGACACAGTTAATGCGAACTTGACTCAATCAATGTCTTCCTGTATTACTTATAGATAATTTCCTCATTTGTACAGCAGAAAAGATATTATTTATTTTTCCAGGAAATAGGAAAAGCATTAAAAGTATATACAGGGATAAATAGAATTCAATGGAGAAATAAATCGAAACACGTTATTGCATGAGCCTATTTTTGGCAACTACATTCCAAAATATTTTCCCCAAATAAATATAAGCAGCCGGATTTGCAATCACTAAGCAACACAATGTTTTTGAGGATTGAAATGTTTTTATGGCGAAAGTAATATGAAAAAAAAAAAAGAGAAAGAAATACATTTATAAGCAGATATTATGGAACCTAAGCCATGAAGAAAGAAAAAAATTATAATATATGTTGCGCCCATCATATGAAACACACAATATAAATGCACAACAAAAAATGCCTTTTATTCTTTTCTCTGAATGTAAGCATGCATCTTGCAATGAAATAGACAATTCATGTGGGCGGAGTCACTGTCATAAGATCTCTGTAGGGTAAATCACGCGAGCTTACGAATCGACTTTAAAGGGTTTGAAAACCCTTAAAATTATAGAATTTAACACTTTTGAGCTCATTTTCAAATAATCAACGAACAATGATTTAATTTTTACATTGATTAGATTTTAGGCACACATATATAATCAAGTATGAAGATCCATAAACGACTTAAAAAAAAGTAACAAATAAAATATTTCAACTAAACGAAGGGGGGGGGGGTGTCAAGACATATAAGCCTTCGGCCTACAGGAATATTGCTACCATGTTGTGTGCACCATAACTAAAGATCAAATGAACCTAAAACCTTCACTTAACATTTTTTATAATCTGAACAATTTTAGGTTTTTAAAATACTATAAGTTTAAAAAAAAGAGTTTGAGAACATTAAAAGAATTATCATTTTTCTCGGCAAATATTTTTTTTTAACGTTGTAAAACTAATAATTTTCAAGATTTTTTTAAAATAATAATAAAATAATAGTCAAAATAATAGAAGTTTTAATAATAAAAAATTAAAACCTACAAGTGTTTAGATTACATAAAATGTTAAATGAAGGTTTTAGGTTCATTTGATCTTTTGTTATGGTGCACACAACTTGGTAGCAATATTCGTGTAGGTCGAAGGCTTATATTTCTTGACCCCCCTCGTTTAGTTGAAATATTTTATTTATTACTTTTACTAAATGTGTTTGTGAATCTTCATACAAGATTATATATGTGTGCCTAAAATCTAATCAATTAAAAAATTAAATCATTGTTCGTTGATTACTTGAAAATGAGCTCAAAAGCGTTGATTTCGACAATTTTAAGGGTTCTCAGACCTCTTAACCGATTGACTATCGAAGGGCTGACTAGTGTTTTCGATCACGGAGGATTTTTCCTAACCAATCAATAATTTAGGTAGGTAGGTAGATAGTTAATTAACATCTCACTAGAGCACCACACAACAAGCTATTGGTGTTTATCCGGAATCAATCCCAAAGGGAAAAAAATCTGAGGACAACACATGACGTGGTGTTGTCGTCGGATCTTTCCCATCGGGTTTGATCCTGGACTGTTGCCAATGGACCGTTGAGTCGCACTTGTGATACTTTAATTAAGGTGTGTGTATATACTAGTAAACAGGAAAATCGACCAGAATATTAATATTTTTTTTATTAATTCAAAATATTTTCCGATTTCTTAGCTTTCAAACGATGCCAAGATCTTGCAAATATTTGAAATAGTTTTCTTGTTACGAGGGCTTTTGTTATGTACTGTGCTGCACCACGATCAGACATGTTTCCTAAACTCGATTTCTGAAGAACTGCGTTTTTTGCAATAGGAGTCTTTGTTCGAAACGTAATAACTCTTCAATGAATTCATCTATTTTAATTATTTTTACATCATTATGATCTATATAACACACTGAATGTTTTCAACCTCAATCAGAGTATTTAATCAATAAATGGTTTTTTAAATGTTGAAATCCCTGAAAAAAAGTTGACTTTTTTGCGCTTCCTTGAATAAAAAAATTGTAAAAAATAAACTATTTCTTCTTTTAAACTGATGGAGGCTGAAGAATAATTATAATAATAATAACCTGAATAATAATTTAGAATGGGAATCGTGTTTCTGAATAAATTATAATTTGAGTTATCACGTTTCAAAAAGCATGTTAAATGGCTAATTATACCTTTATTAGATCATTAATTATTTGTACAGTATGATTTTTTCTCCCTGAAATGATTTTAAGAATACACAAATTACCTGCAGTAAAAAAACTGGATTTAAAAAAAAATTAAAAAAAAAAATCTCCTAGTTATACTTACACCTTAATAAAAACAGAGGACGCATTGTTTAAAACGACTGTCAGATGGCGAAGTCAACACCTGAGCTGGCACCCCACTTTCCTAACTTCCCCACCATACCAACGTGGCAATTCGAAAAGGAATTATGAAGTGAGGTTTCGCGGTGAAACCACTTCGCTTGAAGGGTTTTTATGACGCAAGGGCCATATTTGGCCAAGCTGAGCCAGACACAATATCAAGTAATTGACGTACACACATAGAAAGCTTCACTGACACAGAAAAGAGAATAGTGAGGGAGGAATTCGCTTGAAAGGATCAACGCACATTGTGCAAAGAAGATAAGAGGGCTGTTCAATAAAAAATGGTCATCATTTTTTTAAAGGTGATTAAAAAAATCAAGAAAAATAAAATTCATATTGAATGTGTAGTGGGATAAGTGGAGAATAGGTAGCGCAAGTTTCATGGTCATGACGTCATTGCTGAGGCCTTGGCAGCCGGGCAAGAACGCCTAGTTTTACTTTCGCCTACGTCAAAAATGGATGTGACACGCGAAGTGCAAAGCACTGCATTGAAATTTTGTTTTCGCCTTAAGAAATCGTCAGAACTTTCAGAATCTTTCAAAAACCTATGTCATGTGTGTTCCCAATCCTCCATAAAGTCCTGATGTACACATGCGATTTTTTTTTCTTTTCCCGAATTTGAAGAAACATCTCCGGGAAAAGCGGTTTTTATCATCACAGGCAGTAGTAAAAGTTGCGTAGGCGATTTTGAAGGAACTGTCAAAAAATGGCTTCCAGCATGTGGTTGAAGACTGGAAAAGAGGTGGGATAAGTGCATTGCTGTAATGGAGAGTATTTTGAGAAAGATCACAAAAATTCGGAGGATTAGTATATGAAATTGTTTTTATTAATTTATGATCATTCTTTATTGAACAGCCCTCGTGAAAAGAGCTTGGACAGTACAGAATTTCAAATACTACGGTTAATGTAGGGTAATTTGTATAAAATACATTTAAGAAATAAAAAAAATGATAAAATAATCTATTATAAATTAGTTGTTATGTAAAAGATCTGTACGCTTATTATGCATAAAAAGTATTTGTTTATATAATGAAAAGTCCGAGGGGGAGACGCGTATCGTTTTGAGCGCCAATTTAGTATTTGTACAATTAAGAAAATACAATACCCTACAATAAAGGTCCGGGCAGCAAAGTTGTGATGGTATAAGGGAAATAAATCTTGCTTTAATAGGGAGACGATCCCCCCACGTGCTGCAATGACACTAGCAACCCTTCTGAGCATTGTACCGTATCGATGAAAAAGTAAAACCACTTTCTGGTTCAAATAGTTGTATTAAGAATTAATATTTACAGAATTTGTACAGCTATAGTTTTATAATTAAAGACGATATTAATCACTGATACAATACAACCGTCTTAAGATAAAAATGTTCACAAATCTCTCCTGCCAGAAAAAGCCTCCGTTCCAAAGTGTCTCTTCCCAGCCCGCTTCCTCCAGTCGTCACTTCCGCAGTCAGACCAGGAGGTAGACTTGGTGAACCTTTCCCGTTGTGAGCTCCCACGATTCTGGATAATGATGCTGGATGCTCTTACGATGTTACAGACTCCTCCCCTCCAGGAAAACTTTTCTGCAGATCTCAATATCTATCTCAGCTTCAAACTCTGGAACTGAAATTACTTCTTCCTTTTTTTTCTTCCTCTTGATTTTTTCTTTCTAACCTTTTCTCCTTCTGCATTTCAAATTCCCGTAATTTGGTTTCATACTGGTACTTTCTCTTTTCTGCCTCTTCTCGAGTAGTTTTTAGTCTCTGTCCGGCTTCTTCCCACTCCTCTCGAGCTTCTTCCCACTCCTCTCGAGCTTCTTCCCAAGCTCCTTTCTCTCTTCCACACTTCCCTTTGGCTTCTGTCCGAGCCCATCTCAGTCGTATAAATTCCCACTCCATTTCAGCACTTTCTCGTCGCCAAACCGCTTCTCTTAAATTCCGTTTAGCTTCCTCTTGTTCCTGTCTTTAATTAATAATAGATATCATTATATTTTCTACACGTTTTGCATCGTATAATTTAGAACCCTCTATTATTTTTTTCAATTGAAGCATTTCCGCATATGGAGGAACCTCTTCTCATAATTCAATTGCCAAAAATTACATCTCCTCCTTTCTAGCTCTCCCAAGAAATGCCATAGTGATCCCAGTGTAAACACAATCAATTAAATTCTACGTCATACAATCATTTAACAACTCTTTAAGATACACAATTCTAACATAACCTAGAATTCACATTCTTAAAGCACGCAAAATAGAATACGCAAAACACTGAAAATCAGTTAATAAAATAAATACTATTATGTTATCAAATACTATCGATTAACTCAGATAAAACAAATCAATTCTACTTTCGATTTAAATCAGAATAAGGAACCAAATCTATTTAATTAAATTTCAGAGCAATATGTTTTACATTATTTTAAAGGAAATAATTAAATTCCATACTTGCACAAATAAATTACCAAACAATAAAAACACATTCAAATGATAATTAAACATAAACTCGATAATATCGTTTCTTAAAAGCACTTTCGTATTCATATGTAACTACAACTGTTCAGTGCAATACCCTTACACTAAAGAAAAACTTGAATTTTTCCAAAATGATCGACAAAAATTTCATAATTAATAAATCAAAATTGATTTTACCAATGATAACTATTTAAAAAAAGGATTCTTGTATTAGAAACATAAACCTTTTAAGTATAATACACACAACTTGCTATCAAAATATCCTTCCAATATGATCATTACACAATGATATATCAATTTTTCTAAAATAACAATATGGTATAAAACAAACACACAAAAAAAAAATCAGAATTGATGTTATATCTACGTCAGAATGACTTAAATGCTAGTCAGGATTGACTTAAAACAAACCAAAATTTGAAACAAGATGCTTCAAAACACACTCAAGTCTGTCGACTTCTCCAATGAAAATAGAAACGGGTCGTTTCAAAACTAAACAAGTCAGGTTGACTTCAAAATAAAATTTGAAACAGGTTGTTTCAAAACACAAAGTCTGGCGACTTCTAAATAACAATAGAAACGGGTCGTTTCAAATCAAGTCAGGTTGACTTAAACTAAGAATTGAAACAGGATGTTTCGAAAAACAGAAAACTCTGTAACAAATGCATTTTCGGTGTGCACCGATTCTTAAATTTACAACAAAATTCTGGTAAGTTGGCACTTACCCTTTTAAAACAGCCACACATCAGACGCGCTGGCGGTCGTCAATATCCAGGTTCCACACGAACATTCCAGAAGACGCTGGCGGTCTTATCACCTTCAACAGTAGCTAAAAAATGTAACTCGGATTTCGCATCCCATAAGCTGCCACCACTCAGGCAAGTCTGTACCGTATCAATGAAAAAGTAAAACCACTTCCTGGTTAAAATAGTTATATTAAGAATTAATGTTTACAGAATTTGTACAGCTACAGTATTATAATTAAAGACGATATTCATCACCGATACAATACAGCCTCCTTAAGATCAAAAGTTTTTCAAATCTCTGCCCCTAGAAAAAGCCTCCGTTCCAAAGTGTCTCTTCCCAGTCCGCCTCCTCCAGTCGTCACTTCAGCAGTCAGACCAGGGGGTGGACTTGATGAACGATTCCCGCTGTGAGCTCCCACGATTCTGGATGCTCTTACGATGTTACAGCATACTTTCAACAAGGTTTTGATACACAACTACGGGTATTTGTGTCCATTCCTGCTGCAAGAATGTCGCCAGATCAGCTGTAGATTTCGGACGGGGTTCCCTGGTCCGTAAGCGTCGCTCTAACGCGTCCCGCAAATGTTCTGTGGGGTTTAGGACGGGTTTCTGTGAAGGCCTGAAGACGTTTCCCCTCCAGGAAAACTTTTCTGCAGATCTCAATCGAAGAAAAGTCCCGAAAAGAGAATGAAAAGTAATGAGCATAAGTACTCACACAAAGGGTCCAGTACCAACTTACAAGACCGAATCAGTGCTTCACCAAATTCAGGGTACTGACACAATTTTTACATAACAAAATCGAATGAAAGAAATTTTACAAATAATGGATAATCGTAAAGGAAAAAGGCTTCACTCATGACAGTTTCCCTGTGGTCAGAATCAACGCTTTCAATTCTAAAACACCTGCATACTCCGAGTTTGAGAGTTTTTTTTCTTGTGTCTGTGGGGAATTGCTTTTTGGTAATCACCTTGTTTTTCTGATTCGATTCATTTTCAATCTGTCTAACGAATTTCTTTTGTCCTGTCGGGACCATGGGCACACATTGCCCGTAGCTTGCTTCTCTAGTTCTAGGCCGAGGACAAGCGAAAAGCGGTACACTCATGTGGAGATCGGAAGGTAAATAAGGTATAGCTTGAGAGACAATGTGCGATGCATTTCTGTAAGGACCTACAGTTGTGGGTAGTGTAACAAGTGTCTGAACTCTATGGGGTGAAAGTGGAGTGACAGGCAAACATAAGTTAGTTTGTGCTGCAACAAAATGTAAGACATGACCAGTCACAATCCCTAGACCGGTGCTGTCTATTGGAATTGTTGAGGGATCAGTTTCATCTGCATCTTCCATTTTTGAAAAAGCCTCAACGCAGTTTTCAGTCAATTCAATTTCCCATGACAGTTCCATGCAACCATTTCTCCCAGAACCCTAAAGTGTGTACTGTATTTCTTCGATTTCTTCATCAATGGCGTCTCTGCAGTCAACGAATTCCAAATCAGAATTGATAAATTTTCCCCTTTCCTCTTCGTCTTCTTTTTTTCTTCCACTTGTTGAGCCATTTGTCTCTGAGCATGTGGTTGAATGGTGCTCACCTGATATGGCACATCATCCACCTTCTAGAAGTGTAGCTGTTCCATTCCCCAACAAATATATTTCTTTGACAGGGGGATTACAGGCAACTGCGACTTTGGTTACTAAATGCCTGAACATTCCTTGTAGCTCCACCTCTGCTAAAGGCAAACAGATTGGAGTGTTGTCAACGGCTTCTCTTTCCTCTTGTTTCTTTCTTTTTAATTACTTCTCCTTCTGCATTTCAACGAACGTTTGGGAATCAATTTTCAGAAGTTCAAGTCCTTCCCAAGGCTCCATCTCATTCATCTCATTTGGCGGGAAAGAAAACAAATCATCTTCGTCAATATCTATCTCAGCTTCAAACTCTGGAACTGAAATTACTTCTTCCTTTTTTTTCTTCCTCTTGATTTTTTTTCTTTCTAACCTTTTCTCCTTCTGCATTTCAAATTCCCGTAATTTGGTTTCATACTGGTACTTTCTCTTTTCTGCCTCTTCTCGAGTAGTTTTCAGTCTCTGTCCGGCTTCTTCCCACTCCTCTCGAGCTTCTTCCCACTCCTCTCGAGCTTCTTCCCGCTCCTCTCGAGCTTCTTCCCAAGCTCCTTTCTCTCTTCCACACTTCCCTTTGGCTTCTGTCCGAGCCCATCTCAGTCGTCTAAATTCCCACTCCATTTCAGCACTTTCTCGTCGCCAAACCGCTTCTCTTAAATACCGTTTAGCTTCCTCTCGTTCCTGTCTTTAATTAATAATAGATATCATTATATTTTCTACACGTTTTGCATCGTATAATTTAGAACCCTCTATTATTTTTTTCAATTGAAGCATTTCCGCATATGGAGGAACCTCTTCTCATAATTCAATTGCCAAAAATTACATCTCCTCCTTTCTAGCTCTCCCAAGAAATGCCATAGTGATCCCAGTGTAAACACAATCAATTAAATTCTACGTCATACAATTATTTAACAACTCTTTAAGATACACAATTCTAACATAACCTAGAATCCACATTCTTAAAGCACACAAAATAGAATACGCAAAACACTGAAAATCAGTTAATAAAATAAATACTATTATGTTATCAAATACTATCGATTAACTCAGATAAAACAAATCAATTCTACTTTCGATTTAAATCAGAATAAGGAACCAAATCTATTTAATTAAATTTCAGAGCAATATGTTTTACATTATTTTAAAGGAAATAATTAAATTCCATATACTTGCACAAATAAATTACCAAACAATAAAAACACATTCAAATGATAATTAAACATAAACTCGATAATATCGTTTCTTAAAAGCACTTTCGTATTCATATGTAACTACAACTGTTCAGTGCAATACCCTTATACTAAAGAAAAACTTGAATTTTTCCAAAATGATCGACAAAAATTTCATAATTAATAAATCAAAATTGATTTTACCAATGATAACTATTTAAAAAAATGATTCTTGTATTAGAAACATAAACCTTTTAAGTATAATACACACAACTTGCTATCAAAATATACTTCCAATATGATCATTACACAATGATATATCAATTTTTCTAAAATAACAATATGGTATAAAACAAACACACAAAAAAAAATCAGAATTGATGTTATATCTACGTCAGAATGACTTAAATGCTAGTCAGGATTGACTTAAAACAAACCAAAATTTGAAACAAGATGCTTCAAAACACACTCAAGTCTGGCGACTTCTCCAATGAAAATAGAAACGGGTCGTTTCAAAACTAAACAAGTCAGGGTGACTTCAAAATAAAATTTGAAACAGGTTGTTTCAAAACACAAAGTCTGGCGACTTCTAAATAACAATAGAAACGGGTCGTTTCAAAACAAGTCAGGTTGACTTAAACTAAGAATTGAAACAGGATGTTTCGAAACACAGAAAACTCTGTAACAAATGCATTTTCGGTGTGCACCGATTCTTAAATTTACAACAAAATTCTGGTAAGTTGGCACTTACCCTTTTAAAACAGCCACACATCAGACGCGCTGGCGGTCGTCAATATCCAGGTTCCACACGAACATTCCAGAAGACGCTGGCGGTCTTATCACCTTCAACTGTAGCTAAAAATTTAACTCGGATTTCGCATCCCATAAGCTGCCACCACTCAGGCAAGTCTGTACCGTATCAATGAAAAAGTAAAACCACTTCCTGGTTAAAATAGTTATATTAAGAATTAATGTTTACAGAATTTGTACAGCTACAGTATTATAATTAAAGACGATATTCATCACCGATACAATACAGCCTCCTTAAGATCAAAAGTTTTTCAAATCTCTGCCCCTAGAAAAAGCCTCCGTTCCAAAGTGTCTCTTTCCAGCCTGCCTCCTCCAGTCGTCACTTCAGCAGTCAGACCAGGGGGTGGACTTGATGAACGATTCCCGCTGTGAGCTCCCACGATTCTGGATGCTCTTACGATGTTACAGCATACTTTAAACAAGGTTTGGATACACAACTACGGGTATTTGTGTTCATTCCTGCTGCAAGAATGTCGCCAGATCAGCTGTAGATTTCGGACGGGGTTCCCTGGTCTGTAAGCGTCGCTCTAACGCGTCCTGCAAATGTTCTGTGGGGTTTAGGACGGGTTTCTGTGAAGGCCTGAAGACGTTTTACATCTATATGTGTTCATTCCAACTGCACAACATGCAAAGGTCCCAGGCCATACCACGAAAAACACCCCTAGACAAGTAGTCGGATTATATGCAAATCCGTTGGCGTCTGATCCATTATTGTCGGATAGAGTATGTTCATCTTAATAAGTCAGAGTATTTAGCAATCTAAGATATGTAGGTATTTTAATTAATGTCGCACCGGAGCAATACGACGGGCTATTATTTAGCAATCTAAGACAACTTCAACTTTTATAAAGTTATAGCACGTGGGGTAGTTGGTATTTTTTAGTTAACGCACTGGAGTACTACAGCGAGCTATTACCGACGGTCCGGGATCAAACGCGAAGGGAAAGATCCTCGGACAACACCACGTAATTTTAAACTACAGTCAGATGACGAGGTCACACCTGAACTGAAACCCTACTCTTAAAACTTCCACACCGCGCCTACGTGTGGATTTTTGAGGCCATGATAGATTTAACGTTCTTTCAGCCTCCTTTGTACATTACGGTGTTTGGCTGGATTCGAACTCACAATCCTTCGGTTGCTAATCCAATACTTTTCCAACAGGGCTACAGGGATCGTAATTTCCCATATTTTTTAGTATATCAGGTGTTCCCTCGTCACATCTGACCTTGGTTCAAAATGATGTGGTGTTGTATTCGGATCTTTCCCTTAGGGGATTGATCCCGGACCGTCGTCAATAGCCTGATGTGTTGCTCTAGTACGACGTGTGTGTTAATTAAAATTTACCAATTACCCATATTATTCAGTCAGATTGTTGCAAAAACGTGCTGTTCCTACAATCAAGGGGTTGAAGCCGTGGTCCTCTGTTCAACAGAATCTATTTCCGATTCATGGTACTTTCGAATCTACTTTGAGCAGTAGTTCTTGGTCTAATTAGCCCTCGTTAAGCAAAAATGGCGTTCGGTGACTAATCAAAACAAGGATAAATGTGTCTAAACTAGACCGCCTTTTAGTTAGCAATCGCCTCGGAGGGAAATGTTATGACGAAGTCTGAAAAAGTGAAAAACAATAAAAACGAAAACCAACCTCAATTCACAATAAAAATAGAATAACCAACTTTTGTTTCGAGTTTCTAAAGATTCGCATTACCCCTTCATGGTCACGTCACGGTGCATTCGAAAGCAACAAATTAACCTTATCGTCTGCCACTTCTGAGGGATTAATGGATTAAAACCGTTCCATGGAACAAAAAGCGGTTCGAATCTTCCGGGGGAGAAGCGGGATTCTTCCTCCCCGAGTGATCAAAATGGCGCAAGCGAACTCATTAAACTCGATAAAAATAGCTCGTTCAACCTCAATGACACCCGGTGGGAGGCGAATTTCAACTCGCGCTTACTCGTCCGGCCATAATCGTTCACGCCTCGCTTCATTTCGATTCAAAAGGGAAAATGCACCCCTCTCTATAAAAGACTTAGTTCTCATCTTGGTCATCATTCCATTCTCAGCTACTCCCTCCTATCGGATTTCTTTCAGCTCTGTCTTCGCAAAGGTAAGATTTATAGACATGGATACATATTTCATCGGTTCCCTTTGCGGTCTTGTTTTAGCTTTGGGTAAACAATCAATTAATTAATCAATTAATCCTAACATTAGTAGTATTCTTGAAAACACATATTTCTTTATAGTTTTTATATATTTATTAATGAAAAGAAAACAGGAATGTACACGTGAAAATAAATAATTTATGTTTACCTTTAGAATGGAAAGCGCTTAGCATTGAGAGCGTAAGCAATATCATCTTGTTTTCTTCTGTCAAAACAAGAGAAAAAACTCGATATTCCCCAATAAAAAAAACGTTGATCGCGAAAACGATGGAAATAATTATTTTTGCTTAACTTAATTAAATTTTTTGCTAATTGTTTTTTGCTTACGGAATTATCTACAGTAAGTACTTACAAAACAGATGAGGTGTCAACAGAATCTGGACCCTGTGTGTCTAACACGAAACTCCCGCCATATAGGTGGTGGTTGCTATAGAACAAGGCTCGTATGTGTTAAGTTGAATGTGAGAAGAGTAGTGGGGAAGAACAATTTAAAGAACAGTTCTTTAGGAAATAACAGAAACGGAAAAAAACTATTCTAAAAGAACAGTATTAGTTCTGACCGACTTGTGAGACATATTGCGCATGTCGTCATCGCCGCGCTACTATGCGCTACCGTGGGATTTTTTTATTTTCGCACCTCTTTTTTTAACTTGTTACCGTGTGTTGATCACTTTCTAAAAACGGGATATTTCGGCGTCCCGAAGCTATGCTTAGGGACAACGGGATAGCCTTCCTAAAAACGGGACAATCCCGTTCAAAACGGGACGTATGGTCACATTAGGTATTGATCTGTGTACGGTGAATGTTATCCCCTTTTAAGTGACCGCTGGCATCGATCACCACTTACGAGCTGTCAGCGACTGACCTTCTAGAATGTCCATTCTTTGGTTCGGTATCCTACCCTGTCGACCGTGAGGTGTGAACGCTTCGGGGGAAAGACAGAAGGTCGCTCCGGTGATATATGCCACACAATACTATGAAAGGAAAGGGTCAGTCGTAAATGTGCCACTCAAGGCTCTACAGCTCAAGTTAGTTCATTTGGTAAGGGGATTGGACATCAGGCGAACTTACTTGGAGAGAGACTTAATGACCAGAAAGGTGAAAACTTAAGCTTAAATTATAAATTATTAATAATTTGGCACAGGTCTAAAAGAAGATGAATATATTTGTTATTAAAATATTACATTCAGAACTGCTTACGAACGTAAGGAATATTTTAGTTTTACGCCATGAATTTTTTCATAACATTAATGAATAATTTGTATTTATAATTGTATGTATTCATAATTTATGTATCTATAATTTATATTTAATTTTTGTATTTATAACTATATGTATTTATAATTTGTATATACAATTATACGCATTAATAATTTATAGTTATAATTATATGTATTTATAATAATATGTATTTATAATAATATGTATTTATAATCAGATGAATTAATAATTATATTCATTAGATGAATTTATAATTATATGAATTTATAATTGTATGAATTTATAATTTATATTTATAATTTTTTTTATAATTTATATTTATAATCCATATTTATAATCCATATTTATAATTTATATATATATATTTTTTATAATTTATATTTATAATCCATATTTATAATCCATATTTATAATTTATATTAATAATTTATATTTATAATTTATATTTATAATTTATATTTATAATTTATATTTATAATTTATATTTATAATTTATATTTTTAATTTATACTTATAATTTGTATTATAATACCAAGTGAAAAATCCACAGTATACAGGGTGTGTCGAAACTATCTGGTTAAATTAAAATGGGTAATAGAGAGAGACCCAAAATAAACTTTTTTGTGTCAATGAATATCCAACCGGAAATGCCGTGTTTAGGTAGTCGAGTCTGTCGGTAACAATTGTTTCTGCAGCCACTCGGACTTTCAACGGCAATCTTCTTATTAGTGTAACTATATATGCAGTTTGAGAGTGGGGTGCCAGCTCAGCTGTTTACCTCGTCAACTGACCGTGGTTCAAAACTACGAGATGTACTCGTATGTATCCCTTCGAGACTGATCCCGGACCGCCACCAATAAACCGTTGTGTTGCTCCAGCGCGAAGTCAATTCAAGTATCACCTCGAGAAGAAGAAAAAAGCACCTGTTTCACTCCATCTTTATACGTATTTACTGGTTCCATTTTTCTGCAATTATTAGGTTTTTTTCAATGATTTTTCTTGTTTATATATACGATGATGAGATGAGAACTATAGGACACTACTTGACAGAGTTGCTGCCTTAGATGCAATCAAATTCAGAGCTTTGCAACAAGTTGCTGTATTTTATTATTTATTTATCGTCTTTTTAATTAAAAATTTTGAATTAACCTTTGAGTACAGCTTCAGTCTACATTCATAGCGATGGCACCGGCCTTGGCGCATTTCTAGTAGCGAGTATTGGCAGGTTGAGGCAACCCATCTGTATTACTGTTATTGCGGTTCTTATGGCAAAATCGGCAAACGGAAAGTTCCTTGGCGATTTTAGAAGTGCGCCACAAAAACCGCCAAGCTATAAATGTAAACTGAAGCTGTACCAACTTTTGCTTAACCCTCCAGGTGGTTGTCTGGTCGAGGTATCTCTGTATTAGTAAAACGGTACAGATATTGATGGACGAGATATCATGCCATTAGAAAAAAAACCGAGCAAATCTTGGGGGACAAGATATTTCGTCATCCCAAGAAAACTTGACCAGATCGTATTCTCGTCATCATAAATAAACCAACGGATATCTCTGGAGTTTCCCAACTTTCCGGTGGGCCTGTCCATCACTGTTGATTGAGAATCCACACATATCGATTCAGATTCACCTTAATATTCACCAAATGTTGCTTAGAAATTTAACATTTGTTGTTTGTAATTTTACTCCTGCCTGTCCATGAGATCTGTTCCCGACACCACGTCTGAGTGGTTGTGATTGCTATAGCAACGGGACTCGTACATTTTGAGTAGGGGTGACCTCTGGATGTCTTAACTAGGAAATAGAGATTCTTCTACGTTTGTCTCTGAGAACACTCCGATGTTTATGGTGAAGACCTATAATCTTAAATTGCACATAACAGGAACGCATTTCATCTTCTTAAGAGGTGACAGGTGGGTTATGTCACCCCCCCCCCCATCTTGAACCCTCCTGGACCCAAAATGTCCCGTTGCTATAGCAATAGCAACCACTCAGACGTGGCGTTGGGAACAGTTCTCATGGACAGGCAGCTGTAAAATTATTAACAATAAATAAATGGTTATATTGACATTCTCTCATTCACAATTTCACTTGATCTGAAGGGGTTAAGGGGAAATTAGGAAGCAGCTTTTTTAGTTTTATTATTGAAATAAGAAGATATATATAACCCGTTTTGGATAGATTCAAATAACAGCTTTTTGTACCATCGAAACGTTTATGTATCCATGTGCTTCGTAGCCTAGTTGGTAGTGTTATTGCCAGTGACCCATGTTCGAATCACACCTAATTAAGATAAATTAAAAGACAGAATATGAATCCAGAGTGGTAGAGGACACAAAACGTAAAAAGGTGGAGTCCATTAATGACATGTCTGCCCCTATATAACGGTGGGGGCTTATATATTATTGCCGGAGCATGATTCCCTAGGCAAGCTCATACTTATGTTGTTTTGTCTAGGGACCAAAATGTGTTCTGTGCAGAGTGGTGGCTGGTGTTTGAAATGACCACATTTTAGAATGTTGGGCATTTTAGGGAACGGCGTTCATGATAGCTTTTGAAGCAGGTACAATTGCTTATCTCTTACGATTTTTTGTTCAATGGCTCTAACGTCATGTGTCACTAAGTGACACAGGGGGGTTAATAGATACATATTTATAAGCATATTTGTAATAAAAACCGTTTATCTTAATTTATTAGTTTCTGTTGTCTTGATCCTATAACATTGTGAAGGTTCTGACAGGGGGTGGGGAATGTAGAACTTAATAAACTTCAATAGCTATCGGACTTTAACCCTCTTGATGGTTAGTCTTGACCAAAGGTATCTCGACATCTTTAAACGATTATTGATCAGATATTTATGGACGAAAAATCTCGCCAATGGAAGAAAACGGACAAAATCTTGATGAACACGATACCTCATCAAACTGACCAGCTATTGATCTCGTCATTATCAAAATATCGGTGATATTTTGGTGACGAAATAGTTCGTCATTAGCAAAATTGGTCAGATCTTGATGGACGAGATATTTCGTCGAAGCCACATGAAAGGTTATTTAGGCGATTTTCGGAGACGGATTTTCCTCGAGACTGAAGAGGTTACACACTAACTTGACTTACAATTTCAATGTATCATTTAATCTTGTGCCTCGAACCTTGAAACCAAAATTCCATTTGTGTTACAGGTTCAGTCCTTCAATCAAAAATGCATTCCATCAAGCTGCTGTTCGTCCTTGTCGCAGTCGTCCTGCTGGTGGGCGTGGCCTTCGTTCCCGAAGCCGAGGCTGGTCACCACAAGCACCATCGCAACCAACAAGGCCTGAGTGCTCTGCTGACCGCTGGACTGCTCGCCAAAGTGCTGGAGCACCACCACCACGGCTGCCACCACCACCACGGATAATATCACGGATATGGAGGATATTGCCATCTTTTGTACATAAAATATTTCTTACTAAAGTATATCATTGTTAAATAAACATCATCTTCTCATACACTTTGGTTGTACTTAGTCTTGTTAAGCCGCTTTTACACCGGAGTTGCAAATATTTTTCTCTCCCCTTTTTGTGGCGAGGAAGTTTTACTTTCCCCTATGATGACCCCTTTTTGACTCTTTTTAGACCCACTCGTATGTTAACGCTTTGTCGATTTTATCGACTACACCAAGGGGTGAGCACTCTTTTCACCCCTTTATAGAGAAGAGTGATTACCATTTATAACTCCATTTTAATCGAATAGGTCACTCACTGACAGTTTGGCGGGAGATGTGATCAAGGCATGTGATGAGGGCAAAATGTCACAGAGAGCGAGAACGAAAGACGGCGTGAGCGACCACGAGGTGCCGAAGGGCAGAGTGAAGCGGTGATTGTCAGCCAATACCGTAAGTGGACGAAATAGGGGAGTATTTTCATCCCAAATTTCGTCTCCGAGAAATATTTCCCAAAAGTTGCAATTCTTTGATCTTTACCGACTCCTGGTGGAAAAGAATATTGGAGTTGCAAACTCGCAAAATCGCAACACCGACTCGAGATCTTGATGATAAAATGAGTGTCGTTTCTCGGAATAGCTTCGATGTTTGGAGGGGGAGGAGTTTGCAACTCCTGTGTAAACGTAGCTTTAATCTCTGGAGCACTGACTGCTGCAATTAACCTTATTCATTGCTCTTATTTTAACATTCCTGGTGTTTTTTTTGGACGAGATGTTGTGTCAACTTAGCCACAGATCTCCAGATAATCCCTATGAAAGGGGATTTGTAACGCGCATCTTCCCTATCCGATGGGGAATTCGTCAGATTGATTTGGAACGTGGTCGAAGGATGACTACGTTGGTATGAACCTATCCATTCTCTTTGTTTCATTGTCACTGTGTTAGTGTCCGTTCTTTGAAAATAAATAGATGTTAAAATAGAAATGGAATTGGACTTAAACTGGGTTTGAACATGCAACCTTATGATGTGCGAACTTTGGACTCGATGTAATAGTTATTATATCACAGGTGTCTCGCCATTATCACAACTGACCAGATATTGAAGGATATCTCGTCATTAGAAAACACTTGGAAGATCTTGATCTTGTGGTTATAAAAAAAAGGCAACATCTTGATGTCGAGAATCAACAAACAAAAATGGTCAGAGCTTGAAGGACGAGATATCGCGTCGAAACCACTTGGAGGGAAAATCTCTTCATGGAATTCTGTTACAGCGACGGGATTTGAAATTAAATAACGGACGTTTATAAATTATTTCTCATAAAAAAAGGCACACTTTTGCTTTAGATGAAATTGACTGCGGAAATGCACCAAGTCAGAGGCTCATATCTTCAAAAAATTAATTATTTAAGAAAAAGTAGAATTTTCTCAACAAATTTATTTACTTTTTACAACTAAACATAACAAAAATCGAATGAACAAAAATATTAAGTTTACTGCCCAAAGGAAAAGGACGAGCAGTTGCTTAGCAACGGGACAGAGTTTGTTCTATGATCACTGTTTAATAATTTAGTTAGCTACTAGTGCGTTGTGTAAACCATTGCTTTCATCATATTCTGATTTAAAGTCTGTCTCACAACACAATAAATTGTGCTGTGAGACAGACTTCACAAGTGTGTTGAGACAGAAACACTGTTTCAATCACACTAGTCAACTACACTAATAGATTACAACACACTAGTAGACTACAACACACTTGTTGACTAATGTGTTGAGACACATTTGAATAGTGTGTTGAGACAGTTTGTGACACACAGTGATAGGCACACTATGGTAATGGTGCTCCAGCACTTTGGCGAGCAGTGTCACACTGTCATATAATGTCAGTGTGTGATTGTCACACACTGTCAGTGTGTCAGCACACAAATTTTATATAGGATTAATGACAGGATAGTTACTACTCTACCCGTTTAGGTACACTTGCTGAAAAAAACCGAGTCACCCATGATCTTCGAGCAATTTTAAGAGTAGAGCAAATTCAAAGATGGCGTTCGACACAGGTGCTAACGTTTTCTACAAATTCAAATGCATAAAATTAACATAAGTCTACATATTAAACCAAGCACCAACTTCGTAATTTCTAATAAGAACCTCTATTACGACACGCTTTTTCGAATCAATATCAAAATGTAACTTCATATTCCTAATTTCAAGTTATTAGATCTTACCATTTCGAAGTTATGACAACAGAAATATTGAAACTCCTAATGTTAAATTAGTTTCTTATAAGTTTATGGATATCGTCCTAAATAATAATTCTATAGCGTTGTTCCCTGTTACTGTTAAACACCCTAAAAATTTTCCACCTAACATTTTATTTTAAAAATAGTTTTTAGTACATAATAATAATTATGAAATTGATATCTAAAAAAATTATTATGAATTATAACTTTATATATTTTGATGGGAATCGAATTAGGTCTTCCAATATGATCATTAAAAATTTCAGTTCATTCCAATGGCACATTTTTATGTTACATTAAACTTCCCTCAATTTGACGATTTTAGGGGGCAACCTAATGTTTAAAAAACCTATGGCAAACCTCGGATAATAATTGTGAGTGTTTTGCGCTTACATAATAAATATTATAATATATTTCTCTAACCGTTTTCACTTGCATAATAAATCTAATAAGTATGTTGTTGCACGCCCCCATTGGCCAGCAGTGCTAGACCAGGTCCATGACGTTATACACCCCCAAAAATCCAACACCGTTAATGAATCGTCAGTCAAGTCCTGTTTGGAGAGCCCCATGCACGAGAGGATGTGGTGAGGCGAAGCCTGCTCAGTGGAACAGTTGTTACAAATCTCAAAGATCTTGGATCCTTCGGAAAATTTCATTGATTTAAGGTGACCACTTCGAAAGCGGGCAAAAATAGTTTGGTCCTGCCTATTGAAACCTTGAGCCAGTAAGCCTCCAGGTCGTGAACAGTGATACCATGGGTGCTCTGGGGGGACATTCCAAGTGGTCTTATTCTAGTGTTTTATTTTTGAGAATATCTCCCAAAAGGTGAGAGGCCTCACAAGCACCAGCCTTGGCCAAAGTGTCAGCAATCTCTTTTCCCTCAAGTTCGACGTGGGCAGGAATACACTGCAGATGAATCCGATGCGATATGGAAAGCCGTTTTAACTTGATGAGTATTGACACTCCAACACTATCTCTCACACTTTGCAAATTGGTCAAGTGTTGTATTGCACTTCTACCATCAGACAGAATCCATATCTCGTTTCCATGTGGAAGAAACACAAGAGATTCAAGGGGTCAATGGCTATTAGCTCACTGCGAAATACTGAACAGTAGTCGGGATTTCTCCTCTGAATTCTTAAGTCATGGTCTTGCAATTTGATGTAAATTCCACTGCCAGATCGATTACAATCGTCTCTACTGCCATCCGTATAAACCCGAACGGCGTCTCTTGGAATCTCTCCAATTCTCTCAAGAGCTATTTGCCTTAGATAGGCAGGAAGATCTGTTTGTTTGTTCACATGTACAGGCAAGTCAGAATGAAAAAAGACACCGTCAAGATCATCCGTTGCCTCAAGACATTGTGTCAAGTGATGTGGTTCTATAGCACTTTCAACTAGATTAAAAGAGACCATTTGGCTAAAGGGACTGTTTCTCCTGAGTTTCTGGTTATTATACCAGTCTTTGAAGTAGGTAGAAGTACGATTTTGAGAACCAAGTCCGCTGAGTTTGTTGTAGCATTTTGTTAGGCATGCACGTCTCCTAAGGTTAAGGGGCTGAATGTCAGCCTCAAAAAGCACAATATCCCTGTGACATGTATTTCTCAGACCAGTGATGATCCGAGCAGCGCTGAGCTGAACCTTTTCAAGTTTCTGAAGATTTGTAGCAGAGGCGCAACAGTAAATTGGAATTCCACACTCCAGGATGGGTCTAATTAGTGAGATATACGTGTTTCTAAGTGTGCTAGCATCCACATCCCAATCACGCCGTGATATAAAGCTTAAGATGTTGAGTCTTTTTCTTGCCTTCTGTACAAGATGATCAATATGTTTGTTTCCAAGAATTTCAGGGTCCAACACGAATCTCAAATATTTTGGATGTTTATCCACAGCTAGTGGTTGATCATTCAATGAGATATTAGGATGGAAATTATATAGCTTTCTATTGGTTGTGAAGAAGCTAACCGTAGACTTAGTTGGGTTGTTACAAAGTTTGTGGTCTTCAGAAAAATTCCGAATGTACTCAAGGACAAGATTAATGTCTCTCTCCAATTTCAACACATCAGAGTCCGACTTCCAAAGGACAATTTAATCCGCGAAAGCACCGACCTCACATTTCCTCTTGATGATACTCTCAATACCAGATAAGTAAAGTGAGAACAAAGTTGGACTCAGTACTGATCCTTGAGATCCCTTGAAAGATCCTAAAACTTCTGGAGAGGGAATTGTTAAACTTTACTCTGATATGCCTATTTCTCAAGAAATCGTAGATCCAGGGAAGGGCTTTTCTGCCAATTCCAAAAAGTTTATATAGTTTTATTACTAGTAAATTATTTTAGACTCTGTCAAAGTCTTTGGATAAGTCCAGGAAAACCGCTACAGTGTGGTTAGTAGGTTTCTTGTTGTGAGCGTCTCTTATCCTTTGACAGAAGTAAAGTAGCTGATCAGTAGTGCTATGGACCTCTCTGAAACCATATTGCTCCTCCGGGAGAAGATTGTTAGAATGTAAGTGAAATGTGAGTCTTTTCAAAACCATTTTCTCCATTATTTTGCAAGCTATGCTGGTCAAGGCGACGGGTCGATAACTCTCCGGGGTGCCGTCAGTTTTGCCAGATTTTTTAAAAGGAATGACTGTCGCTCTCCTCCAGTCTCGAGGAAGCTGCCCCTTGTTCCAGGAACAATGTATAATGTCCAGGAACCTTTATCTTCCACTCGGGCCAATATAGTCGATCATTGGACCGTGAATACCGTCAGGTCCAGGAGATTTATTTAGACTAGTATCCCTGATTGCAGCCTCGAGTTCATTCATTCCGAAATCCCTACCAAAAATGGAGGTTCATTTCTTGATATTGCTTCGGAAGCCATGGACAATTTTATTAGCCCTACTTCTAATAAGTATAGGATCGTTTGGAAGGATCGCCAAATTTGCTTCAAATAGTGTTCAAATATGAAATTCGGGTACGCTACAGGGTGTCCCATAAATATTGATACAAACGTTAAGGGGAGGTAGGATACATAAAAAGGATTGAGAATTGCATAACAACCCATGACCGGAAACGTCATGGGAAAGTGCAAGAAATGGAGGGTCACAAGACAGAGATTATCAGAAATATGTATTATTCACAAATATTATATATGGTGTATAGGAATTTCAATCCGATCCGGCGGATCCGGCATCATTTAACTACCTACCGGATCCGATAAACGCGAAATTTTTCAAAATTAAATAATCGATTGTTCGAACCCAACTTTAAAGTAGCTAAATCGTTTATTAAGCTATCGATTGTAAATTAATCGATTTTATATTTTAAATCATTTGTTTGGAGAATTCTAGCAAAAATAATAAATTAAATTATCAATAATATTTTTTTAATAAAGAAGAAATAGAAAAGAAATTTCTGCAAGAAAATGAAGACTATTGAAAAAAGACAAACTTTAGAAAAGAAACAGATTTTAAGAAAATACTGAAGAAAGAAACGACTTCATATGAAATGGAGTCGAAGGAAAATATTTGTCTCTTCGGTACGACTACTTAATGACGGTTAAACCAACTAGTGTCGAAGCTGAGAGGGCGTTCTCGGAGGCTGGTTATATTTAGTTCATTGAGAAGTAGGTTGGGGGATGACCAGGGTTAATACAATTTGTTTCCTTAGATCGTTTTTTAAACTCAAAAGTGATTTTCATTACTATATAACTTCGATTTAAGCAATTAGGAAAAATTAGTTCTTTTTTTTTGTTATGTCGACCAAAAACTGCCAAAGATTAGATTTTTATGTTAGTATGAGACAAGGTTAGGTACAATTTATATGTCATTTGCTCGACGACATTAGAGATAGAGACTACTTAATTTTAGATGAATAGAAAAGTACTATGTATAAAACAAACTGATGTTTTTTGGTGTGAAAACTAGTAAGACTGATCATAATCAATCGTTTAATATTTACTACTAGTAGTAATAGTAGTTACTATAATTTATTGTTGGTGATTGATTTCCTACCTATGAATACTTATTAATAAAATTGATTTTTTAATGCTAAAATAAACGTTTTGTTCGTCAATTTGGAAAAATATCCTTTTTACCTACTTGCACTCAGTCGATTTTGGAAAAATACATACTGGTTAGATAAACTTATAAACAAAGTACCAATCCAGCCGGATTAGTGTCAATCCGGCCGCATTGAAAATCGTGCAGATTGCAATCCTTAATGGTGTAGTAGATGATACCGTATCAAAATGTTACAAAAGGTGTTCAAAGTTTCCACCATTGCAAGCTATGCATGCATTACACCGACGGACCTCGGATTGGGGGATTCTGTCAAACACACCGCGATTTTCTTAAATATCCGCAGCAGCGCAAGCAATTCTTGCAACCAGATCCATTTCGGACTCGACAGGTGTTGCATACGCAGAAGCTTTAAGTGCTCATCAAAGAAAGAAATTCACT
This sequence comes from Metellina segmentata, assembly GCA_947359465.1. Classification (NCBI taxonomy): domain Eukaryota; kingdom Metazoa; phylum Arthropoda; class Arachnida; order Araneae; family Tetragnathidae; genus Metellina; species Metellina segmentata. The sequence goes on from OX375874.1 coordinate 121,443,619, forward strand.
CTGATTAAATCAGGATAGCGTGGGGGCCAGGCAACTGGCCTATGAACTGTGAAATGTAATTATAGTTCTGTACCCCAGGGGTAAACTATTGTTACTGACATTTTGAAAATTTTACAGCATACAGATTAAAAGTTTTTTTTAAAGGCCTTTTCTTGTGAAGAATGCCCTGTGAAGAATATAACACAAAACGGTATTGAACCCCAAGGCAAAATCCCTCATAGATTGCGGAGCACGTTGCTGTCTCCCTACACACTCAGAATACGAATACAAAAAGAACGAATTTGGCTCCGAAAAAAGTAAGATATTACCTGGCCTTTGTTTTGAATGGAAAAAAGAACATAGTTTAGCTACTGTTACTCGTCTATACATATATACTGTGAACCATCTGGAATATTCCATGTAGAACATTCCATCTAGAGTATTCCTTGCAGAACTTTCCATCTAGAATATTCCTTACAGAACATTATATCTAGAATATTCCTTGCAGAATATTCCATCTAGAATATTTCTTGCAGAACATTCCATCTAGAATATTCCTTGCAGAACATTCCATCTAGAATATTCCTTGCAGAACACTCCATCTAGAATGTTCCTTGCAGAATATTCCATATAGAATATTTCTTGCAGAACATTCCATCTAGAATATTCCTTGCAGAACATTCCAAGCAAAATTGAATCATGTGAAAAAAATACAAAAGGCGGAAGAGGATGGGATGAAGGCTTCCTAATTACTTTTCAAATTGTTACGATTAAACATACATTTTTGTTACTTTTAAATGTGTTTGAGTAAGCTTCTGGGATTAAATAAAGTGATTTCTTCCTAGAAAAGGAAGGACGCAGAAAGGTCGTGAGTATTTAGAGAAGGATTAAAGTCTTGGATTAGAGAATGTTACTCGACCGTTAGTATTTCCTCCACGCATATTAACCTCTGTTCGCTAAATTACATTGTAGAATTTCGATAGTGAAAAGCAGACGAATCTTAGAGATAACGTGAAGATTAAAACGCCATGATCCATTATCTAGTCAATAAACTTGATGATCATAGCGGCTTAGATTTTAAATGTTGTTAAAAATGGAAAAATTCATGAAACGGCAGCAGACAAAATTCGTTAGTAACTGAAATCTATTAAGCTTCTTAGTGCAATTTAATAGGATTTCTAATAGATTTCTTAAATTTTCCATACGCAAGTAATTTGAATCCACGCATTTCTTATCAGAAAGTCTGAGCCCTTCATTTTCTATCAGGATGAATAAATTATGTTAAATCACATAAGGTTTTTAATATGATCTCACGATAAGTCAAACGACGATAAGTTTCTCGAAGATACGTCAAACGACGTTAGGTTTCTCAACGATAAGTCAAACGACGATAAGTTTCTTAACGATAAATCAAACGACGACAAGTTTCTCGACGATAAGTCAAATGTAAAAGATGTTTCTCGACGATTAATCAAACGACGATAAGTCAAACGATGATAAGTTTCTCAACGATTCGTCAAAAGACGATAAATTTCTCGACGATAAGTCAAGTGACGGTAAGTTTCCTCGACGATGAGTTTCTAAGCGATAAGTCAAACGACGATAAGTCAAATGTAAAAGGTCGTTTTCTTACACTTTTGCTGAAATATGGTAAAATGTAATTTCAATTTCTGGAAAACTTTAGAAGGTGCCAAGGATTTTTTTCATAATTTACTTGCATACTACCAGTACTAAGTTTTAGAAATGAGAATTTTTTGGCATCTTGCTAAAGTTGACAGAAAGGAGACCCCCCAAAATTAGGGTTCTGTGAGCGGAAATGTCCAATTTACAGAAATTTAAAGCTTAAATTCCGGAAAATTCAGACATATGCCAAACTTTTTTATGTGAATTATGTTTTAGTATCCTGACTAGGCTATTACTGCATGAAAATAATTTTGGCAACTTTAAGGAGTTTTCCCAGAAATTCATCTTAAAAACCGATTTGTTCCAAATTCCACCATTTTTTAACGTAACATAGCTCAAAACTTCAGATTCTAATAAACCTGCTATTAGTGCCAGAAGATAGCATAATTTTTATATAAAAACGTCCCATTGTCTGTTCCTTGGCACTATTCCCAGTTTTTTTACAAATGGGAGTTATGTTATCATCAAAATGTTCAAGAACGGTCAATTCTGTGTTGCATTTTAAAATATCGAAGCTTCAAACTATTACCTTGACAACGGTTTTTTTATCAATTAAATCCTGGATATAGAAAATTAATTATTTTTAACTTTAATATTGATTATATCATTAAATTCTATGTTATTAAATTATGTGATACAAATTTTATTATAACTATATTATACATTGAAACCACTTCAGGATAGTAGTCTACCATGACTTTTTTTTAATCCATTCCAATTTTACAATATACCTACTAAAATATTGGTTAAAGAGGGAAAACAGGAAAGGGTGACCTACAAGACAATTGCAGACAAATGCACTCAAGATATGTATACTGTATTATATATTTTCAAACAAGTAATATCGCAAGTCAAAAAAGACTTCTCTGGTGTTTCCAAAATTGTTGATAGGAGTGACAATGCTGGTTGCTATTCAACAGTCAATGTTTTGACAGGAAAAGCAGCAATAATATTTGAAATTATACAGAGTGAATTTAATGAGCCTCAGCGTGGCAAGAACCAATGAGATCGAGATTCAGCAGTCATCAAGAAGCACAGAAAAAGCTACCTCCACAGTTGTCATGATGCTTCTTCATCACAAGATATCTTTACCGAACTTCTATCTCTAGGTGGAGTAAGGAATGTAAAACCATCTGGTGTTGAAGTTCTGCATGCTGAAGGTTCCATAGACAAGCAAAATTTGAAAGCTATATCAGCGCATCACTCAGCAAATCTTCAGAATAACCAGGGAATACGTTTTTGGAACCATCATGGCATCGGTTCAGGAAAACAAGCAGCCATTCGAATTCAGGATGTAAATCAGGACTTGAAATCCAACACCATTCAGCCATTTCCCTCAAACTTCCAAACTGGTAAGACTCCCCAGAAGAAGAAAACCAAACAAAAGTACCAACTTTGTCCTGAAATGGAATGTATGTCATCATTTAAAACTGTTGAAGAATTCGACATTTATGTACTTGATGGACCGCATACTATTGCAGAAGGCACTGGTGTAACAAAAGGGGATGTATATCAAGAAAATGAAGATGGAAGCTAAAAATTTAAGGTTATACCATCAACATCAATGCAAGGAGATTTCACACCATATACATTGCATACGAAGGACATAATCTATAATTCCATGGGATGCGCTTTAAAGAAAGGAAAAAGCATCATAAACTATCCCTGAAACAAAAGAAGTTTATATATGATGCTTTTATGAATGGATAACAAGGTGTAAGAATGATTAGTCCAGAAGCTCTAGTGAAAAAAAAATAAGAGTTTAGTTGACAAAAATGGCGATACAATTTTCCAAGTTGGCATCACACAAAAAGAAACAGACTCTACATGTTTACTTGAATACAAACACAATCAAAGTAGATGTTGATATGGATATAAGCCATGAAGAGGATGAGGAAGATGTGTTTAGAATCTGCAATCGACGAATGCCACTACAAAAAAACTTGTCAAATCTTTGCTGAGATAGAGCATAATTTAGTAATGGAAGAAATACCAACAAGATACCAGCCGTAAATAGAACAATATAAATACTATGGTGTGTGCTATACCAAAAATTGTTATATAGGGAAAATTATGTGCCAGGAAGACACTATTACTAAGACACATGAAGTTTTTTCATAAGACGGGAGTGAATCAGTATGACTGGCATAGACGTCCAGATATTGAAAATATTAATAACAACGTTATTTATACGAAGAAAAGAAGGATTCAAAGAACTCATATCAGAAATTTAAAAAAGTTCGAGAACAACGGAAAAGTGAAAACTTTTGCAACTCAGATTTCAGCTACCAACTTTAGACAGAAAAAATAGATTCCATGTAAATAAGTTGGTAATTGCTAATTTTTTTTAAAAACATTACAAATCCCAGTTGCTTTATACAAATGTAATTTTTGTATACCATTTATTGGTTTGTGTATGATAATAATAGTTTTTAGTATTACACAGTTATTTGTCATTGAAGTATTTTCTATATTCCGACATATTTTAGTAATTATTCCAAATGTTCAGTCCATGTCATTCAAAAACATGAAAAATGTCAAATAACTGCTACTTATCTAGAAATAACATTTATTTCCCTTCTGAAAGTTGAAGACTTTCTTACATATTGGGTTCAAGGAAATTTGATACAATTATGATTTTTATCAATTTGATCTCCATTTAGTAAAGTTGCAGTGAAGAAATATTTAAAAACTTCACATCCATGTCTATATCCAAAATTTAATTGATAAAAAAAAAAAAAAACGTTTTCAAGGTAATAGTTTGAAGTTTTGATAGTTTAAAATGCAACACAGAATTGACCGTTTTGGAACAACATATTGATGATAACGTAACTCCTATTTATAAAAAAACTTGGAATATTGCCAAGGAACAGACAATAGGATGTTTTTATATAACAATTATGCTATATTCTGGCATTAATAGTATGTTTATCAGAATATAAAGTTTTGAGATATGTTACTTTAAAAAATGGTGGAATTTGGAAAAAATCGGTTTTTAAGATGAATTTCTGGAAAACTCCTTAGAGTTGACAAAATTATTTTCATGCAGTGATAGAATAGACAGGATGCTAAAACATAATTCACATCAAAAAGTTTGGCACCTGTCTGAAGTTTGCGGAATTTTAGCTTTACATTTCTGTAAATTGGATATTTCCGCTCACAGAACCCTAATTTTGGGGATCTCCTTCCTGCAAACTTTAGCAAGATGTCGAAAAATTATAATTTCTAAATCTTGGTGCTAGTGTGTAAAAAACGACCTTTACCTGCCCTATAAAAACAACCATAACTTGGCAGCAAATTGTTTTTTGCAAGAACGCTGATTCACCTTTTTGGAAGACGCTATAGAGAACATCTAGTGTAAATTTCAGCAAAATCAAAAATGTCAACTATCACAAGACTACCTAGCTTACAGAAAATCACTCTTGAAACAAACACATACCTGTACAAAATACAAATAAAATAATTTAATAGTTTGTGTTAATTTTATCGTTTAAATACAGTAATTTTAAAAAATATTAAAAACTCTATTTTTAATTACGCTTAAAAATTTAAGAAACAATGTATAATTAAAATGACATTGTTGAGAAGTAGTATATATCATTAATAGTAATTTTTTTTGAAACAGCACGTTACTGCTGTTATTTTGAAATGCAATTAAATTTGAAAAGAAATATTGATTTGTGCGATACTTTAATTCCATTTTTTTAGAAAACAACAAGAAACATTATCTACAGCTATAGCAGAGAGTTTAGAATTTGCTGAGGTCTATAAATCAAAGTTCAACTTCAATTCGTCAACAGAACTATCATTTTGTGCATCTCAAAGCAGCTTGGACTAACCAGGGAAACGTTTTTGGAACCCTCATGGCATCGGTTCAGGAAAACAAGCAACCATTCGAATTCAGGATGTAAATCAGGACTTGAAATCCAACACCATTCAGCCATTTCCCTTAAACTTCCAAACTGGTAAGACTCCTCAGAAGAAGAAAACCAAACAAAAGTACCAACTTTATCCTGAAATGGAATGTATGTCATCATTTAAAACTGTTGAAGAATTCGACATTTATGTACTTGATGGACCGCATACTATTGCAGAAGGTACTGGTGTAACAAAAGAGGATGTATATCAAGAAAATGAAGATGGAAGCTAAAAATTTAACGTTATACCATCAACATTCCTGCAAGGAGATTTCACACCATATACATTGCCTACGAAGGACATAATCTATGATTACATGGGATGCGCTTTAAAGAAAGGAAAAAGCATCATAAACTATCCCTGAAACAAAAGAAGTTTATATATGATGCTTTTATGAATGGATAACAAGGTGGAAGTATGATTAGTCCAGAAGCTCTAGTGGAAAAAAAAGAGTTTAGTTGACAAAAATGCGATACAATTTTCCAAGTTGGCATCACACAAAAAGAAACAGACCCTACATGTTTACTTGAATACAAACTCAATCAAAGTAGATGTTGATATGGATATAAGCCATGAAGAGGACGAGGAAGATGTGTTTAGAATCTGTAATCAACAAATGCCATTACAAAGAAACTTGCCAAATCATTGCTGAGATAGAGCATAATTTACTAATGGAAGAAATACCAATTAGATACCAGCCGTAAATAGAACAATATAAGTAGGTGTGTGCTATACCGAAAATTGTTATATAGGGAAAATTATGTGCCAGGAAGACACTATTACTAAGACACATGAAGTTTCTTCATAAGACGGGAGTGAATCAGTATGACTGGCATAGACGTCCAGATATTGAAAATATTAATAACAACGTTATTTATACGAAGAAGAGAAAGATTCAAAGAACTCATATCAGAAATTTAAAAAAATTTGAGAACAACGGAAAAGTGAAAACTTTTGCAATTCAGATTTCAGCTACCAACTTTAGACAGGAAAATAGATTCCATGTAAATAAGTTGGTAATTGTTAATTTTTTTTAAAAACATTACAAATCCCAGTTGCTTTATACAAATGTAATTTTTGTATACCATTTATTGGTTTGTGTATGATAATAATAGTTTTTAGTATTACACAGTTATTTGTCATTGAAGTATTTTCTATTCTGACATATTTTAGTAATTATTCCAAGTGTTCAGTCCATGTCATTCAAAAACATGAAAAAAGGCAAATAACTGCTACTTATCTAGAAAAAACATTTATTTCTCTTCTGAAAGTTGAAGACTTTCTTACATATTGGGTTCAAGGAAATTTGATACAAACAGGATTTTTATCAATTTGATCTCCATTTAGTAAAGTTGCAGTGAATAAATATTTTAAAACTTCACATCCATGTCTATATCCAGAATTTAATTGATAAAAAAAACGTTTTCAAGGTAATAGTTTGAAGTTTCGATAGTTTAAAATGCAACACAGAATTGACCGTTTTTGAACATATTGATGATAACGTAACTCCTATTTATAAAAAAACTTGGAATATCGCCAAGGAACAGACAATAGGATGTTTTTATATAACAATTATGCTATCTTTTCTGGTACTAATAGCATGTTTATCAGAATATAAAGTTTTGAGATATGTTACGTTAAAAAATGGTGGAATTTGGTAAAAATCGGTTTTTAAGATGAATTTCTGGAAAACTCCTTAGAGTTGCCAAAATTATTTTCATGCAGTAATAGCCTAGACAGGATGCTAAAACATAATTCACATAAAAAAGTTTGGCACTTGTCTGAAGTTTGCGGAATTTTAGCTTTACATTTCTGTAAATTGGACATTTCCGCTTACAGAACCCTAATTTTGGGGATCTCCTTCCTGCAAACTTTAGCAAGATGTCGAAAAATTCTAATTTCTAAATCTTGGTGCTAGTGTGTAAAAAAACGAACTTTACCTGCCCTATAAAAACAACCATAACTTTGCAACAAATTGTTTTTTGCAAGAACGCTGATTCACTTTTTTGTAAGACGCTATAGAGAACATCTGGTGTAAATTTCAGCAGAATCAAAAATGTCAACTATCACTAGCGTACCTCGCTTACAGAAAATCCCTCTTGATACAAATACATACCTGTACAAAATACAAATAAAATAATTTAATAGTTTGTGTTAATTTTATCGTTTAAATACACAGTAATTTTAAAAAATATTAAAAACTCTATTTTTAATTACGCTTAAAAATTTAAGAAACAATGTATAATTAAAATGACATTGTTGAGAAGTAGTATATATCATTAATAGTAATTTTTTTGATACAACACGTTACTGCTGTTATTTTGAAATGCAATTCAATTTGAAAAGAAATATTGATTTGTGCGATATTTTAATTCCATTTTTTTAGAAAAGAACAAGAAACATTATCTACAGCTATAGCAGAGAGTTTAGAATTTGCTGAGGTCTATAAATCAAAGTTCAACTTCAATTCGTCAACAGAACTATCATTTTGTGCATCTGAAAGCAGCTTGGATTCGACTATTATTTTTGCACACATTAAACTGCCATATCCAAAAATAATTTCTTCTGTTAGTATTAAAAGTGATTTGGAAATAACAGCATTTCATAAGAATACAAAATTAAAGGATTTAGGTAAGAACAAGATTCCCTCTATTGTCCACGATTTAAATTCTGTTTACGAAATATTATATGTTTTAACGCATCATTTCGAATTGTAAAATAATTGCACTTAATTCATGTTCTTTTCTGTAAACGCACCCAAGTAGTATGGAGGTTCCTTGACCGCCTTTTCAAGATGGCCGCCGTTTGTTTATATTTAGGAGGAGGAATCAGATAACGTTGTTGGGGGGAGATAAGGATTCGTTGTTGGGGGAGATAAGGATTTGTGGTGATACTGATAAGAGTTGAAGCGGACTACTGATAAGAACTTGACATTTTGTTTTCATTTTTCGGTGGACGAGATGACGTCATGCTGTTGATGGTGAGTTTCCATGGTGATGAAGAACTGGTAGCGACATCTGGTGGTGAGATGAGTAACCGTATTATATAAATTTAAAAAGGATTTTCTCGGATTCGAACCGGGGACCATGGGTTCCGAAAGCAGACATGCTATCCGTTGAGCTATCGAGCACTTGAGGGAAGGAGGTGTTTAAATGTAGCGTTTGCTTTTTTTCTCAGTTTGGGACTTGTGAAAATATTGGGAGTGGTGGGATTTTAATTTTGAATAATTAATCTTCTAATGAATGGAGTTGATGCCCTGAACGACTGGTAGCGCCATCTAGGGATTTTTCAAGTAACTAATTAAATATAAGATTTGATATTCTCGTATATAATTTCTAATGGTGTGAAAATGACAGGTATCGCCATCTAGGGGTGGACAGAGTAACAAATAGTTTTAAAAGGATTTATTTCCCAGCTATATTTTAGAATTAAATGGATAATTATTTGAAAGAAAAATAATAATACGAGGATTCGAACCCAGCAAAAGGTAATCACGGCCAACCGATTTTACACAAGCACTTTATCCGTTCGACCATGATCACCTATATGATCGTGTTGAATTTAAAATAGTCTATCATTCTATTAATGTGTATAGTACATACTATCAAAGACTGAAAAGTCTAGAAGCTTCTGGAACTGGTGACTAAGGATTCTTTAGCCTAAGTTAATTAAGATAACATAAGGACACTAACCCGGAGACACTGATAGGATACAATCTTAATTAAACAACAGTGGGCAAAGTGACTTTTTGCAATATGTGTGTTTTACATGAATCATCTATAGTATAGATAGAATAATATCCTGTGTAAATAATAATATGTGGATTTGAACCCAGCAAAAGGTGCTCGAGGTCAACAGATTTTACACAAGCACTTTATCCGTTTGATTACGACTACATAAATGATTGTGTTATATTTAAAATAGTCTATCATTCTGTTAATGCGTATAGTACATACTACCAAATATTGAAAAGTCTAGAAGCCCCTGGAACGTGTGAGAATTACACATGACTAAGGATAATGTTTTTGCACGTGTAGGTTAAAGAGAAGGAACGGACTTATACAAGGAGTCATCGATAAAAGTGACTCAAAAGAAAATTAAAGATTAGCTTAAACTACTGAAGTACACGTGTTGTGGTATCTGAAAATGTTAGGGACCAAACAAAAGAAAGTGATTATACTGTTTGATAACTAAGAGGCTTTTAAAAGCATAGTTGAATTTGTTTCTAGGGTCTTTGAATAATTTTGCTTCTCTGGATTTTTGCCCTTCTACTGTTTTTAGATACATCATGGATTCTAGTTATATTACACCTGCAAAGAAAATGCGTACAGACAAAGAACAGTGTTTTCAGAAAATACTGTAAAGTTTCTTTATGCTATGAATATGGTAAATTGTTTACAGATTGTGATGGTTGGTCATATTTCCGTCGATTGGAAAACGAATTAACGTATTTAAAGAAAGAGGAAACTACTATAGAAATTTACGGTAAGAAAACATACTGTGCCTCGACAACTTGTAGCATACGGAGACGAAGGTATAAGCTATACCTTTAGTGGATCTTGTATTGCAGCCAAGCCCTGGTCTCCTTTACTGTTGGAAATAAAGGGTGAAGTGGAACGAATAATTGATGCAAGATTTAATTTTGTGTTGGTGAACCGTTATAAAGATGGTAAGGACTGTATAGGTGCACATAAAGACAACGAGAAGGACTTGCATCATAATGCACCCATAGCGTCTGTTTCATTTGGACAAAAAAGACAGTTTGTGTTTTCTAGAAAGAATTACAACTCGTTAAAAATTGTTCTAGAAAATGGAAGTTTACTTTTAATGATTTATCCAACCAACAAATTTTGGTTACACAGCTTGCCCCCGTGGAAATGCATTATGCCCTAGAATTAACTTAACGTTTCGAAAAATTATTGTATAAATTAGTGATAATACCCATATGAGCCCCTGAACTGGAACACAGTGTAAATAGGAATGTACACTAAACGATATTTGGAAAACGTTACAATTAATATTTATGCCTTTGTGAATATTATTTTTTATACTTACATCTTATTGTTATTTTAAAGAAACTTTTATGCGTGTCTTACGACATACACTATATTCTGGATTTAAAAAAAATTAAATACTAATTTTATAAATTGTGTCTTTTTTAATGCAAGATCTGAAATGAAATTTTATTTGCTATAAATATTTATGTGTTTTTTAAATTTAGATGCTTTCACTTAAACACTAATTATACATTAGATTCTACAGCACATATTTTATTGCAGAATTTATTTTTAAATACTGTACACTTAAGTAAAAATAAAAAAAATCTTTTTTATTTTATTTGAAAACTTTGCAAAACCCATACTATGCACATGTTTCCTTGTAATTTTTTTTTTAATTGAACTAAAGAAAACTCACCCATATACCACAGAAGTACAACATGGTACTTACAGAAGTAAGTTGATTAAACAAAGAAACAGTGGAACAAAGTTAATTAAACTTACAAGATTTGATGACCTTAACAAATGAGTAGAAACGCAGATGACTCCTTGTACATTTGAAGAAGTTATAATCGTATTGAAATCTAAACCATATGTTATTTTTTAATTATTATTTCCTAGTCATATAATTAAAAAAAATTAATCTGGCTAAAATTTAGTGATTCAATTTTTTAGATTTACAAACTTTTTGACATGAAATTTTCTTTGATTTACTGTAAAATATTAAGATGCTTTTACACAAAAATTAGATACTATTACACATATTTTAATAATGATTTTAAAAACATACGATTGAACATATAAATTCGGTATTATTAAAAAATTTTAAATGCAGATTACAAAAAATAATTATTTTCAATTTACAATTAAGACATTTAGCATTTTGATTTCTTAAAGCATGTTTTTATGTAAGAAAAAAATTAAGAAGAAACCTGTAAAAGTAAAATATTTTTTACCTTTAGTTAAAACATTGCAAGATCCATACTATGAAGATGTTTACTTGTACATTTGAAGTAGTGAAAATGAATATTAATAAACTTTTAGTCCTTGAAGTTCTAAATTAAATGTCTTTATTCTAATGCTCTTGCAAACCATACATTTTACTAAACATATGAACTTCTTTTTATTTACTTGAAAACCTTGTGTATATTATGCAGTTTAAATTGCAGAGTCAAATGCCAATTTTGTACAAGTATTTTACAAGATACTTTGTATAGGTCTTTTATAATTTTAGATGTACTACATTGCTACGTTAAATGGATAGTAAGTGGGTTTTTGTGATTTTTGAAAATAATGTGTACATTTTAAGGCTGCTAAACAAAATAAATTATTGCCCCTTTCTTGATAGTTAATGCATAATCTAAAGATTTACTCACACCACTGATAGTTTTACACATGAGTATAATTTAAAAAACAACGGAAAATTTTAAATACTAATTAATTTTTAAATGAACAAATATCATTGAAATAATGTTTAAGTATGAATTTTATGTATTCTTCAAACAATCTCTGCAAAAAACAAATTGTTCTAAAACATATTGAAAAATAATTCTAAAACATATTGAAAAATAATTCTAAAACATTTTGAAAGAAGTCATACTGAAACAAAGTAAAATATATAACACTTTTTAATTGAAAAAAAACACAGGATTCATATATTTTACACAAAGTAATGCACTATAGTAAAAACAAAAGAACGTATTTTTTACATGCCTGCATTTTTTAAGAGACAAATATTTCCTATGAGCCAGTTATTAAAAGCCGTCACCTCAGCTTTTGGGCAATGCAAATGATTTTTGTGATGACCACATGATAGTTTTCGATCTCTTTGTTGGTGATTAGAGCACATAGTACATCGAATTTTGGACACCCAAAGTGTTCCAAGTTGATGTTTGGAATATTCAAGGCATCTAAGCGTTGTTTCTCAACACAACCACCTTTGTAAGCAACTAGGTACTGAGAGACACTCTTTGTCTGCTTGTACAATTCCAAAAGTTTAGAGTCTAGACTTTCTAAGGGATACACGTTTTCCCATGCTATGGGACAGAAAGGAAGTCCACAGACGTAATTTTCAACATATCGCACAGTTTTACGATCTTTGACACTAAGTTTATACTTATAAGGCGATAGGTTAAAACGAATACTCGCAGCTACTTGCGATTTTATAGCGATGTAACCGTATTCACGTACTAAGAAACCTTCGTTAGTTTGAAATCCATCAAAATCCACAATTGCGCAAATGTTAAACATTGCTATTCAAAAGCGTTATATGCTCGTGGAAAAATAATTGTAAACTGGAGACACAAAGAACTGAACTATATATAGCACCATACACTTACTAATCAGTAAAGTTAATCTTATTTTAGTCTTTTATCTTTTGTGAGTAACAATAAACTCGTAAGTGAAGAATGTACTCAGAAAACACGTGCTTGTGATAATGTGACAAGTATAGCTTTATGTTGTAATACAGGATTTTAACAAAATGGGGTATGCTTAAATGTGCATGTAATTTGTTCTTTTTTTGCTCTATCACGTAGATGAGTTGAATACAATTCAATTCGGTGACTAAACTTGAGCAAGAAAAAAATATGTAACCAAATATAATTTATACTCGAGGAACTTGTTTTTTTACTTTCTTTAAAGTATACTGATTTCTCTTGATTATGCTGTTTTATTTTTCTAAATTTACATCAGTAAATTGAATTACTTATTTATGGGCTCAAATCTTTGCCTTTTGCTGAACAGAAATTAGTATATTTGACTAGTATCCGATTTTTTAAAATTGACGAAGATAACCTTTATGAGGGGATTTAACTCAATAGGCCCTATAATTTTACACTTAAGAGTAACAGAGCAGTATAGTTTTTAGGAAAATGAATAACCATTATGTAAATTTGAAGCCAAAATTTCCAAGCATGTCTATGTTTAATAAACGCCTATCTACGTTTAGAGATTGGCCACGCACAAACTTTGACATTTGGGACCTGGCCGAAAACGGATTGTTTTATACGGGTGTATCGGACAGAGTCAGGTGTTATTGGTGTGGCGAAGGGCTTGAAAATTGGCAAGAAGAGGATGTAGTGAGACACGAACACGTAAAGTTTTATCCAAAATGTTTGGTAGCCCAGCAACAGCAAATGATTGCTGACCCTAGATCAAAAAGAACACCAACAGATGAAATTGTACAGGTGGATGAAATCAAGAATAATACCAATGGTTTAATAAAACCCTATGTAAAAAATTACCCCTCAAACAACGACAAGGACGTACGACTTTGTAAAATTTGTTTAGAATCCGAAATGGATGCTACTTTACAGCCTTGCGGGCATCTGGTGACATGCATGAGATGTACGAAAGGTCTCTTAACGTGTCCTATGTGCCGAACCAATATTTTACATAAAATTAAAACATACATTTGTTACTAAACGTTATCTATCATTTATCAATTCAAGTAGTAGATGCAATTTTTAGTGACTAACTGAACATGACGTGAAAGAATTCCATAAGAGTGGTATTTTGAGTTTAATGTTATTAAAGTAATACATGTGCGGCAGCAAAAAGACTAGTAAGGAGGTCCGATACTTCTAAAATAATTATAAGACTTTCTATCAAGGACTTGTGGTAAAATCGTGTAGAAAAGACTTATACCTCTTCTAAATATATTAAATATAATAACTATTTTACTAATCTGTTGTTTGTTCATTACATGCTAAACCTATTTTGGATACAGGAATTTTAAAGTGCCTTAAAAAGGAGTTACAAATTGCTTTAAGAAAGATGCGTGTAAAAGTACTCTGTTAATGTAAGAATGTTAAAGCTGGAAATAAATATTGATATTTTGAAATTTTTTCCTTTTTTATTTTCTAATTGATTTTTTACTGCATAACTTTTTCTTTTTTATTATTCTTAATAAACTTTATTTTGCTTTTTCCTTTTTTTAAAAAAAGAACACAGTAACTTATATTTTTTGTTACTGCTTAACTTTTTTTTTCTTTTACTGTTAAACTTTTTTTTACTATTTACTGTTTAATTTTTTTAATTGTTTAACTTTTTTTAACATTATCAAAAAAATACTATAATTGTTGTGTAGATTTTTTTTTTTTGACAACACTGGATTGAAGATAAAATATTTATTGAAAAACATAAGAATCGGTAAAACAGTTAATATAATTGTTATAACATACATATCTTACAAGTCTTGTACATACATTTCTCTAACAGTATTGAAAATATCTGTTGTATTCAAATTCTCAAAAAAAGTTGCCCTCTAATATTATGTCATAAAGTTTAATATTTTATTGCTCTCTCTTACAAAATTAATAGCAAACTCTTTCCAGTTAACAGCACATAACTCAAGGGTGAAATATTCGCAAAAGCGTTCGTCAACACTCATCTTCATGCAAGCATGTACAGATTGATTGACAATTTCATTCTTACAACCTAAGCAATCATAAAGAATAGTAATATTTTTTTACCACAATTTCCTTTAAGCACTTGCAGAGAGAAGCTATAACTTCTCTCCAACAAACAGATTTATCAGTATTACTGCAGTAAAGTTTGTAGCTTTCACCAGGATAACCATTTTTGATTTCCAGTTTCACATAGTATGGCAGCAAATACGTCAAAAGCGATATTTTCAATACATATAACACACTAGCGTAAAATTCACACAATTTAAAGTACTGATCAGAATTCATAAACACACAATGGGGCGAGAACTGAAAACAATTTTCTTTTTTCTGAAGACACGTTGTAAAACCAAGTTCATTTTTTTCAGCATCAGACGCTTTAGAAAGGAAGACTTCCTTCTCTATAACTTTAACGTCGGAGGCAGTTGCAAACGCGAAAAACTTGCTCACCTTCTCCATAAGAATATACCATGTTTTCGGATGCATAGAAACACATTCCTTCGTTGGTTGCAAGACACTGTGCTTT